>JAQPZY010001366.1:1930000-2255000 GCA_029931535.1 Margaritifera margaritifera
AGGTTGCATAATTGCTGGAATATGTTACCTTCTTATATAAGCATGTTCAATTCTCCTCTCACGATGCATTTTAAAACTCCTTTCTTCTATTTTGGACCAGACAATTACAGTGTAAAATGTTAAGCCATGAAATTTGTTTGGAAATGTCATATTCTTCATTAATTATTGTAAATTTGTTTTCTTTGCTTCAGAATGTGGCATTTGTATGGAAGATGGAAAATATGCACATTGTGTCTTCATGGATTGTGGACGCTTTATATGTATGGAGTGCAGTGAAAGCTTGCAAATATGTCTAACATATCGATTTGAAATAAGAAAAAGAGTTAAAGTATACAGATTGTAGTTACTAGCAGATATTATTGATATTGGATTTCTATTACCTGAATATTAATACTTTGAAATTATATCATCTGCAGTGTGTATATAATTCTACAATAACAGGTACATGCAAATAACAGGTTAATGCAAATTATATCAATGCTATTTCTAATCAGAAGTTTCAGATTCTAAGATCAACACCTTGTATATATGTTTTTGGTTTATATTGCCTGTGTTCAAGGTTTGTATTTTACCGATTTTATTTTCAAGTTTTTTTTATGTGTATGTTTTGTTACATTTTCATTCAGAATAAAACACAGGAAGGGTTAAATAAGACTTGTCTTGTGTTTTTTGTGAGATACTTTACCATTTGTATGCTGTATATCATACTTGTATCACACATACAAGAATCCAGTTTGACATAGGTTTTACTTTCTGACAGTCATAATACTATAAAACCTGTATTGAGAGACCACTGCCATGAAAAACCAGATTTTAAATACACAAACTAATCAGATATATAGAGAATGACCTCCAATGAAACCACCTGCCTTGAGAGACCAAATTTCGTTGAGGTACCAAATGTATACCATACATTTCGGACAAAATGAATGTCCGAAAGGCATATTGAAGGAAATTATGCATATTTCATTGACGTAAGAATCTTATAGATCACCTGGTACGGGTAAGATCACTTCAGGTAGAATCAGGGAATCAAGCACACACAACTGTCTTTCGTGCAAGCATATGCCCGAGAAAAAATGTTCTCAAGTTAGACCACATCAGTAAGCTTTAACTTCAACCAAAAGTTTGGGGCGAAATAGCACAAATCTCAGGAATGTCCAGACATGCAAAGAAATTGCTGTCCAATATGTTATCGAAACTATGGTCTTCAGAAAGCGTATAAATAATAACCGGAAGAGCCACATGTGCAATGAACTCAACACAAAACTCGTCAACCACTACAATTCAGTCGGATATTATGTTCAGTCCCTTGGAATGCTACCACTTCAGTCAAACCCGGGATGAATCGATTTTGATTGCATACGCAAGGAAAAACAAGATGTATTCTGCAGTTACAAAAACATACAGATTTTAGCCTTAAAGATAAATTTAGCCTGTAAATTGCAGTCCCTCAATTATTACAAATAAACACAATACAACACTCTGTATTTATTAAATCCTTTGACCTACATGGAACAACTTCGTTATCTACTTCTATTGCTGTTACTATCATCACCCCATTCCGTTTTCTCTTGCAATGTGATTCTTGAAGGCTATATTTGTTTATTTCCTAAAGTAAATGCTATCGAAAGATATGTTTGAGCTTATGTTCAATATCACCTAAAATATTCTCCTGGAATTTAACTTAAGGTAGTCATTTTTAATTAGTCTGAGTAGGGCATTGACTTTTAACCACCGCCTGATTATTTGCTTTTCAGTGTGAAACTAGTGCTAATCTTCCATGCTTCAAATTATTTGGTTTTGTATTCGTTTCTATTTCATGTGCGAACCTTTTGTTCGTAAGTGACTCATCTCGTAAGGATATGTAGTTGTCTTTGTCATATATTTTGTCTTTTTATTATTCCTCTTTCATTAATTTCGTAGAGTAGTTTGCATTCAATGGGCTCCTAGATAATATTTCCTCTCATAACGTTTGTGTTTCGTTTCTGTTTTCGTGTTTTGTCTTTGTATATGGTATCTAAAACATCTGTCTTGGTAGATTCCAAAAGAGTTTATGATAGTTTCACACCAATTTTAGCAATGTTGGTTGTCTTTTGTTTTTCTTCTTGGATACAATGTTTCCTGACTAACACAATACTTATGATCCAGTGCAATTTAAATAGTCTGCTATTTGCCGTGTGATTTGTCGGCAAGCTCTTCGTGAAGAAGACAATGTACACTTAAGAAGACAAAGCAAACACTTAACACAAGAGTTATGACGGCGGTTAATATTTACACTATGGTACAAAAAAGTTTCCCTATTAAATGAAAACAGGAGAAGAAAAAATACACAAAATCTACCAGCAAAGGCGCAAATAATTTCTATACCATATAAGTTAGCAAAGAACAGAAGGTTCTTGAAAATCAAAAGGTCAAAAGGGAAACACCCATTAAAGTCTGAATCCAGTATTTTGTTTCCTTTTTTACTCGGGCATATTGATGTAGAGTAGGTACTATTTGTCCTTGCATTTGTATGTGCCTGACTATGTGAATGGAGTTGTAGCGACATTAGCACGTACCAGGTGATCTTTAAGATTTTTGGTATGCGGTTTGCAACCATCAGAATTTCTTTATATATGTCCTGCAGACATTCAGAAACTTCAATGTGGTGCTAGTGTGACCGGAGTAGCTAAATTATGTTTGCTGCATCAGAGTGGCAAGTAATCATGAAGAGCATACCTCCGTTTGCGAATTCAGTTATGTAACTCAGATGAGTGTTTCTATCGAGGGCCATGGTTTTTGTGACAGCTTTGTCGATGTTTCTTCTCATGCAGCCCTCCTCTTGATGTACTATTTGAGTGATCCTAGTCTTTGATGGCAAGTCCTCTGGCTGGAACAGATGCGCTTAATACAAACGCGGAATCCGTATGGAATTTTTTATTATATGTTTGAAGGAGCTGCTGTTTGGTAGGAGATAATGATGAGAGTTACTTGTTTTGCAGTACACGTCAGTTTCTATGTTCCCGGAACGGTGTGCAGATATAAGACGAAAGTGAAAGTGAAACCTAATACATTCGGAAATGGTGTCCGTAGGGTAATTGGCGTGCTGGATATGATAGGCCTTTCCGAGTTTCTATTTTTCTGCTTATCAGGAAGCAGGTAAAACCTCTCTTCTTTGGGGTCAACATGCAGAAGATAGGCCAATGTATTGTTATCTATGTGCTATGCAATGTGCCTGCTTAAAGTGTCCGACTGACAAAATCGGATTGTTTTTAGGTGGAAGTCATTACTGAGTTTCTTGCAAAATCGACAGTCTGACAATTCTCTGTCAGTCACAGTAATGTAATCAGATGCATTCATGACCACAAGAAAGATCCTTTTTCGTCTGGTTTAATGACAATATCGTCCATTTCTCGTACTTTTCTCAGCGGTTGCCTCTGTTGACGAGTCATATTGTCCTTTTTGGTATGACTGTGTGTGAATCGATATCCATTTCTCCTGCCAACAAGATTACCTTCAAGACAGGAATTTTACTAGACGGAAAAATATCTTGGCTTTCTGAGCCACACCTTTGTGGTTCAAGGTGAGCAATGCTAGATTCACAAGTTGGATTACGAGATTTCTATTTTAGTCTCATTTTGCGCACAAAATTTTCAAAATCTTTTTTTTCTCTGCAGCACACTATAGACTTTTGACTTAGGACAGACGTTGAAGCCCTTTGGCAGGATATTTACGTCAGAGAACTCTACCGATGACAGGTTATCGATATAAATAGTACCGTGACATATGGGGTAGAATCTATAACGAAAGTTTCTGCTTCTTTTTAGCTTTCTCAGAGCCAGTGAAAAACCTTGAGTTATGGGTACATCTTCCCACTTGATCTCTGGAGAATTTGTTATTTTGTTTCTCTAGAAGTTGTATTTTGAGGGCATTAACAGAAGTTTTCAATTCTTCTATAAAGTTATTGAGGGTCCAAAGATCGCACGTTTTACGAACTTCGGTTTGGACTCTATCACCCGCTTCCAACACTCTATCTTGATGGGCGCATTTGGATTTTAAGAGTTTAAGAAATTTCAAAGATGCAATCTATATAATCGAATTCCACCTCTTGCACAAGGATTTAGAGATCTCGCAGAAGAAAAGAGGCGAGACATTGATTTTAATTTTATACCAAAAAAAAGTAAATAGAAAAGGAAAAAAAATAAGAAATCTGTGAGAAAAGGCAACCACATCTCTATACAATTGGTTAGCAAAGGACACAAGTTTCTTACATTAAACGAAAAGGACTAAAGTTAACACAAATAAAAGGGTGTGTGATAAATAGAGGAAGACCGTTGAGTCAGTTCACACTGGAACACACATGACTGATTCGGTGGATAAAAGACAGAGCCCCAATTGACCTAGTTAGAAAATCGTGGGTTTTTGACTAACAAAGATTACATCCCTGGTTAAAATATTCGATTTGATATTGGATCTTTTATATTAGCATTGCTGTGGGAAATATTAACATTATACTTTCACAGAGGAAAATACCGATGCTGATTTTAATTTAACAAATGCAGAAGTAGGTCATGAAATTTAGAAATAATAATAGTAAAAAAGATGATAAAAAGTTAGAAGCAGGTCGCAACATTTTCTGATAAGGAACAGAGATCAAATTATTATAGAAAGAGTATAAAATTGTGTCTTTTTGAGAATAAGGGCAGGCATGATATTGTCGTCGAGACCAAATTTCTCGCGCGTTTTTCATCTGTAGAATTCAGAATTTTTCCTTTTGTATGTTCGTATACGCCAAGGGACTAGATAGAACATCCGGCTGAGTTTGCAAAACGGTATGTAGATTTATTTTCTTTATGCTTTTGCGTTTGGAATTGTTTTTCGCTGGTGTAGTCAACACTGTAAACGAGATCCGTAGATCTCGAAAGCGCTGGGCCAATTCCACTGACAGCTCTGCACTGACCTTTGTCATCTTTGTTTCCTGTATTGCTTTTAATTGACACAAATGTACTTTGGAAGATCCGGTGCATTTGGAAAGATTGTTATCAGTACGCATATAGGCGTTATATGCGAGAGATAAACTATTCACTAGTTTTATGACAATTCTATTATTAGACTATAAGTTTGATCTTATCACGTTGGGAATGATACAACGAAATAAACTAAGCCTCAAGTTCTTTCATCGCGAAAATGGTTTTTATTCATCACATACTACAAAGCAATGAGCACTTGAAAATATTTTAAAGTCTGTCATTGAGGATAGGTTAAATTAGCAAATGAGCCATTTCCGTTTGGGAGTTTTCAGTTCATATTTCTGGGTTTTATTTAGATGGTCCACCAATATTTGCACACACAGCTGGGACTCATGAGCTGGTATTCACTGCTGCAAAACTTGCCGCCGCAATCTGTAATTGATTTTAATTAAAAATTAATATAACTTTTTGTAGGTCGCACGTTAGATGATGGAACAGATGAAAATATTAAATATTCACGAAAACATAAAGATCATTATATGCAAGAAAACATTCTAAATTGCACATTTTTGAGCACGCTGTTTATCCCGTATTGGTGCATAACGAATTGGCTCGGGATTTAATTTTCATGGTTTATAAATTCTTGAAAGAATAATTAGAAGCTAGCAAATGATAGTAAATCTCAACAAACTCCATGTTACTACGCCTCAACAGTGGTGACTAAAATCTACTTACACGATCAAGGACTGTATTAAATGCGTTATTTAATTAATTAATAAATTTCAAACAAATTAGTTAATAAATGTCTCGCATTAATTAATTTGTGGCAAAACTGCTGCACGCATATTATTCTGAAAAGAAAATGGCAATCAGAGCTAATACATTCTCTACAATATAAATATATGCTGTGTTCAGAATTTACAATTTTTGTTTGCTTTACAATGCAAACGTATTACGTAATATTCAAAGCACGATGATTGCGATTAAGAACTTTTACATACCACAAAACAGCTTGTCCATGCAGTTGTTTGGGCAATCGACACATTGTTTTCCAGACTTCCACGGGGCATTCAAGTCGGTACTATATTGTCTGAAAGACAGATGGCTATGTATATTAGAGACAGATACTGGGTACGTCTTTACGTCTGGCTTTTACATTTGACTTAACACGATACGACAACAGTCTTCTACACCTTTTACACTAGGTTTTAATGGCGTCATGGACTATACCACTTTGTGAAGGGATGAACAAAAATACGTTAAAAGCAGGAATTAGGTGCGACGAAACGCTTCGAATTGAAAACTGTGTCATTAAAGACATGAGGTACCAAATGTATGAAGCAAACTGATCCCCACAAAGGTGGTTATAACAATCCGAACACACGCACAGCTTGAACGTGCATTCTGAGCGTATTGGGATTTCTATATTCACATCCTACCACTTATCTGCACACAGCTGGATAGTTTTAGAAGGCTGTTTAAGTCCCTTTAGGAAGCCGGAGTACATGGAGTAAACAGGAAAATAAAATGTCATAGGGAGAAAGTAGGGACCATTAGACGTCCCTTCCGTGCCTCTTGTGGGGCTCGAACATAGTATGGATAGTTGTTTGAGGTCAAACACTCTCCCTTTTCACTTTATAACAGTTCAAGGCCCAACATTTAAAATCTAGGTCACCTTTCCTTTGTTGCACAACCTGAGAACCCTTTTTCTTGCTTGGGCAAGACCAAGGTAAATATAAACACTGTCTTCAAAGAACCTGGAGATCTTTGCTTGTAATTCCCATAGCTGTGTAATGTACACGGTGTACTTCCCTATGATTGTAATTCGCATAGCTGTGTTATGTACACGGTGGACTTCCCTATGCTTGTAATTCGCATAGCTGTGTAATGTACACGGTGGACTTCCCTATGCTTGTAATTCGCATAGCTGTGTATATACACGGTGGACTTCCCTATTCATGTAATTTGCATAACTGTGTATATACACGGTGGACTTCCCTATTCTTGTAATTCGCAAAGCTGTGTATATACACGGTGGACTTTCCTGTGCTTGTAATTCACATAGCTGTGTAATATACAAGGTGGACTTCCCGATACCAGATTTAGTTCAAACATGTTTTATCAACACTTCTTGAGACAGTGTGGATCATATGTGGGTCTGTAATGTCATGAGGAGAGGGATGGGCGCCGCCTGGTTGAAACATCCCATGATACGTCAATGATGACGAAATGACAATAAATAGATTTCAAATACCGAATCGGTCGCAGCCCGGGTTACCAATGACCGCGCCATCCGCTGGACACCAGGACGGAGGTGACAAGTATGCTACTGGTGCAACTACCATCAAAGTACGGGCAAGAGATAACATCACCATTGGAACATGGAATGTCAGGACATTAAGACCAGCAGGGAAACTCGAGGAGCTAACCCATGAGATGGGAAGATACCAATGGCGCATCCTTGGACTCTGCGAGATGCGCTGGAATAATTTCGGAGAGAGATCAACAGATCACGGACACAGGATCTACTTCAGTGGGCATGAGAACAAGCATGAACATGGAGTCGGGTTTATGGTACACAAGGACATTGTGAGTGCAGTCATGGGTTGTCGACCAATGTCTAAACAGGATGATTACAATCCGCATGAGGGAATCTCCCTTTAACATCACTATCATACAGGTCTATGCCCCAACATCTGATAATGATGACGAGGAACTGGATGAGTTCCACGACCAGCTTCAAACTCTCATAGACCAGACACCCAAGAAGGATATTCTGGTTATTCAAGGAGACTGGAATGCTAAGGTAGGAGAAGACGCACAAGCAGACTGGCGAGAAGTCTGTGGTCCATACTGTAATAAGCAGACCAATGAGACAGGAATCAAGCTCCTGGACTTCGCCACATACAATAACCTAGTGCTAACGAACACCCTTGGCCCCCACAAACTATCCAGAAGATGACTTTGGCACAGCCCAGAAGGAAAACATCACAACCAGATTGACTACATCTTGGTGAGAAAGCGCTTCCGGTCTAGCGTAAACATTGCCAGAACACGTAGCTTCCCAGGAGCTGATAAAGGAAGCGACCATGACTTGCTGATGATGACTATCAAACTTCGTCTGAGGAAGACTAATAAGCCAAGACAAGTTAGGATCAGATTCGACCTTGAAAAGCTTAAAGATCCAAGCGTGGCACAAGCATTTGAAGCATCAATAGGCGGCAAATTTGCACCACTCACAATTCTGGGACATGAAGAAATAAACCTAGACTCCTTGATCATCACCTTCAACAAGGCAGTAATAGACACAGCCGGAAAGATATTTGGCAAGCATCGTAGAATAAAGAAGCCTTGGGTAACAGCAGATATCCTCGACCTCTGCGATGTGAGGAGAAAACTGAAGAGTAAGCGAGGAGACCATGAAGGAGCAAAGAAATACAATGAGATTAACAACAGGATTAAGAAGAGCTTAAAGAAAGCAAATGAAAGCTGGTTAGAGGACCAATGCAAGGAAGTCGAGAAAAGCCTGAACCAGAATGACAGTAAAAGGGCATACCAGTTGATGAAAGACCTGACAACAGAGAAACAGGGGAGATCTAATGCGATTCAGGACAAGGCTGGTAAGAGTCTGACAGAAAACCAAGACATTCTTAACAGATGGACAGAATACTGTTCGGAGCTTTACAACCAGGAGACTTCTGGAGACCAAGCTGTAATAAACGTACCACTGACCACAACAGAGGTTGACCACCCGATCCTCAGGGATGAAGTAGAGGCTGCAGTATAGGCGCTAAAGAAGGGGACGTCAGCTGGGGTAGACAATATACCAGCAGAACTTGTTCAAGCTGGAGGAACTTCCATGATAGATGTCCTCACAACAATCTGCAACCAAATCTGGCAAACAGAAGAATGGCCCACCCCATGGACCCAGTCTCGGATCGTGACTCTTCCTAAAAAAGGGAATCTACAACTGTGCCAGAACTACCGAACAATCAGTCTCATCAGTCACCAAAGAAAGGTTATGCTTAAGATCATCCTCAACAGACTGAAACCCCAAGCAGAGCACATCATTGCGGAACAACAGGCAGGTTTCAGAGCGGGAAGTAGCACTATAGAACAGATCTTCAATCTTAGAATCCTCTGTGAAAAATAGCTCCAGCATCAACATAACCTCTATCATGTCTTCATTGACTTCAAGAAGGTTTTCGACAAGGTATGGCATGCAGCCTTGTGGGCCACCATGCGGATATACAACATAAACGCAAAACTAATCCGCACTATAGAAACCCTGTATGACAAGGCGACTAGAACAGTTCTCGTCAATGGCAACATAGGAGACTGATTCAGAACCACAGTCGGAGTCAGACAGGGATGCCTTCTCTCACCCACTCTCTTCAACATCTACCTGGAAAGGATCATGTCCGACGCCTTGGAAGACCATGAGGGCAGTGTCAGTGTTGGAGGCAGAACAATCACCAACCTGCGCTTCGCTGATGATATCGATGGCTTAGCAGGAGATGAAGAAGAAATGGAAACCTTAGTGAACCGTCTCAATCAAGCATCATAAAGATATGGGATGGAGATCAACGCTGAAAAGACAAACCTAATGACAAACAACCCGAGTGGCATCCAAAAGGAAATAAGAGTGAATGGACAGAAGCTGGGCACAGTAACAAGCTTCAAGTACCTAGGTGCTATCGCCTCTGATGAAGGTTCAAAACCCGAGGTTCTTTCCAGGATTGCGATGACAACAGCTGCTCTGGCTAGGCTGAAGCATATTTGGAAAGACATCAACATCACGCTTGGGTCCAAGATCAAGCTTATGCGCTCTCTCGTCATGTCCATATTCCTATATGCATGTGAGACATGGACCCTAACAGCAGAATTAGAGAGAAGAATCCATGCCTTAGAGATAAGATGTTATCGAAGGATCCTGAAGATCTCATACTTAGACCACGTCTCAAATGCGGAGGTGCGCACTAAAATCCAAGCTGCGATTGGACCTTATGAAGATCTGCTCACCACTGTAAAGAAACGCAAACTAAGATGGTATGGTCACGTCTCACGCTCAACTGGCCTGTCAAAGACAATCCTACAGGGCACAGTGAGAGGAAAGAGAAAACGAAGCAGACAGAAGAAGAGATGGGAAGACAATATCAAAGAGTGGACAGGCATGGACTTTGCAAAGTCCCAAAGAGCAGTGGAGAACAGGGTGAAATGGAGAGAGATTGTCGCAAAGTCATCAGTGGCGCCCCTACGACCAGCAAGGTTACGGGACAAATGAAAATGAAAAAAATTAATGTCATGAGTACTTGTTGTTTCTATATTTACAATTGCAATTGTGTTGACTATTTTTAAGATTCCTTAACATTTCTGAAGCCACGAAAATGTTTATCGGGATGAATAACATCAAAACCAAAGCCAATTTTGATTCTTGTCTTTGTATATAACTTTACACTCGTTTCATCATGTATATTTATAATGAAATCTGGTAATAAAGTTGCTTTATATAAACAAGTGAAAATTTGTCGTAAAGTGTTTGAAAATATAAAGAGGAAATAAACAGATGAAACCTAATATTCAAATGAATTTTACAGAAATCAATAAAAGGAGATAAAACATTCAAATCAAATACATGTATGTATACATATCCTCGATGAGTGTCATTAAAAATGTCACTTAAGCCATCTGGGAAGATAGATCCCTATTATATTATTCGACATAATATCACTGTTTTTTCTTGAACGATATGAAAAGTTAAAGTATTTCCTGAAAATGTTCCGCAGATATGGACACAAATTACTGAATCAATGACAATTTGAATACATCAAAGCTATGTAGAACGGATTGCCTGGGTGCTGGAATGTCAGGTCTGAATGTTCTGCCAAGTCATTAGTGTGAATGCGATAACTTGTTGACTTCCACCTAGTCATTGCCAGTATTGGTCAACGGTCCATTGGAATTTGCGACATGCAGAATGTTTGTCCAACAGGTGGGCGGAATGTGCGTTCCGTCGAGTAGACGGATGACAAATCATAATGCTGGGTTAATTCCATGCTTGTCAGAGTCCTATCAAAGAGGACTGGGATACATAAAGAGTTTTCACTATGTAACATGACATACGTTAACTTTGCAATTTTTCGTTCATATTTAGTAAATGTTCTATGGTATTCTCATTCTGTTTTCAGTAAGTAACTTGTCTTAACATTTGCTATCCGTTTTGTTTACATTTGCCAGATATTTTCAGCGACGTACATTAAGGAGTTCTTAGATTATGAAGACATGCTTACGATATAAGGAAGTGGCGAAGCATCTGATATTTACATATCAAAAGCAATGATAAAATAATGGGATTCATTTTCAAGCGTTTAGTATGTTATTTTATACATACCCATACGCGTAGTTACAGACGTAGAGAGGACTTCCCCCGCATCGATTGAAGCCACACCCTATAGCAGCCGTTTTCCACAACATCATCTATGAAAAAGTGAGGAAAAATGGACTTAGTGTACTTATTGTAGTGACTATGACACCCGTCTTTATTCCTTAAAGCCTCATTTGGTCGCAAACAAATCGTAAACTAATACGATGTTTTGACTCTTACAACGATGAAATATGAGAACTATTTTGTGGAAATGTACTCTGGAGTCAAGGTGAGAATAATCTAAGAAGGGTCACGTACCGTATGGCAGACGGGATAACACGTAAGTAAGTCGGGGTGATTTCCAGTACGTTGATCGTCACACCCGCCTTTCACAATGTAAACAAACCAGATAAAAGGTTAGCGTGGCACATGCAACTGTACATAGACCAACAATAATTAACTCGAGGGTTGACAAAACCCAAATCTAGAGCACGTGTTCTCACTGTACCCGACCTAAAATCTATTCTGCAAAAAATGTTGCCGACCCAAAACAATCATCAGAACACAGTACATGTTTACAATCTGGGAAAAGCAAGTTTTGCTTTCATAATCTCCACGCCACTGAATATAATCAACACTATTTTTAGCCGATAACACTACGATTTTCCAAAATCCCGTTTTAAATTGATTGTTGGACACACACAAACAGTCTTAGAATAAGTTGATTATATGGTGGATATATATATAATATTTTACTTACAAACCAATGCTGCACTATAAATAATAAATATATTGATCGTTTCGCTCATCCGGATACTTTTTGATCATGTTTCGTTCGGCGAATATGAAAAGTATGCTTTTATCATAGCGAGTACAAAACTTCATTGCAAGAATGGCCTCAGACTACGTCTGTATTTAATTTCGATGTTACTTTACTGGTCATCTGATTCAAATTCGTTAGCTTTTATCATTCAAATGCATGGGGAGTGCAATGAAATAGATTTAACACACACGCACGCACACACACACACACACGTGTGCACGCGCGTAGACAGACACTCCCATTTTGGTCCTGTTATAAAAAGAAACAATTAAAAGTTGTACAATACGTCACAATCGGAACCGAGAATTGCACGACAAAAAAATATTAAAAACGTTAATAATAGACCAAGAAATTGAAGAGCAACACAAAGAGAGTTCGAATATTCGATATGAGAAGATTTGGGAGCAAATATCTGCTTCTACTTTAATCTTTTTACATGAAATCTTTTCAAATGTTTTATTTATTTATTTACTTATTTATTTAATTACTCACTGGAAATTACAAAGAATATATCTCCATCTGCTCGTCGTCATTTAAGTCATTATGCACTTGTATTAACATGGAATATTGAAATATAATATATATAAAGAAATAGGAATGTCAGTTATGGTCTGTTATTTTAAATTGCAACTTATTTTTTTTTTTTACAAATTAAAAGGTATTCGTATATTATAAACTCATAATCAGTGATCAAGTCATATGATTCTAATTATCAGTGATCAAGTCCTATGATTCTAATTATCAGTGATCAAGTCCTATGATTCTAATTATCAGTGATCAAGTCCTATGATTCTATTCTGTTTCTGACACGACGATAGATAAGGCGAGAGAGAGAGAGAGAGAGAGAGAGAGAGAGATTGATCGATCGATCGATTGATTGATTGATTTATTGATATATCGTAATTTAGCCAAAATTATGAAAACTTAAATGGGCTTCTCTTTATGATAGTAACATTAGATGTCTGCCTATTATTTACAAAAATTCAACTATAGTTTTTAAAAATTCAAATCGAATTTCACAACACATTTTCCTAATTCCTATCCAAGACTAATTGTTAACGAAATTCAGTTTGTTGAACGCCCCTGTATCTGAAAAACCAGAAGGGCATATAGTTTCAAGCTTCAATTTTTCTTTGTTTCTCGTTTATATTTCTCAGCAATATGAATATAATATCAGTCCGCAAAATAGGTCACACGGCAAAGCGCATAGCGTGCATGTACATGTGCACAGAAAACGCCTACTTTTCCATACAAGTAACTTATAATGTTGTCTTTAACACTGACTTGAACGTGGGTAAAATGTGCCTACTCAAAATTGAATGTCGCTTAATGAACTTCTTAGAGTAAACTGTAACCTCGCCATCGTACTGTGGTCGGCCACTACTTGTAGAATCTTCTTAAATCCACATTTTACGGATATAATGTTAGTATTATTTGGGGTGTGGTCTGGTATGAAGGGGGGAAAAGATAAAAAAAAAAAAAATGCGGATATTGTCGATAGCCTCCATTTCTAGTTAATACTGGTAACATTGCGAAAAGTGTGCCCCATACTAAAGTCGGAATAAGTACCTGGGTATAATGACCAATCACACCTCCATTCTTTGATCCGACTCCGTACTGAAAATTGTTCTTCTCATTGGCCCAGGCATTGATACAGTCGCTCCAGGAGCGGTGACCCTTGCAGAGATTCTGGCCTACGTACACGCCCGGTAACTCTATAAGAAATTTTTAAAGAAATAAAACAAAGATATTTAGACTTGTAAGGCATATATTTATAAAACTCGTATTTTTTCCCATGATATGGCAAACTCGTCGTATCAAGTGCTACAACCAGCAAAAACTCTGACAGGCTAAGGTCTTTATAGGCCAGTAGCAATCATAGGAGACACCCTTTTCCAAACTTGATAACCCCTGATAAATTTTTAAAAAAAATACGCTACTGAATACATTTAAACCTGGAAAAAAGTTACATGGGAAAAAAACGAAAAGAGCTTAGGTTTTTCTTTTGCTTTGCCTCTTTTTGCTTAAAAATAAAAATACTCTGGCGAAAATACTCTCGTATTCAGTGCCTCTGATTAACTCATTACAAGTTTGCGCCTCAACGATGCATTTCCTGGAGATATGTTCCCGTTCACATCACTTGCACAAATAATGAACTTAAAATCTATTTCGTATGAAAATTTTCAATATTGATTATCAGCTAATGCCCCCCCCCCCTCCCCATTCTACTTTTTAGGATAATCTATTTCCAGACTGATTCAAAAGTCTTGCTAAATATTTGTCTACCATTTGACTTTGTGGTAATATTTTGTAGCAAACAATGACACATCGGGTCGCATCTGTCTTCATATGTTGCATGCCGGCAGTATTATATTTTTGAAAATAAGCTTGAAACAAACTAACATTGCAATATTTTTATACACACACACACACACACACGTTAGTAATGCTGAAAAGTTTTATGCTGCTGAGTATGTTTACAAATCTGCTCTACAACTTTGGGTTTGAAAGATTTTTGCCAAATTTGTGAAGAATGGATCGACATTACACTTGCGAGCCTTTGAGCAAAGCAAGGAATTATACACGCACACGTGATTTTAGGGTCACACAACCGCCTTTTTGTTTCTTTCTTTGCGGCTTTTTGTGCTTTTACACGAACATATCCAATGTGTGATATTTTGTTTCAAGCGGAAACATATGCAAGCCCTTAAAATTTTTCTTTGGACTAAATGAAGCATTAGAAAGACCTAATTGCATGTCAATCATTTAGAGAGAACTGATGTTTGTCAGTCATGCAGATCGCAACTAGAAGTAGCGGGTAAGAATAAAAGGAAAGTTAATATACCAAATGTATTTTCCGCCATACTAATTTAAGGGAGATAACTTTAAAGAGTTGCTCTGTTTCGTCCAAGCAATTCTTTTATCGATCGATCGATCGATCGAGAGAGAGAGAGAGAGAGAGAGAGAGAGTTTTCATCGTTAATGCTTTTAGATTTAGTTTACCGGCAACAGCTCTGTCATTTGCAGTGTCGTGTCCAAAAACACATTTATCTGCCAGGGCTTGGGCCTTCGTAGCAATGCCAGGATGGTATCTCTACAAGATAAATTTATGTCAATTTCAAAGGACATTTTATGCAGAAGTAAAAATAGAAGAGTGATTATTTTGGTTGTGGCGCAGTTCAAACGACCATTTCCTGTGGAATAGATTGTTATTAAAAAAAGTTCAAAACGGCACCAAAAGATATGAGGCACTCCTTTCGAAATATTTCCTTGTAGACAATCTGCCTGAAAACATAATATGCTAATCAATTGACGACATTTATTGTTGTCAACATCACCTTGTCGATAGCAAGCTCAGCGCAAATGCCGTGCATGAAATTTTAGTATGCACCCCTCAATGTATGATTTTACTATTGTTTGCCTACTCTTCAAGAAGGAGTCGCATTTACAGACAACAATTCCTTCAATCAATCTTACCAAGCACTGCCGTGTCTCATTTACTGTGACCAGATCTTACACGATGTAAGTGATTACACGGTTAGCTTGTAGAGCCACGGCATTGTCTCATAAATTATGAAAAAACTATAGAGACTAGAAAATAAGCGTGGGCTTCAAAAGCTTGAAAAGTATTCATTAGTTTAGCTAAAATGTTGACGTTAATTCACTTTTATTTATAGCAACAAGGGGGCAGAAATTAAAAATGTTATGCACCTAGGAAAAAATTTTGTTCTATAATAATGAGGGTGGGTTCGGCTTAGAGCACATGGCGGAACATCGAGTTATCTGGAATTAACATCCACAGTATGATGTGTGCAAAAAGTACGCCGTAGCACAAGAGACGAGTTCGAAGCCAAGGCTTCAAAGTCCTTCCGATGGTTCCGGCAAACTTCCGCACACAAAAAACCGTCTGTAATCATTATTCTTACATAATCAATTAAAACATGCATAAATTATATATTATAAGGCACCAAAAGAATGCCAACGTCTGATAATGTGTGTGCGAAATTAATCGAGCTACGATTAATATTATGGAAGAACGGTGTTATTTTCTGGGAAAATGCCAATATTATTTGCGTTTTTATTACAAAGTTCTTTTCAAAATTACAGCTTATGGAGTTGCTCTTCACTATGGAAGTATCATTTAGTAGACACTGTGCAGCACTTGCGGCCACGTTAACCGTACATAATATTTACCCATAGAGTCGTGAATGACTGTAAACGACTGGGTCAAAGGATTAGCCCAACAAGGGATATCACTAAATTTGGCGGTCGTGAGTTGGAAATCACGTGATGGTGACGTGTTTTACGCCATGCTTTATTGAAAAATTGACTTCAAAATCATCATCATCATCTCATCATCATCATCATCATCATCATCATCATCACCAACAGCAGCAACAGTAAGAACCATTAGTTCTCATAGACCTACGTGACCGCCAGCAAAAATGGACCATGCTGGACAATTCATGTGGATTTTTAATTAAGACTTTCATACTACTAATAAAGAGGAATACAGAATACTGCGATCGTTTCAGTTTAGTATTGGTTTCCAGACGAAATGTTGCTTGAAATAGGATACGCCCATTATTACATTTAAGTGCTAATTTACCTATATTTTTGTTTATTATTGTTATTATTATTCATCTTATTTTTATTATTATCATTACTATTATTGCATTTTTATTGCACAACTGATTTTCTGTTTGTTCAAGCCCCAGAGCGATTAGTGTCTGGAATTTTGGGGATCCATTTAAATAATAATAAAACAAACGTTTTTGTCAAGAATGACAAAACATAAACCATATCCATAATTGGTTCTATGGATTAGTATGCATGTTTCCAGTATGTGAATAAAAAATCGGCTTACTCGGTTCTTATCCTCAGACTTATCATTAATTCCCATAATTCCCAACTTCAACAATTACCAAATATTTGAAACATTAGACGAAATTTATTTTGCTATTAACTTTTGATATGCTTTACCAAAAAGCTGTATTATTTATAATATTGATCTCTGAAGTTGAACAAGATGCAAGGATAACTAATAAATAAAACAGTTTTTACATGTGCACAAAAGCTCTTTTTATATTTGATTTGTTGAACAGAAGTGATGATGTTATCGATAAAATCACGGATGCACGAATAACATACTCAATTAGCTGCTCTCCGCCTCAGGGCACGTGGCTGATAACGTAGTTAAAAATAACTTTTAATTGCTGAATCATTCGAAACCTTTTAAAAGGGTGTGTTAAACATGAAATATTGGCATAAACAATATTAGATATTGTAAGATACAATGCGCTGAATTATTGAAATGAAATTTAGAAACTGTTGCTCCCTTTTTAGTACATGCTACAGGGTAGAATTTATCAAGCATTCATGACAAAATAATTAATTCTGTGTATAAAAGTAATAAACTCATAAGTATATAATGCCCAATTAACTGATTAATTTAGTCAGGAAATTGAATCCTCTAGTACAATAAAGTAAATAAATAAACGCAATCCACAAATTAGTCACCACCTCCCACACCCATAAAATAAATTATTGAGATACGAGACACATCAAAAGTAAATAATGACACTGTATTTAAAAGAAATCTTCAGTATATATACTAATAAATTGAAAACAACTGTCCCGTTTGATAATTGAGAAGGATTCTTGATTAAAGAGGATGGTACTGTTTCATATCCAAACAAAGGTTAGAAGACACGAAACAAGTTGAGCATTAAAATTCTCAGAATCAGTGTTAATACATTTAGGATAATATTTGTTTTCTTTCTTAGAATAAAAGGTTTGTTTGTCGATTTAAAGATTTGTTTGTTGGTTGGTTTTAAACGGCACTTTCAACACATTATCATGTTCGGTAAATGGGAGCGAAATGCGTATCCTAAGGACACACCTGAGGCAGTCGACCCGGCCCTAGGAGGGTATAGAACCCGCGACCTTTTGATTAAGACTCTACCGTCTGATCTACCGCGGCTTCCCAGAAAAAAAGTCCAGAATTGTGAACATTTTGAGATTATTTTACTTCTGACAACTGAGCAGACATGCATAACTTCATAAACAATGCGAGACTCCATTTGTAGTTTCTAAGGGGATCTTTTGGCGTGCGTTTCATTTTGCCAAGTCATGAAAATCCCCTCGTCACTCGACTATTTGAGAAATAAATTTAACTCAGATGTAAATTTCAAAAGTTTAAGCTTCTATAACTTAGCTTCAAGTAAGGTTAAAACCGAGAACATTTCGACATTATCTAATTGTTTGTATCTCTCTATACATGCACAATTTTGGTTGTATTAACATACTTTAACTCTGATTTTTCAGTTGTAGTTTTTAATCTGAGTTTAATTTTCTGCTGAATTTCGTCAATACGAGGACATGTATCCTCGGGAACTGCGGGTTCAAAATTTGATACATTGGACGGGGACGTATACACTTACCAGTTTCATCATGTTGGTGGAATTGACCTGACTCCGATAGCTTTCGTGCAAACGCACTATTTGATCCTGTTCCGTTTTGTTAATGGGGACCTAAAATAAGTAAAGAAATACATATTTTTAAATAAATAAATAATGAACGATGTAATAAGGTCATAGACGATTTGCTTTCAATATGATACCGACAAGGAGGAGTTTACACAATCTCTTTATTATGCTTCATGAAATCTGAATATCCAGATTACCTGTTGCAATTATTCACACCTCATCAGTTATGTAAATAACAGTTGTTTAATAGAAAATATATGTACCTTCTTTTTCTTTTAGATTCTCTTTAATGATTGAAGAAATTTAAACGCTGTCTGCATATAGAGAAGGGGACACAGAAAAAGACTCAAGCTGTAGCGTACTAACAAGGGTGGGGGGGTGGGGGGGGTGGACAGGGCGGTTGACCCGGGCGCCAGAGGTCTTGGGGCGCCAAAACAGCTGATACAAATTCGGGCCTCGTAGTATTCTGGCCCTTTGGGCCATCATCGTCGCCCCGGGCGCCATTTATCTTAGTACGCTACTGGACTCAAGTATATGAAAATTTAGACAAACAAATATACGGACATAAAATAATTGGTTACCAGTATAATAGCTTTCATCACCAGAGGATTACCGACTTTTGTCTGAACAGTGCTGAAATTGACGAAGAAAATATGTATTAAAATTCTGTGACCATCCAATTTTGTTTTAAAATTGATTTTACTTTTCAACTTTTAAAAATTTGTCAATATAAAATGAAGTTGTAAGTAATTTAATTTGCATGCCACTTTTATCGGTGTAAATGCTCTAAAATAAATGATTGATAAGATTGCATTAGTGCAGTTGTTCCCAAGCCCCGGGTCGCGACCCAAATGAGGGTCGCGGGGACCCTCGCGACCCAATACCGAAAAAGATGATATTTAGGATCGCGATCAAAAAAAGTTTCTGAATCACTGCATTAGAGCATGGATAAAAATAGTCCAAATATTAAAGAAGAATAAATGTAAAATAAGAAAGAAACATAATACTGTCCATGTTGTGTGAATTTACTGTTATTCGTGAGGTACAACTTTTGTGGATTCCGTGGTTCTGCATACCACGAATTTAAAGACAATACGAATATTGATTCATCAGTGGTAACAATAGGAACCCTTCTTAGTCCATAAATTTAAAGACGATACGAAATATTAATTCATCAGTGGTAGCAATAGAAACCCTTCCCAATCCATGAATTTGAGTACCGACGAAAATGTCAGTTTTTTTCTTTTTGTAATATTACATAAATATATACCAATAAAAATAAATCAGAGTACACTTTCCTATGTCTTTAGATATATAAATTTGTATTAATTAACATTCCTCTCCCACTGAACTTGTATCACTATAATAGAAATATATATCAATATCCTATTTCAGACGGACGGAAGCACAAACTAGATATCTTTGCAAACAGTCGGAATACACCTGCATCAGGAGTGTGAGCTGACTAGAAGTATAACTATTACAAAAGTCTTACCTGGAGGTGGACATAGCATCAGATGATATAAAAGCCGAGGCTAAGGAAATAGTCAGAAAACATCCGTAGATCTTCATCCTTAAGTTCTAGAGCCCAAAATGACTTGTGGCACCTTCTCTTGTAATCTCTTACATTCAAATATAGAGTAATGCTTTTATATAAGGAGTAATTCGGAACATTGCACCACTGGTTAAAAGAATTACAAAATACAGTTCCGTTTATCTTAGATGTCGAGATAAAGTTAGATCAAAGCTTAAGTTTGTAGAGGAGTGGACATAATTTGCACCATTAAGTTTTAAGACTACAGTTCGACATTAATGTACATTCTTACTTCAAAGAAAATTGAATATGATAAAGAACATGGTGAACGAAAGTCACCACTTTTATATGGGCTCAGAATGTGCATAAACCTTATCAAATACTCATATCAATTTGTTACATTACAGTGTGGTTCAATTTACTCGATTTTGTTTCTAAACATTTTTTTTCTTATGATTTAAATTAAAAAAGGGGATAATGTTTTTAATTGTATATATAAACAAGCAGAAACGTGCGTTATAACGATTCGTCAATATGTCACCTTTTAACACAAAGTTCAGCTCAAAATCAAATCCATATTTGAAAATTGAAGTCGCTTAATCTCCATTAAACATTAGACAAATGAAAAATTGTGTAAGTTACAACAATTCTCCTAATTTCATTGCTTTTCATATCTGTAATCCCCAGAAAATTACTATTTGAACGAGGAAAAACTATTCAGTTTTAATCAATAAGAGAAAATGTAAGCTCTATGTTAGCTACATATATATATATATATATATATATATATATATATATATATATATATATATATATATATATATATATATGATTGTTGCATACATATTAATTATATACAATGCCAGTCTTGCATATGACGTTCACAGACTGACTGCCACTCGCTGACTTAGATCATTGTTAGCTTTCCTGCTTGATCTCTTGGATTTCTTACTTTGAATAGCTACTAATTAGCTTTTAGTTTACTTTTTTTATGCCGATTGTTCTCATCTGTTTTCTGTGACCACTTTGCACCGCTTCAAGTTTTTGGACCATCGTCAGCAACGGAGACTCATACTTTTACCCCTAAGCGATACATTTCACTGTCATTTGAAATATGTTTTTGATGAATATCACACGTAATATGCAAGTACCTACCTGTGCCAGAAAGGAACATTTCTCGATATCTCAAATCTGATTAAGCACAAAGGTTTGTGTAACAATAAATCTGTGTTTACCAGTCACGCATTTCCACTGATCAAATACCGTATGAAAGCAATCAATCAGTCAATTCAACTTTATTTATTCTCAGAGTACAAATTAAGTGCTGTATGAGAAGAACAAAAGAGCATTAAAATACATCCGTGAGAAAAATGAAAAGAATAATAATAATAATAATAAACCCACAACAAATTAAAATAGGATGTGTTTAGTAAAAATAGATTATACACTGAATCCTGACAGTATGATATATATATATATATATATATATATATATATATATATATATATATATATATATATATATATATATATATACAAATTTGTTCAAAGTTTTTGTCACGGTTATTGAAAGTTTGGAACATCTACGAGTTTGGCTGTCGAAAATATAGCATAATTTTACATATTTATTTTCCATCGGAATGGAATTTCCCCCAGCATACCAAAATATAATGATATGCATCTCCGATCGATCCATTAGAACACAAATAACATATTTTTTCCTTACTTTCCATTCCCTATCATACTCTTGTTTCTATTGGTAATTTATGATTTGATGTAAGGAGTTTGATTACTTTACATCTTAATTTAAACGGTATATTTAACAGATATTTATTCAAAAGCAATCGATTCTTTAAATAAGTTATACATTCAACTCTAAAAGAATCGTTAGTATGTAAAGCTTGTAGAAAATGGTAATGAAATTTTCTGTAAACAATGTTTATTAATGTAAGTTATGTATGGTATATTGTCTGTGTCTGCACCTCCCAAATCTCTAAGCTGATGCACATTTATTGATGACGTGGAGAGCAAATGGGTAGGAACAAAGGAACAGCTCCAACATGATTTGCTAAAAATTTTCGCTCAACCATCAAACTCACGTTGGAGTCATCAGACAAGTCCAATGTATTCCTGGATACTCGATCCATATTAAAAAATGGAAATATAGAAACTGATTTGTATTGCAAAAACAGATAACGACAGATGAAAACCGATCTCTTAGAAATGACAGATAACTAGGTCATACCAAACAGTATAGCGCTATAGTGCTGCTAATTTGCATCCAAACGTCTTTGCCTTATTAATAGACAATCGGTCTCTGTCAAGACATGTCGTTATTTATTGTATGATATTTCTGTAAAACATATATTGATTAAAGAAAAAGGTAACCAATACAAACAACATTGAAATATAGGCTTAACTTATACATCGCGCTCATTTTGTACAGCACGCTCGTTACAGTACAAATGTTTGCGTGGAGAACTCTTTGAAGTGAAACAACTATAGATACCAGGAGAAACAAATAACGTAGAATGTGCAGCAACATAGAATTGCATGTGACAACCAGAGATGAAACCAGAGACCGCAAAGGTGCAACTTGTGTGTTATCTAATAATTTATTTACTTGGCTCGTGTTTTTACTCTTTTATGCATGCGAAATTATCCACTGTTGATATAATTAAAAATATTTGCAATGGATTTAATTTTTTAATTGTCCAGAACATGTTGGACAGGGTGAAAATCTTGTAACAATACTTCTTTCTGTTTTTGTTTTTTAAGGAGATCGATATTGGTAGAATAACTTTCAGTGTTGTAGTACAAACGATCAGGATGATTACCCAGACAACCTGCATTCATTAAGTCCCATCGATGTGTATTCTCTAGAGAGTTGAACAAGAAATGATCTATTTCAATCGAAAAGCTGATAGCCCGCTATAGGGAAGGTAAGTCAAGAAGAGCGTATCAGGACCGGCGAATGGCCATAACATATCGAGGCTAAATGAAATACAAAAGTTTTAATAACCTAAAATATTGTTTGGAACCACTCAGATTTTAATTTTAACTGAGCACATTCATGTCAGGCTTTAATCATGAACAGCGAATTCCAAGACAAAAAATTCATTCATAGTGCTTCATATATACATATTTTACAACTTCTAGAATATTTTTTAAATTTAATTTATCTTTTTTCATTAAAAAGAAATGACAGAAAAGAAAAATGGAAGAAGTTATGTGAATTAAATGTTGTCCTGATAAGTTGAGTATGTATTATTATTTTACTTGATTAGTATCTTTAAAATTGTTCTTGTACTTGTAATATTTATGAATGAAAATGTTTTTAAAAATGCTGCTATTAATGCATTTTGTTCGGTATGAACCGTTTAATTTCTTTACTTGTGTATATTACTGTGTGGGCTGGTTGAAAGTTAATTATGAAGCTTTGAAATTCATGTAACTTTGATAAGTAGCCTTTCACGGAATAAATGGCAAGAAAATAGTTTGATATCATATTAGAAAGATTATGTATCTTGGGCGCGTACAAAGTTGTTACCTAATGTAGTTTTATTATTTTTTCTACGAGAAATAGAGTAATAGCTGCATCTCGCTGTAGATCACTCGCAGCGAGATACCCGTATTTCATGAGGTACTTTAACCCCGGATCTTGCACTTGTTATTTTGGTAGGGTAGTATTTATAGGATGTGTGTGCTATATGCTAGCATAACGATTCGGAGATCTTGTCAGGCAGTGTCTACTTTACAGACAGTATACTACAACCATAGGGTTAAGCATGGATTTATTTTATGTTGTAACTAAATTCGATTTCTAATACGTCGAAAATGTCACCTGAATTTACTATTCCACTTGTATGCTTGTTTGCATGGTTAGACTTTTTCCGTAAATTATACCGGATTTGAGATATGGAGTATAGTCAATTCACAGTTTCTATTGAAGTAGAAAGTTGAATGCAGTATGTATTTAAAGGGCTTTTTGCGATAATTATAAGTATGTATTTTTCTTGCATTTTGATGTGGTTTACCGCATGTATATATTTGGTTATTAGTTTGATAATAGTAATTTAATGTAGTACACTAGCCAGTTTTGTTTACTTTTAGTTGACAGCAGGTTGTCATAGTTGGCAGCATGGTGTCATTGTTGGCTACAAGTAAACATAGAAGGCGACTGGGCAACATAAGTGGTTGCTGAGCAATATAGTTGGCAACTTAGCGACGTGATACGTGGCTAGAGGAACGTTGGACTGGTGAACAATTACCAAAGAAGGCTACACGGATGTGGTGTACCGCATCCTGGTGTTAAGAAGATACAGGTAATCCGTCTAGAAGTTACTGCAACTCCCTCCTCCGTCAAGTCCGGGAAAAAGAGTGGTGCATACCCAAAATGAATTCGTCCTAAGGATTTGAATTTCGAACTGTGAACTTTGAATTTTGAACTATGCATGTTGAATATTAAACAATGCATGTGGTTATGTGAACCACCCGCTCATTTTATTGAAAACATATTCGCATTATGGTGAATACCAAGTTGCAATAGTTGTATATGACAACGTCGGCATCATTCAACGTTTAATTATATCATCAGGTGATTTCTTTGTATGTATTTAAGGGAGTGGTGTTCAACAGCTTTGGTGTCAGTATCTTTAGGTATATATTCAAGTGTAATTGTCTCCGAGGGGACGCTAACGCTACGTGTTAAGTGGTGAACATTGTGTTCCAAGTTCGAGTTTTAAAAGTGTTGTTGTTTTTTTTTTCATTGTATTTTTCTATCATTTTGTTTATATATATATATATATATATATATATATATATATATATATATATATATATATATATATATATATATATATATATATATATCAGTAATCAGTAATCATCAGTAATTTGTGGTGTAGGATCTCATACTTCATTATCATAAACATTTCATTCACATACATTCTGTTCAGTGTTTTCACTTAATCCAAACCCATTCGGTTTCAATCCGGTTACATAGCCAATCCCTTAAATTGCTTAGAAAATTATTTTTTGTAAATCGAATGTAACTGTTAAAATAAATGTAGAGGAATTTAATATTGCAGATACCATACTTTTTCTGTCTGAAAATTGTAGTGATCTTTGCATGATTTTGACACGTACTGTGATATGTGCAAGTTGAATGGATATCTGACACATACTGTGATATGTGCAAGTTGAATGGATATCTGAGAAGAACTAAAGGTATGGTATTTTAAAATTATAGAAAAAGGCAGTTTTTTAAAATAAAAATTTTGCCTCTAGAATTGATAAATAGTTATAAGCTTCTTGGAGTTATTTTTTATAAAGGAAATATTTATGAAGAATATTCAAAGTCTTGTTTTTTCAGGTTAAAAAGCCATGTTTTTTTGAAGAAACGAACTGTTAATGTGAGTTTGTCGAAAGAATGTCAGTCGTAGCTTTTCGACCAAACCATTACCCTTATATTATTATACGGATGCGAATTACTACACCAACTGAAACATGAAACAGTTCTGAAAATCTACTAACATGTATGTGTTGTACGGAGAACGTAGAACACCATTGCACACATACACACACAACACACAATTAATTATTATCATTATTATTATTATTATTTGGTCAATATTACAGAATGAAAACACCTACGTGCGCATTTGGGCGAAAGTGTGCGCACTTTTCATCGTTTGTGCCGGGTTGCATCTGGACAAAGACTTGTTACGGGATTCTATTTTCCGAACATTTTGGATTAAAAACCTGAAACCGAAATATACTCAACTTTATACTTATAACCCCTTGTAGAACATTTGCTTTGATCTACAGAACTGATTTTACAGATTTATTTCCGAAATTTACGTATCATCTTGATACACATTCAAAGTTTCATCTCTTACTTCATTTCAATACGGACAGAAATGAATACAAATTAGAAGAAGAAGAAAAAAAAACAAAAAAAAAAAAACAAACAAACAAATTCCAATACAGAAGTGTCGTGGATTTCAGTAGCAAAATAATGAACAGTGAATTCCAAGACAGGGAATCTTAGTTCACACATTCATATCCCATATCTTTAGATATAATTCTCTCTCTCTCTCTCTCTCTCTCTCTCTCTCTCTCTCTCATTGGTTGAAGTCAAGCTTGCTAAAACCAGTTTCGTAAAAAAATTGCTTCGTTTTCTTCAACCTATCAGCGTTCCTATTTTACTCTATTTAGCAATTATAAGTTGCTTGTTCAGTAAACTATTTATATTCCAGTTATGAACTTTCCCATTAGCCAAGCTCGTATTGTATAAACAAGAGTCCTTTTATCGTACCGCTCTCTTCCTTGTAATACAGACTGATCGGTGAGATCACTTTTCTGTTACATGCACGTACTAATAAGAAGTTTAACATGCACCATTATTTACTCCTTCATTAAATGTTTAAATTAAAAATTTAGTAAATATTTTAGTGTTCTATAGTTCTAATTTATAGGTTCTTTTGTTTCTAATTTATTTCCAACAGTAGTAGGATCACCGCTGCCCCTCCACCCAAGAGAACCTTCGCGCACGTATCTATCTATCTATCTATCTATCTATCTATCTATCTATCTATCTATCTATCTATCTATCTACATATACATACATACTGACAGATACACATACATACATGCCAACGTGTTTTAACGTGTTATCAATGAATTTGTAAAATAGCTAGGTGAACTAATAATCACAACTTCGAGAAAATCGAGAAAGCCAACTTTCAGAGACAATGTCAAAAAGTAAATCAATGGTTGTGATGCACTATTAAAGAGTTGCATTATTACATTTTTAGTTCTGGTCAACCAGGCTGTTCAATATGGACATTTTTTTAGCTTTGTGTGGTTGTTGCCTCCCTAGATATTATATTATGAACATAGCATCATGTTAAATTGTGTAAAGTCAAAGAACTGAGCATATGGATGCAGCTGATTCCTATTGCACATATGCCATCACTTTGTGACTCACCAGGATTAGTAATTCCTCAAAAAAGTAACATTGCAGTATGCTTTAGACTGTGACAGATCCAAATCTAATGCACACAATTATATATATATATATATATATATATATATATATATATATATATATATATATATATATATATATCCATTGTTTGTCCGTCCGTCCGTCCGTCCTTTTGTCCGTAACCACATTTCCTACACGTCTAGTTGGAAATTCACCAGAATTGATACATAGGTTGCCCACGTGATGATCATCTGCGGGAAGAGATAAGATTTTCCTGTGCCCTTCTCCTGTCGTTTCCGTTAAAGATCAAATGTTAGATATGCAGAAATTGCAATTATAGTGACATTTGTTATATGTTCGCCATACTTTGTATACGTACTCGTAGGAGGTAAACACATGATATATGTAACGCGTTTGGGGTTAGGAATACTGGGCCACAGTCTAGAGTTTTTTTGTTTTTTTTAGGGGGGATGAAAAACATTGAGATTTGCATGATGAACCATAGAAGTACCTTTGGTTTCATATTTAAACAATAAAATTGATTCATTATTGATTTGTTTATTATGTTATTGCTTATAAAAGTAAAAACAAACATGTAAATAGCTCAGATTATTTTATAATCTGCTTAACAAGTATATCATATTTAACTGGCGTGTAAATAGCTCAGATTATTTTATAATCTGCTTAACAGGTATATCATATTTAACTGGCGTGTAAATAGCTCAGATTTATTTTATAATCTGCTTAACTGGTATATCATATTTAACTGGCGTGACAAAAGTTTAGTTAAGCAACAAATACGTTATTAAACTCAAGAATGTATTAAGTGAGAGTACATAGACATCGTGACTTGTTGGCGTTGTCCATTTTCTGTGTTGAGGACCAAGCTACTCATCAAGCACAATTAAGAACTGGCAGGAAGAGAACGTGAGTAAAATTGCTTCATTGGGAATTGTAAAAATCCATGCATTTTGCTCAAGTAATAAACATTTTATATAAAATGAACAACGTTGTAAACACCTGTTCCGACAAAAACGGGTAGCGATCAACAGGTCTTGTCAGAGTCTTGTTTCACATTAAAGTATTTGAAAGTATACAATAAGACATACTACATTAAAATGTGCACAACATTTATATTAGTCCACATGCAACACATGTGACATATGAATGTGCAATCTTTATGTTGTATTTTTCAAGAAAAAATGAGTTATGTTCTATTATAACACATTCCAATATTCTCCTAGTAGGACGCGATTAAAGCTGCAAGTCGTTCTATATGCTCTGCATCAGAAAGTAAGAAAGAGGGAAATACATGTATATTAAGCACTTAACTTGTTCAGTGTTGTTGAATTTGGAAAGTGTTTGCAGTAAATGCCAAAAATTGGATTCAATAGTAATTGTTATTTTTTTTCTTTCTCCAAATCAAATTCCCAAATTTGTACACTATCTTTATCTTTGGCAATACGTTTTACTTTGTTTATAGTTATTAAAACTGAAAATAACCAATAATACACACAATGTTTTTCCATAATGATCTCGTTTATGCAAAAATATTGACCTTTACATCACATTCATTCACAAAATAAATTACCAGAGTAACCTCCAGTTCATGGTTTATTCAAAACGAAGGTTTCCTGTCTCGTAAATTCTAAATAATATTTACATTTATTAATTATTCATATATGAGAATTGAAACAGGTCCGGCGTTTATTTTCTGATTAATTCATATGGGCCGCACAAGATGCGTGATTCATTTTGTTTCATTGTTTCCAGCAAGTAATACAATTTAAAGAACCGCATATACTCGCTAATAAATAAGGGTCCAAATGCAAACAACATAAACCCTGATCTGCCGTCGCATAATGCGCAGGCAGATCAGGGTCTATGTTGTTTGTTGTACTGATTAGTCCTTACAAACTGCATAGACCCGGATCCGCCGGCGTATTATGCGATGGCAGATCTGGGTCTATATGCAGTTTGCAGTTGGTATCGCATTATACGCGAGTATAGACGGTGGGACTTTTTCAAGAAATACGTAACTAATTTAGAACTAGAGGTATTAGCTAGGGGTGCATCCTAAATGGCCCCGCTTGCTGAAATTTGCTCGGCCTTAAACGTATGAATTCTGCTGGAATAAACGAGGGTTTACTCAACAATAATGAACTATAATTCCACAAAACGAGAGTATTCAATACTGGCAATCAAACATGTAGAGCTGCACACGAAACTGGCTTGGAATCCAACGATTCCTGGTATTGTTTGGGAAGAAAGCGCAACGACTCCAGTAATTAATGATAATGTAGCCCCACAATTTGGTAGATGTCTAAAACTTAGGTTTATTCAAGATCTCACCAATATAAAGATTTGAGCTAAATTTGTTTGAAATCCAACAATCCTAGGAAAAGTTATGCCGCATACACTTGAGTTTAGGAAATCAGGGCCCAATACTCTATATCATTGCATACCCACATCGCACACCCACGTTGAGCTAACGTTCTTCCAACGTCGTCTCCAACGTCGACTCAACTTTGCACCTTGGCTCTCTGTTGGGCCAACATGTCGGGTCAACGTTGGCCCAGCGGTGAGCATTGTTGAACCAACGTAGGCCCAACGTCACAATTTTATGATGATCCGTTGGGTCAAAGTCATTTAGCCAAGTTGGGCCAGCGTTGGAGACAAATTGCTATCCATTGGGCCAACTTTTGCTCAACAGAGGGTCAGTGAGCAAAAGGATGTTTGACGTCATGCGTGATGTTACGTGACATTTGACAGGACTCAATGTGTGTAATGTTCTAGATAAAGATTCAATCCCTGCTGATTTAATCATGAATAAAAACAACAATTAAGTATAAAAAAATAATAAATAAAATCTTAGTTTAGATCTGATTATAAAATTAGTAAATAAACGGTCAAACCTAATCATTCCGGCTATGCCGTGCTTGAATATAAATCATGTCGCCTTGTTTTCACGAACATTTTTGTACTTTCTGTGACGAATATGATTCTCAAATATATGTCAATATACAAATCCTTAATCCATGAAAACAAATCTACTGATATGATACAATATGAAAAATATTCCAACAACTGTAGAGTAAAATTTCAAAACAACAAAATAATAAATAATGATCACGTACTGAACCGTTCAAACAAGTACTCTGCTTTACGTACGGGTCCTACACAATCTTGTGGGGCGTCGGATGATTCTTTAGCGGAATTCGTGATCAAAAGAAGAAAAAAATGACATGGGAGAAGGAAAATACATTTAATGTAAATTAAATAACTCACGCATATGCATATATTTGAAGACTTATTTATAAGTAGCAAATATCAAACTTGGAAACACTTGGCCCAACATTGGGTCAACGCATATATCCCAACGTCGGCATTACAACTTCAGAACAATGTCGGTCCGACTATTGTTTTGCCAACATCGGAATTACATGCGCTGAACACCGACATCGAAATTACAACCGCTGAATACCGATATCGGAATTATAACCGCTGAACAACGTTGGTCCAACTAATGCTTTTGAAGAATGGTTGGACTTTGGCCAAACATCATACACCCAACGACGACCATACGATTATCTGCCAACGTAGGTTTGCTATCTGGGTCATAATCTGGAAGTGAAACTTATTTTAAGTCTTGTTGATATAAAGCTGCAGTGCAAATTTAGATGAAATCCAACAATTCTTCGTCAGGTTATGCTGCAGAAACCAAAGTTTATTAAGATGGGCAATCATGAGCCTTAACTCTAACAAATATCATAGAACGCTAAAATCAAATTCATTCAAGGTATCATCTCTATAAAGCTGCGTGTCACATTTGGGGGAAATCTAATATTCCTATATAAATGAATGCTGCAAAAAATACGATGTGTCGAATGTCATTCGAAATCAAACTCATTAATGGTTCCATCAATATAAAGTCAGGAAAACGGGAATTTCGGGGGTCATAAATACTCAGAATGATTTCAAAGAACGCTAAAAATCAGACTCTTATATATCACGTCAATATATAGAGGATATTTTCTTTTCCTACGTTAATACCGGATATATTTCATCTTGTGGTACAAAAAACGGTATATTTTAACTCGTGGCTTCGCCACTCGTTAAAATATCACTTTTTCTTTTACCACTTGATGAGATATATCCGGTATTAACGCAGGAAAAGAAACGTTTCTTTTTATTATATACCAAAGTTTCTCCAGAATCGAAACTTAGAAGATTAATCTCACTATTCAGCACCACACTCCACCCCCACCCCTTTTTTTTCGTAAATTCACCAAATTTTCATAGGGTGGTCATATAAATATCAGTGACTTAAGATAGCGGTATGATTGGGTTGACCTAATCTGTCGATGTAAATTATATTTTTGATATTTTGTAAACTATTTTATCATATTTGACCACATAGCAAATCCGATTCATCAATGCATCACAACGGGTTTAACATTGTTGTCAAGGAAGTAAGGGGAAATAAATTCATAGAGACGCGAACGGCGTCGACTCAAATTTCGTCAGCAAAAATTAATTTCCATGTCTGAAATGTTATGCAGTTTCTATTTATTTGTTCTAGCTCACAAAGTACTCGTTTTTGTTGCTGCAGGTATAACTTATGTAGGCACACACAATCCAGCGTCGCATGGCATGATGGGAAATCTTATATTTTCACATGTGAAAATATAAGGATATATTTTTCACTTGTGAAAATATAGGAATGAAAAAATATGAAAATGATTTCGCCAATAAGTTTCTATATTTCACACTAAAGTATATAATAAAAAGTTATATATCAGATTTGATTGAAATGCATCTAGAGGAAAGCTGATGGCACGGCATCGCAAAATACCCGCTTTTTGAATTGGTGACTTTATCTGATTGAAAGCAATGTGAACTAGTGTAAATGTGATCGTTCGCAATTACAAATCATTACATCTACTCCCCCACCACCATCAACCTGTAAACCTCTCCACACCACACCTAACCCAAGTCTCCACCCCACCCCGACCCCATGGACAGTTACTCATGTGCCAGAACCCTATATCCATTATACATATGATATGCCTCCCTGTCATGATTTCGTATATACAGTTTCGTAAAAATAGTAAGTACGTAGAAAATAAATCACTCTTCATACCATCTAAACAGAGCATTAGAGCGTTGTAGCGAATTCTTTAAATCTGATATAATTCCTGCCTTTCACCTTTTGTACAATTTCAAAGATTAAAATGTATTTCATGCTAAAGTACTTTGATATGACACCCATGATGACATGCTCTGCTGATACTCTATTATTTACCCCGTTTGACACCCTCTCCCATGGGCCATAGCGTCCAAAAAGGTGTTATTTCATAATATTCTTGAGCTATATAAGAATTGTACCAAATGGGAAAAAAAGCTCAATAAACTGAGAAAAACGATTGGAGATGTATTTTTGACTTTTGCCTTTATAGTAGCAACAGGCGCCGCCGCTAGAGGGCACTGCGATCAAGATTAACATTTTCTCAAAATGTCAACCTCATTACACCTGGTACTTTCTCCGCTTTCGTATGTAAAAAGCCGACATTATTATATCCGAATGTATCCATGGTTGAAAGGTCAAATGTCTATATTTAGCGTATATGACATTGGGCTTTTTGTACAACATATTCGGCGAAAATAAACGAACACCGAATTTTTCAAAACGCAGAAAAAGTAAATAAACCAACATATACGCTCATCTACGTCTACTTTTTAAATACTTTGGAGTTCTTTTTACGAGAATAATGGTAAAATATGTGCGAATATTTGCGTAAAACCCACGAATTACGTCTTTTTAAATGGTCACCTGTGCCAGCAAGAACGGTAACTCTTCCCGGCACATGGGTACGTACAAAATAGAAACAATGACAACAACACGACATAAATTGGGTTCAAAAACACACGAAAATTTGATTTTATGAAAGGGTAGACTTTTATACCAAGGAATCAGATTATACAAACGTATTTGTCATTCATTATACCAAATTTATTACAACATTTTGGTACAACTTTTGTTGTGTAATGTAATTTCGAGATTAGAGACTTGACGGGTGATACTGATAATGATATTGAAAATATGTATGTGATTGTGATCACTTAGATATTATCAATGTCAGGTCATCTGCTCTAAGTATGATTCTTATCTAGAGACACTGGTATTCAAATTAAAATTTTCAAGTTTAGTAGGGGATGAAAAAGAGGTTAAAGTTAAACTTATTTTCAGTATTTTGAAAAATGAAAACAAATTAATTTCATACCATTTTTGTGAATATCAATATGAATATTGTCATCATAAAGAACAGAAAATCGATCTGTAGTATTTCTCTATTTAAACAAGAACAAAATGATAACTATTTCTTGAGAATCAATTCAGTGCCTGAAGTAGAATTGTGGAAGTATTCAAAGTAAATTATTTAAATGTTTTTTGTCATTGATTTTATTTTAACAGATATGAAAACTGACCAAAAATATCTTATCATAACTAAATTCTAAAATGGCAATTGTTATTTACTAAATTGCGATTTCAGATCAATGTATATATGTACAAGAACACTGTAATGCATTTGCACTATTGCTTTTAAGAGTAACATACAAGTGTATGACTCATGATTATGGCATTTCATGCAAAAATGTTGGGGGGTGGGCGTGATAAAAAGGAACTGAAAGGCTTCAGATGTACCTGGAACATTGAAAAAGTGAATTTATTTATGAAGCTGAATGTTCACAAAACATTTATATATAACCATATGTAAGAAATATGCAACTTTCAGCATGAAATAACATGATGTCGAGAATTTGCAAAAAGAGACCAAAGACCAATATTAACAATGGTGCACGGCTCATGTGTTTGAATGCTTCCTGTGAATTTATTTGAAAAGATATCATAAAAATGGGTTTATGTTTGAATTCTGCACACTCAAATTATGCAGAAAAGGTTCCATTTTAACAGCAACATATAATTTCAACTTGTGTATGACTGAAAAATATAGTATTTCATGCAAAAACGTAAGGGGGGGGGGTGCTTGATAAAAAGGCAAAGGGGGGCTTCTGAATTACATGAAACATATAAAAAGTCAATTTATTCTTAAAGCTGAATGTTCACAAAACATTTCTATATAAACATATGTAAGAAATATGCAAATTTCAGCTTCAAATAACATGAGGTCAAAAATTTGCAAAAAGTGCCAAAGACCAATATTAAAAATGGTGGATGGTACATGTGTTTGAATGCTTCCTGTGAATTCATTTGAAAAGATATCATAAAGATGGGTTCATTTTTGAAATCTGCACACTCAAATTATGCAGAAAACATTCCATTTTTGTATATTCTATAATTCTGAAAAAATCACCCCCTGTTGCTATTAATAGTCCTACCTGGAGGCTTCGTGGGGAGGTGGTAAGGGATCTGGGTTGTAATGAAATGTAGAAATCTTACAGGCAATCTACATCCCATAGGGAAGTCACTTACTGAGTTTGAAAGACGTACCAAGGAATAGTAAAAAATATTTTTACAAGGATCTCAAAGGCCTTCAGTTTAATAGCTACGCCAAGACAACATAGTTCAGTGACATCCTATTTTTTATACTTGTCTACCCCTACCGTTGGGTTGGGGACGGGGGAGGTCTCCTGTGGTCATGGAGAGGATTAAATCCATTACAAGTACCAGTACTCTCAAAGATCATGATGGCATATTTTGCTTCTGTCCTACTTTGTGACCACGTTGACCAATTCCCCTGGAGCCAATTGCGAACAACACATTACATTTATCTTACATTTTGAGTAATTTTTATAAAATGACAATGAAAACCATAATGAACAGAGAAGAAAGAACATTCTATATATTTGTTACCCTGGGGTCAAAGATGAATTTATAAACCTTTCTGTAACTCAACAATCCATATGGAAATCACCTGCTAAGTTTGACAGCTCTATCATTGGCAGGAATTCCCCCCCCCCCGAAAAAAAAAAAAACAAAAAAAAATTGCGTTTACAAGAAATGCGACGGACGTACCAGATGAAACTACTATATCCGCTCCCCACCCAAATTTTTTTTTAAAAAAAATACCCCCAAAACAAAACAAAACAAAACACCCCACACACACACACACACACACTCAAAACAAGAACGGAAGAACGGACACAATTATTTCCATTAAAGTTGTCTTCTTGAAATCATATTTTTCACGGACAGGCGGACGGACAATGTAATTACTACAGAGATTCGCCGACCACAACAAGCAGTGTTCAAACAACTACAGATTAAGATAATTGTGCTTATTTTATTACAAGTGTTTTTCTTTGTTAATTCCGAAAAGTTTGCGGCTTAGTTGCTGTGAAAGTGAAATGCAGTAAGGTTCAAAGGATCTTTTGTTTTTATAGCCTTCATGAGGTTATGAACTCTAGCTGTTTGCATGAACATTCCGTAACATCTCTTTAAATATTGTATCATGATTTGCAGGGGAACTCGAATTGGGGAAAATGTCTGGCTTGACACGTCAGAGTAGGGTTTTCTTATAATATTTGACGTTTATTCTGTGTTATTTGCATTTGAGAGCTTTTATGCATGGAATCCAAAAGATATGTATTCACCGTTATTCTTGTTCTTTATTTTTCAATCATTTGTACTGAAAGATATATACAGTGATTACTTTTCATGCATAACTTGTTTGTCACTTCAAATCCTTGGTTGGATATTGACCCATTATGTTATCCTTCAATGAAAAAAATGCTTCTAAATTGTACAATAGGGCATTTGTTTTCAGTTTATTGGTATGTCTATTAGATTATTTTTAATTATAAGATTAAATTTACAAGGTTACATTTTATTCTTTTCATGTATGTAGTATTTCATTAATATATTTATTAATACGGGGGATGCGTGTAATTCATTGATTACACAAACTTGTCAAATTACTTATTGTAACAGAAGATTAAATTTCAAGACTAAATGAATCAAATAATTCATAATAATGTAATCATGGGTTTATTATTTTTAGTTTGAATCAATTTACATACGGATTCAATGGTTATGATCAGGAATACTTGGCGGATGTTGACCCCTGACCATGTGCCTAAAGGTAGCAAAATAGCTCAGTTTCGTTGGAAATATTCAGCGTACCATGTCTTACTACATCTGTTATTTCATCTATAAATATTTCTTGTTTAAGTCACGCCATTAAAAATGTTTAAAAGGTTAAAACAATTCAGTGTTCTTTCTTTTGTGCTAAATATAACTTTCGTATACCTTGGGGTTTAAAACATCCGTAATTTTATCTTTAACGTCTTTGCTTGTGTCAACCAATCAGGATTCGACATATTTTGATGCCCATTTGAAAAGGTGTTTTACTCGGTAGTTATCATTGTATCTCGTTCAACGTCAGTAAGGAATACAATACACAAACATAGCTTTATTGGATATAGGAAAAGATTTACTCCGCATACGCATCGAAACATTAAATACCAAAGATTGTTTAATTTTTTTTCCCCAAATATTTTGCAATTATTGAAGTTGGGAATTAATAATACGACTTATGATAAGAATCGAGTAAAATAATTATTGTCACCAACTGAAAACGAGGATCTGATAACGTATTTATAAATTATGGATATGGCCGAAGTTGACTAGTTTTTAAATAATAACGGTTTTATTATGAAATGAAAAGAATCCCTAAAAATCGTTACTGGAAAAAAAACAGGTTTGAATTAATACGAATGAAAGAATATGTATAATATTGGTACTGAAGTGTACAAATGGAAATGTCCGATTCAAGCTACAATTCCTACGGAAACCTTCAATATTGGTTCTTTACTCTTGTTGTGTTCTTTACTTACTTAAAATATCCACAGTAATTGACTGAACAATGAGTTATTGTTGTTGCTGTTGTTGTTGTTGATAATGATCATCTTGAAAAATCGATTTTTAAATGTCCTAGAACCACACACACACACACACACACACACACGCACACACATTTTCTCCGTTCAGACTCGAACCTACGACCTCCGGCTTCAGAGTTCCAATGTCTCACAAAATCCTCTACCGTCTATTTTCAACGCGGTCAAATAGGTAAACGCTACCAGTTTTCTGACCAGACTACTTGACAAGTAAAAACAATCATCACTACAAACCATAATAACAAGAAAGTTCAGTTTTGTATGAGCAGGTAAATGATTTTCAATTTCAGTTACCGAGATCTCGTGTTGTCAAAGTTTTTAGTTATCATTTTAATTTGGTGAAATACTTTTTTTCTTCAGAAAAGCTGGAAGGATATACCTACCTGACCATGTTGAAGTATATTTTAATCAACCCATCCATCGGTGGCTACCTCTAACAGGGTCAAATGTATGTATTGTTTACATGGACATGGGTGCTGCAACATAATCTGTGACTTTTATACTTGTTTCATTAGTAAAGAGCACCTTCGTATTCTGTTATTCCAGCAGAACTTTGAAATGGAAACGGAAATAGTAAGAAATTAAATTTTAAACGAATTGGGTACAGCCCTTTAGGTGTATATTAGAAGTGACTCATAGATGTGACACTTTCTTATCTTTATCCCACGTCGAGCCTTAGGTGGCACGCAAGGCTTTGAGGACGGTATCCCACGTCGGGCCACATTTTCCTCATCACTTTATCCGCAGTACTCCCTCATTTCTCTTTGGGACGACACCTCTTTTGTTTTTCGTTCGAGGTCCAGTGGGGGGGGGGGGGGCTATCCAGAGTAGTGCTTCAGGTGACATTCCGCACAAATGTCCCAGCTATTGCCATCTTCCTTTCTTCACAATCTGGACAAGAGATATTGTTCCCCTGTTATTTCACGGAGATCTTCATTTCTGATCCCATTTAGCCAGAAGAGGCCGAGAACTCTTCTCAAGCACTTATTTTGGAAGGTTTCCACATATGGCACTCAGACTGTCAATATTTGCTCTCGTTAGCACCTCCCACCCTTGCTTGCATAATAAAATCTTTCTTAAGTGAACACAATAACGAAGTTTTACCGCCTTACTGCTTTGAATCTGCTCACTTAAAAATTTTAGTCAAATGTAAATATTAATTTTTAGTTAACGAAGTTCAAGTTACTTCTAGTCTTTTTATTGTAGTTTGTGGGATTTATCAGTTGTTGTCCCACAAACTAATCAATGTTTTGTAATAATTGTAATCATCCTTATTAGACAATAGCTGCTAAACTTTGTGTATTGATCACAGTAAATGGGTAAGGCAAAGCTTATTTAGGCTGATTCACAGTAAATGTGTAAGGCAAAGCTTATTTAGGCCGATTCACATTAAATGGGTAAGGCAAAACTTATTTAGGCTGATTCACATTAAATGGGTAAGGCAAAGCTTATTTAGGCTGATTCACATTAAATGGGTAAGGCAAAGCTTATTTAGGCTGATTCACATTAAATGGGTAGGCTGATTCACATTAAATGGGTAAGGCAAAGCGTATTTAGGCTGATTCACATTAAATGGGTAAGGCAAAGCTTATTTGGGCTGATTCACATTAAATGGGTAAGGCAAAGCTTATTTAGGCTGATTCACATCAAATGGGTAAGGCAAAGCTTATTTAGGCTGATTCACAGTAAATGGGTAAGGCAAAGCTTATTTAGGCTGATTCACATTAAATGGGTAAGGCAAAGCTTAATTAGGCTGATTCACATTAAATGGGTAAGGCAAAGCTTATTTACCCTGATTCACATTAAATGGGTAAGGCAAAGCTTATTTAGGCTGATTCACATTAAATGGGTAAGGCAAAGCTTATTTAGGCTGATTCACATCAAATGGGTAAGGCAAAGCTTATTTAGGCTGATTCACAGTAAATGGGTAAGGCAAAGCTTATTTAAGCTGATTCACAGTAAATGGGTAAGGCAAAGCTTATTTAAGCTGATTCACAGTAAATGGGTAAGGCAAAGCTTATTTAAGCTGATTCACAGTAAATGGGTAAGGCAAAGCTTATTTAAGCTGATTCACAGTAAATGGGTAAGGCAAAGCTTATTTAAGCTGATTCACAGTAAATGGGTTAGGCAAAGCTTCTTTAGGCTGATTCACATTAAATGGGTAAGGCAAAGCTTATTTAGGCTGATTCACATTAAATGGGTAAGGCAAAGCTTATTCAGGCTGATTCACATTAAATGGGTAAGGCAAAGCTTATTTAGGCTGATTCACATTAAATGGGTAAGGCAAAGCTTATTCAGGCTGATTCACATTAAATGGGTAAGGCAAAGCTTATTTAGGCTGATTCAAGATTTCAAGGGGTTGTATTTTCATTTCAAGACTCCTACTGGAGTATGTGAGTATAAACAAGTAAAACAAGGAACGATGGATGAACAGAAGCATTGCAAATTTAAAAAATAAGAAATATTTGTACAATGATTTGACACGGTGAAATCGTTAATTGTTCGCAAATGTGACTCCTTACTGAAGAGTAGTCATAAATAATAAAATCAGAGTTTGAAGGATGCATACTAAAATTACATGCACGAGATTTTCACTGAGCTCGCCATCAACAACAGTATATTTAGGGAAGGGAATGTCGTCATCGCCTCTGCATATTGAGTTTTCGGGCAGATAGTTTATATTTTCTTGACAAATGTAACCTTTATGAAGGAAATTTGTGCAAAGTTTACACGAACAAATATAAAAAGAGTCACATACTTATTTTCTTTCACTTTCAGCATTTTGTCCAAAAATATGATTTATCTCCGGGAATGTACCTTTAAGCTGTGTCATAAATTGCCACCCACTTTTTCAATCAGTGTTTTCATATCTGCGTGAAATGTCTCTTGAAGTTGACATATATATCTCCTGCATCTAGAGATACCATGCATGAATTGCTATGAATGAACGCCCTAGCTATAGCTGAATCCTGTATCTTCTGAGATGACACAAAAGACTACAGGGCTATTGCCGTTAAGTAAATAAGTAATTTCAATTCAATATCATCTCTCTCTCTCTCTCTCATATATATATATATATATATATATATATATATATATATATATATATATATATATATAGTTGTGCATAATGTTTATATAATATTATAAATATTTAGGAAATTATAAATGTTTCTTGACTTTAATATTTGCTTAAAACTTAATGTTAAGTATAACGTTGACATGTTTAGCTATTGTCCTTGAATTAGGTTGTTTACTTAATATTTGAGTTCAAGGACGGTTTTGGTAAACAAGTTGTTTATTCCTTTGAGATCAGGGTTGATTTTGTTTACAGATAAAACCAGAATTTCCTTAGGGTTATGTGTTAAAAGTCACACACACCATATAATATTCTAGAACTTTCTGTCATCTGACTTGTCTTGTATTTATACAGCATTTGCTAAACAAAATTCCATTCCACTTTTAAATCTTGTGTTAAAAACATTTCTGTTTTTATGATCAGTCATTGGAGTCATCAGATTGTTTGTAATCATAGTTATGATGTAATCTCGTATTGCCGTAATGCCCTAATCCTGTATTGCTGTACACATAATTCGAAAGGAAATATTTATTTGAACATTCATTAGAGTTGCCTAAAGTGCTAATTAACTCTCGGATTCAAATATATGACTTTTGGATACCTGTGGACATTCTCAAAGATGATCTGGATTACATGATGTGGGTACATCAGGACATTCCAGACTACCCATTCATTTGGAACATTCGTTCATTGGGAACATTCATTCACTCGGAACATTCATTCATTCAGAACATTCTATATTGATTAGGACACTTAAGATTATTGGATTGTTTGGATTTTAATTCACTTTAATGTAAGTGTCGTTTGAATTTTCATTTTAATTATCCAGACATAAATTGTTTGTTGATTTTACAAACATTGTTGCTTTCACTTTCTTTCTGTTACGTTTTACTTAGACCATAGAGTCGTAACAATCTATCTATCTATCTATCTATCTATCTATCTATCTATATATATATATATATATATATATATATATATACACACACACATACACCCTTAAATAGTTGAATAGTTGAAAGAACTGCTCGAACGAAATAGAAAAGTAATTGTCGTTTTGACTTACCTTGCATGTTCTCACATAAAATAGGTCAGATGCTGCGTTACTACATCGATAAAAAGAAATTCAAATATTTACAATCAGTTTAGGATAGTGACCTTTTACAAATTTAGATTGTACAAATAATGCTTCTAATTGTGTATATTGTCAAATTAATTACTGTTTTCAAACGAAAATGAAGATAGTTTTATTTTCGCTAACACATTTCTTGCGCGGATTGATACAGTAAACATTGTTTGGGTTGGCTGTACTGTAGAAACATTACAGAGCGGTCATATCCAACATATTTCAGAGCATAACATCTTAAACAAAAACTTTTGATGATTGTGAGTTTACTTGTATGGATTTTGGTTCTTTATTTTGTTCATCTCCGCATTCAAACGTGAATGTTTGGACTTGGCAAGCTTGCAATTTAGCTGGGTAACAGACGCTGCACCCACATTTCGATTGTCACTTAATTTCGGTTTGGAATCAACACTCATCATTTCTCCATCATTTCCAGACATGATTGTGATTGTGTCGAGAGCTAAAATCGTTACTTAAGCAATTGTATTACTATATCTAACCAAGCGGTTTTCTTAAAAATTTGTCTGTTCGTGGTAGAGTGTAAAAGATATGCGATACTGTATGGGTGGCAGAATATCTAATAGTAATAGTTCATGTAAGTTCATTCGCTAATAATTTGCAGGATTCATGTGGAAAACTAAATTAAAAAAGTGAATACTTGAAGCCAACTTTTTGTTGTTTCGAGTTCGTTTTGTGGCATTTTTGGGTGGCTCCTCCTTTGATTAAATACATGTAGACTGGAGGGTCTACAGTCTTGACACATTTTAAGATCTGATCAATATGAGAGAGAGAGAGAGAGAGAGAGAGAGAGAGAGAGAGAGAGAGAGAGAGAGAAGGCGCAGAAGAAGACGAAAAATGAAATGGGCCTAAACATGGAAATACAGATTTGAATAACATACACAAGGGCAGATATATTTACTAAATAAGAATAGAAAGTATTTCCAAAAGTGGTATCGCCACTGCGGTGATATAATTTTTCTCCCACTGATGTATTTAAATATCTCATTATGAAATATATAATAAGGGATATTTCTCTCCCTCTCTGCCTCATCAAATATCTCTGTCTTGCAACCAGAGCTTCCAGGAAATATTCATATTAAGCGTAACTTACAGTACCTGATTTGTACAGTGTGCCTATTTTATTTATTTACAAACATTATACAAATAGATGAAAATGTAGCGATGAAGTGAAACCTTTGAACTGATTAAAAATTTTGCTTATCAATCAACGGTATATCTATTGTAAACATATATGCAATGGATGAACAAAACTTATACAGGTGCATTCTATAGGCATTACAACATGCAACGATGTTACGTTTATTTGAATACTTATTCCCTCTATCCATGCCCCCATATTAAAAAGAAGTAGCAATTCGAATTTGGGGTAAATTTGGATACATTTCATTTTATGTTTTAGACTTTTTTTTCAAATACAAATTATTAAAAAGATATAATGAAGTGCATAGAAGGGACTTCACTTTCTACTGATGTAATTTAATGTGACCTTTAAAAGTTGAGTTCTGAATATAAATGAGAAAGAAAAACATAGCCCCGCTATCAAAACATCTGTTTCACCTGTTTAAACCTCTTCCAGATGTAATAAAGAAGCAGGTAAATAGCCCTACGGAATAGATACCCTGCTGTTCTTTAGATCGAAAGCAAAAAACATTGGCTGGGGACATCATTGTAATATCAATAAGGAGTCAGATATAGGTTAAGAAAGGGCTCTGATCCCAATCCCTGTGTAATGTTAGTTCCAGATATATTCATTATTATTATATTTCAATCTATGTGTACTTACATATTGAATCAGTTGAAAGCATTGATTTAACAACCATGAACTTTATCTCTGATTGAACAAAATTCAGCGGTTTGACATTTAAAAGGACGAAGAATCATTAATATATGTAATATATGGTGGCAGATAATATGACTGACTTCTGAAACGTTATTACGCACATTTTTAAAATATAATTTTATTTTCAAATAGTTACTAAGTGACTCACCTTCGCTCTGTCGATGAACTCAGGTCAATCTGAAGTTGTACAATTTAAAGTCTTTTTAAATAAGAATGTATTGCCCCAGGTTGTCATACATTGAATTTGACAATGGTTTCAGTTGAAAGAAATATCTCTACAATATTACCAAACGTAGTATTTTTGTTCCTCATTGACTAACTGACAAAGTTTATCAACTTACTCAAATTGTTTGAGGGAGAGCATGGCCACCTCGTTAATAAGAATTATGCCAACTTCTTCGATACTTTTTAATATGATGGTGGCTGTCCTAGTTGCGAATTCCTTTTTATCAATTCATGTGTCGTAAATCTACCGTCTAATGGACCAAAGAAACTGTGAACGGTACAAGCATCTGGAAGTACAAGAACTGGCTATCACAGTTGTTGCAGTAATCTTCAAATACTTCTCAGCTGATTTGCATTGATTCTGTATTATTTGCAGCAGGAAAGATTTACTAGTTCCAGTCTGGACCGTAATTAGGACATTATGTTCTTTAAAAGCAGCAAGCTGGATTTCGCTAGACATGTCTTCCTGGGGTCTTTGTATTTTGGAAAAAATGAAAGAACACGCTATTTTTTTCATTGTTTTGTTTTGTTTTACCAAACGAAACGCGCGGGCGTATTCAGCCCGATCGTGACAATAGAAAGAGTGAAACAATCGTGTCTTGCCTCGATACAGACGTCTCAGAGTAATTTTTCACTAATAAAACAGAATAATACCGATACAGTCACTGTTGAGTGGAGATGTAATCGTCATATAAAACATTCTTCTGTCAAAACTCCGCTTAGATAACACAATTCCTATCTAACTCACCCACCCATCGTGGGATAGTCTCATCCCTTGTCAATATGTAAATATGATACCCGTATGAAACATTAACCTTAAGCACCTGTGTTCGGGTCTGGGACTGCCTCTTCCAGGCGATATACATGACCATATTGATCGTTTTCGAACTCTATTTCACACGATGAAATCCCTCCATCCATCTAAAGTTCACCTGCTCTAAACGCGAATTTCATCCTTTGTACATGGAACACAAATTTAATTAAATGAGTTTTCGACATTTTTAATCAAATATAAAATAGTGCGAAGTCAAATTTATTAATATTTCTTGACCAATAGTCCTTTAAGAAAGGTCATGAATTTTGTTCTTTGCCATGCCTAGAGCACTTCGAAATATAGTGTACAGTAAGAAAAAAAAAGCTGGCTGACATAATGTTTTAAATAAAGTGATTAGTATAAACATGATGAAATAAAGAGAAAACAAGTTGGAAAGAAGTAAAATAAAAAAATTAAGGATATATGAAATTAAGGTATAAAGGGTGTTGTTTAGGTAGCGGAGAAACATTCACCTTCATAGTTCACAGTTGGCTACGTATGTATGTATATATGTATGTAGATGGATGACTCGATCGATGGTAAGATAATGGGTGAGTCGATGGATGGAAAAGAGAAAGAACAGTTGGAGAGAGGTGAATAGTTACACATGGTCGGTGTATACTTATAAATAAACAGGTAAATGCTAACTTAAATAGAACAAATAAACATCGAAGTTCATAAAAAATGTGTAAATACATTAACTCGGAGAGAGAGAGAGAGAGAGAGAGAGAGAGAGAGAGAGAGAGAGAGAGAGAGAGAGAGAGAGAGAGAGAATACAACTCATTACCGTTCATAATCCTCAAACATAAGACTTTTCTCTCATAATTTACAATAGAACACTTCACAAATGCGAAGGTAGCCTAACGCAATGACGTCACAAGCTTCACTTGACTACTAAATAGAAAGTAATGATTCCATCACAACAGAATAGAACGGAACACAAACTTGTATTTCTATCAGGTCACAAATTTCTACTTCAAAACAATTGTTTCAATGTGTAAGTATAGCTACTAAACACACACACACACACACACACACACACACACACACACACACACAACAGAATAATTGAAGTTTTAAGATAAATACGTTTACTATAACCAAATGATCGGCATTTGATACTATAGCTTCGGGTCATTTTTATAATTGTAGCGTGGCGGAAATCAATCTCACCGTCCTACGTAACTTCGGTATGGTCAGTATTTAGCTCTAAACCTCAGCCGATTGAATCAGTTGGTGGAAGTGTTTGAAATAATCGTAGCCAGTCAGAAAAGAAAATCAGCTGAGGTCAATAGCTGCTACTTTTGTAGTGTCTTGTGTGCGCTACAACGTTTTCACTAAACATTGTTTTTATAAAAGAAGAAAAAATAGAGGCCAAAGATTACATTGAATGGAACCTGTTTTCGAAAATGCAAGCTTTTATTCCCATAATTTTACTATAAGCAATCTCTCGTGAAAACAATTTAGCACACCAAAGACACTGAAGTAGACGTTATTTCACTGGCTGGTTTTGATTTTTCAGAGACTCTGATTTCTTCAAACACTTTGACTAATCGTTGCGCCACTGCAAAACAACCCAAAGTATTCACATTGCCCATGACATAGGATAGCTAGGTTGGAAATAGATCCAAAACAAGAATGTTCGAATTAAAGCTTTAAGGATAAAACATGTTACTGCCGAGGGCGTAGGACTTTTTTGTTTGTTTGTTTGTTTGTTTGTTTTTAAATCAGTTCAACTTAGATCGAAAAGGAAATACTTATTGTATATACTCTTGAAGAAGTATGGGATTGTTTTTATTTATAATAAATAAAAAATGCAGACAACATCTTAGGAACGAATACAATTTTTTTGTGTACAAAAAACAATTACTGTAAATCAAATGCATTGGCATTTACTTTTTAAAAAATGCAAAAATGCTTTTACCGCTCTAAGACTAGAAAGTAACTGAACATTCACAATTTGTCTAAACATCCGCACAGTTTTGTCAGTCATTCATAAAGCCCATTGTCATGTAAATTCTACGGTGAGCTGGGGAATGTCTGCGTATGTATGAATGTGCGTGTATTTACCAAATATGTTGCCGAGACTCATCACTTGCTGTTCTAAACGCTACAGGGAATCTTTCGTAATGTTTTGCCTTCACCATTCAATCTACAACGTACTTACAGCAGACTGTCTACGGCTGATAGTTCTGAAAGCGGTAAAACTCGTTCGGGATAATTCACTGATTACATCAAGAGTTGATCCCCTTATCTCTAATTCCACAATATACTGTACTGGCATATTTACGTTACAAGACACCAATGGTATCGCTTCAATAGAAGAATTCTAAACGTAGCGCTGGTGTTTATTTTTTATAGTTTATTAATCTATATTTCTATAACAATTTTATTTTGCTGGAGGGTGAAAAGATGCTACAGTTCTCATTAGTTATTAAACCTTGCAATTCCTCACCAGCAAGTTTATTCATCATGTTTGTTTTGTTTGCTTTTTAAATTTTGTTATCAACCAATCAATTTTATTATTATTTTATTGTTTTTATATCTGCTTCATCCAGTTAAGGGAACCATAAGCTTGATATACCTATCATCAGGTGTCAATCAAGCGTTATTTATGTGGTATTTGAATGGAACTCTCAATACGGGCTGTTTTTATTACGCGAGAAATCCTCGGTATATCAGTTGGTAGAAGGACTGACTCGTAATCCTCTGATCTTGGGTTCGACACCAGCTCAGGCAAGACTCTATCTCTATCACTCGCACATTTCATCGACATGATGTAGCCAACAATGTGTCAAAAGTGCCAGTAAAACCAAGAAGAACAGCAAGAAAAAGGTGCCAATCTTTTCTGACTATAACGCGACCTGGTCTACTGATGGTCTGTCACCTTGGCTAATTTTACTATGCATTTTATGCATGTACAAATTGTATTGAAAATAAGCTGCATCTTATCATGGAATGTTCGCTCTATTGTGATATAAGACACATACTTTTTAAGACTGCATGACAATTCCATGATAACCTTGAGATGATGAATAATGTAGAGAAAACGTGTTTTGTTCTAGAATACCTTGACAGCTTTTTTTACCACTGCAGTTACAAATCACACCTTTTGAAAAAATTTAAACCCAAAAGGTATACTGTAAACAAGCGCTGTTACACGACATAACATGTTTATAATATAAAAAAATCGACGAGACGTTAGGTAAGAACATATTGACATTGCAAATATTGATCTTCCACAATTTAATAGTTTTGATAGCTGCAGAATATCAGTCTTTTCAAAGACACAATTCTTCTTACCTAAAATCTCGTCGATTCTGTTTATCTAATCCTTGTTTTGAATGTGGCTCCTTTGTCCACAAAATGTAAAAGTAAATGCGAGGAAGTAAGCGACAAAGAAATTAACTAATCACAACGTAAGAATAACACATTAACAGCTCAATAATCGTCAAGGCGTCCGATATTCACCATATTTGCATTAATGCCAGACCTTCTTAGAAACAAACAAGATAATTGATATGGTTAACGATAATTACCTTCAGAGATTACCTGCGACAAACCTCAAGTCAGTTTAGGGAGCGAATTTGCTGACATGTTTTTAATCAGATTGGTGTAGCGTTCAGTGGTATTTCTTTTTAGTGTCTATAGGAACAATTCATAACACGCACATACAGACGAACAAATCATATGCAGCCAAATTCTATTAGTGAGTTAATTATATTTTAATTGTATCGAAGAAATCGACTTCTTATTAGATTATCTCTCTCTCTCTCTCTGTATATATATATATATATATATATATATATATATATATATATATATATATATATATATATATATATATAAATAATGCTCTTGCATAGGATTTTGCATTCATCTGAAAACTCATGCATAAATTGCAGATATTGTGAGACAGTGTCATTGAGGGAAAAGGGTGGTGTGTGGGTTAGTAACTGTTATATCCCAGCGCTTTGCTCAGTTATACTTAACTCAGCCCTCTGCAAAATGTGCTCACACCCTGGAGATGGATCAAAATTCTAAAATTGGTTGGTACATCTATAGACTATCCCAATCATATCTCAAGGTTTAAAGTTTCTTATCCTGAACAGTGAAATATTAGGTACGATTCATTATGCATTCATGCACAGACATACGGATATTTTCACATTAATGCACCTTTTCTTTGAAAAGAAGAAAGGGATATAATAGAAGACATTGTGACAGCCATGAACCAATGTCTGAAATATTGTATACATGAAGGGGATAAACTTTTATTGTTTAATTTCTTGTATTTGTATACGCTTCTCAGTAGTAAATTGTACGGTTTTTCATATACGTGGGAATTTCAACAGGTAGCTCATTTGAATCAAAATACAGAAATGGTTTGTTCTATGTTGATCAATTCCATCACGAAATCAAACACTTTGAAGTAATATACCGATCGAATACTTCCTTCTACACACACGTACTCTCTCTCTCTCTCTCGCTCACTCATCTGCAATAATGAAGCCTTTTTTTCTAAAAACATGCAAGAGCATGTAACAAGTCAGGAGGTCGAGTGAGACTCGACTTAGTCTAGTTCATTATACGTTTTATATCGACATTACAGGAACAGTATTATTTGTCAAAATAAAGAAATAAATGCATCTGCACCACGAATGCCAACTGGTTGGAACTCTACATTTCGTTGTAAAGTAGGTCGTTCCGTGATCATTCGCACACGAAACTAGTATTGTCAATGGTTTGGTCACGACATTCTACGTGTATGGCAAATGTGTTGTCAGTGTTTTGGACACGTCATTTTCTGTGTATGGCAAATGTGTTGTCAGTGTTTTGGACACGTCATTTTCTGTGTATGGCAAATGTGTTGTCAGTGTTTTGGTCACGTCATTGTCTGTGTATGGCAAATGTGTTGTCAGTGTTTTGGGCACGTCATTGTCTGTGTATAGCAAATGTGTTGTCAGTGTTTTGGACACGTCATTGTCTGTGTATGGCAAATGTGTTGTCAATGGTTTGGTCACGTCATTGTCTGTGTATGGCAAATGTGTTGTCAGTGTTTTGGACACGTCTGTTTCACTGTGGGGTAAATGTGTCGTCAGGAGTTCAGAAAAGTTCGTTGCTGTGTCTGGGAAACGTGTCATGAGTAATTCTGAAAAGTCATTTGCAGGGTTTTGTATGCGTTGTCAGTATTTGTAGTGTTTTGGGCAATTGTTGCATTTGGTTCAAACAAGTCAATAGTAGCAGGTGCATCAAGTGTTTTCAGTCGCTCAGATAAATCTTCTTTAGCGGTGGAGACATATTTTTTCGGAGGTTCACACAAGTCTCTGATAGTGGTTTAGACATGTTTTGTTCGTAGTTCAAATAGGCCACTAGTTGTAACTGGGGCATATTTTATTATTTTCTCTGACAGGGTTTTTGCACGGCTTAAGACAAATGCTATCAATAATTCAGGTAATCTCCAGCATTGTTTTGAAACGTGTCGTCAAAAGGTCAGATAAATCGTTTTAAGTTTTTGGGACATGCTTTTGTGTTTGGGAAAAGTAACTCTTTTTGTTTGAGACGGACTTTTTCGGTGGGTCAGGCGCATCCATAGTCTCGCCTGTAACAAGTGTCGTCAATATCTCACACGTTTGACTTGTGTTCTTATGAACAGAGGTTGTCGCTGGTTTTGATGAATTGATTTTCGTGCTTAGGGTGTTTTCGTATAGAGTATAGCATATCTACGGTGCGGTCCCGCTGTAGGAAGTTGTAGCAATGATACGAACGTGGAGAGAGCTGGCCAGCCCGATGGTGGCGGCGTGGACAGGATTGCTTTTGCTACGGCTCCGGTGGCGGACATGGCAGCGCCCGCGACCTTTGTGCGCGATACCTGGCTATCGGAGGGAAGACTCCACAGGTACAGGTAGTCGACGAAAATATCGGATACAGGATGCAGTTCGGTTAGACGGTCGTTGGGGCGGCCAGCTGGAAAATAGTCGACGTCTGCGATATCCGACGAGAGGTTGTCGTGCAAGACGTTCTGCAACAGCACGTGCATGTCGGTGAGCTCTCCCACAGACCGGATATACATATCGCGGGCGGTTGCGTACGTGTTCGAATTCGAGTGGACCTTCGTTGGAATGTGTTCTGTCATTTTTCTCGAGTAGTGTGGTAGTAGAAACATGTTTTCGGTTTCCATATATATGGGCGATGTTGTATCTCCAATTGAAAAACATTTCGACTACTCCTGCGTTTTAGTGCTTTTCCGTGGGCTGTATTTTTGTCCTGCGTGGTCGTACGTTTGGTGGTCTCTCTGGCCTGTGTGATCGTGCTGCGAACTCTTGGCGGTGGCTGGAAATAAAATGGATGCCCTACTGATGCTAGTCTCTGCGAGCGTCCTGTGGCCTTCGAACCGAGGTAGTTGAAAAAGTAGTTAAAATGTGGTGTCGAGTTGAGACGAATTTTACGGTTACATTCGCAAATACGTGTTTATTGGGAAATTCTCGCGGCTGCCTAAAGTAGTCTCAGCACAATTGCAAAGCTGTATTCGATGGTCATCGAAGACAAAACGACTACCATGGCGGAGTTCGAAACCGTGATGACCGAAATAGAAAACCACCGACGACTCCTCGCACAGATACGGAGCCGCGGCCCTTGCGACGAAACACAGGTAACTAATTTACAGGAAGTAAAATTTGCGTAAACGAGTAGTATCATAATGGGCGTGTATGAGACTACGCTTACCTATCACGGCTTCCCAACCCGTGAAACTCTGATGCGGACTCACGCGGGCTTGAGAAACAAAGCTTCCACGCGGCTGCACGCGTGTGTAAAAAAATCCCCAGTAGGTAAATGTTATGGGGAACTAGAAGGAGTTCTGGGTTGGGAGACGTGATAGGTAGGTGTGTTGTCTCATTATGATACTACTCAATCTTTTTCTCTACCTTATTTTGTACCGATGATTGTGGTGGTTTCAGGACAAATAACTTTAGTTTTTAAGACTACAGCTGTCCCTGTAATCTAGAGCCAAATGTTCCTTTGATCGAGGAAATGGTAGATTCTGTATATTCCTTAAAGTTTCATACAAATATTTAGATTTGTGTTTCAGACATTAAGCGATGAAGCGATGAAGCTCAAATCTTGTGCATCAGATGCTGTTAAAATCTGAACGTCCATCTTTCTTTAAAAGCCGTAGTGTTGTAAAATATAAACTTGTTGGACAAAAGCGTTTTCTGTTTTGGGTTACTTTATAGGCTTATTTGAAATTTGTTCATTCGTAGGTTTGATAACATTGTTGCACTGTTGCATATTTAAAGATTGGTGTCGAGAATATGTGCTGTCCTGGAAAAGGGAGGTTGGGGCTCTCAAACAAACGGACAATGACAAGATCCACTTGCAACCTCTTGTAGATAAATTTTAGTACCATTTTGTTTTCAATATGCTTTTTTGTGCAATTTTCGACACTCACGGCATTTCTTTTTTACGTTTGTTAGTGCATGCAGGAGTGCGCAACAAGTCGCCACTGGAAGTAAAGTTCGAAGATCAGATTTTAGTTTGATTGAATGAGAGGCTATCACAGACAATGTTTTCAAAATACATTCCTTTTGAAAATTAAAAACAAAGGTGTAAAAAGTGATAATATTGTCATATATATATATATATATATATATATATATATATATATATATATATATATATATATATATATATATACATAGATAGATAGATATCACGTCACATTCTGATTTGCAGATTTTCAGCGATATGCTTCAGGCTACAAAGGTTACTTGCCTATTTTCTCATAGAATTCAGTGCAATTTGAAACCTGAAAAGAAAGTCAACTGAAGCTCTACACTAAGTGCATGTGTTAGAGAGCCAATATTCCCCCCAACACACACACACACACACACACACACACACACACACACACACACACACACACACACACACACACACACACAATGTGGCTTGAGAGTAATTCTATTCCCTTGCGAAAGAACCTCCCAAGAGTAGATATTCCGTCAAGTAGTACCATACCTTTTTTCTTCCAACATGTTTTTTTGTCTTCTCTTTTTTTTCCTTAACAAAACGAGTATGAAATCCCATTTTCAATGTAAGGTAGGTCCTTCTGTAACTTTAGTAAAAAATTATCCAAAAAGCGTATCCTTCAAATAAAGAAATTAAGAGGTAACATCAAACAATCTACAATTGTTATATACGTCACAAAGACAAAACTGTCTATTATCTCTTGTGGCCCTAAAAGTAGAATAGAATTCCTACAGAGAACGGAGAAGTATGCCGTTCTGTTAAATATCCGTAAATTCTACGTTTTTCTTGTTTGTGCTGCTGATGTGCCACGAATATCGAGGACATCCCAATATGATCATCACGTGAAATGCAGGGTCAGCGAGAGCGTTTCTGGTGTACATTTTGTGCTTTATTTAAGCAATGGAAAACAATATATTTTTCAGTATCTATCAGCATGTGTGATAAAAGCGTACACTAAATTATACAAATTGATTATACTCGATTATCATTAGGTTTCGTGGAACCAATTAATAAAACTGGTTGATTATAAATTTAATTGGATTGTTCAACACGGCTCTAGATCCATTTTTCCAGGAGAAAAATAATGGGTTGGGGAAGAAACTACTCTAGAACAGCTGACACCATCGTCATTTATAACATGCATATTCATATCCATCTTTAACATTCGGGCTCTTCCAATCTACTCCCTGTCCACTTTAAGCCTAGAGCAGTCAGGCGTCAGAAAAAAGATTCTAATACAGTAAAATATCTTTTATCTATACATCAGTTATCCTGAACGCTGACTCGTCCAGACCAATATAATCTCACCTAGACCTAAACTTTGTTGTTTTTGTTGCTGTTGTCCTGCTTCTTCTTCGTCATCATCATCATCATCATCCTATTATTATTATTATTATTATTATTATTATTATTATATGTCCCATGATCATTTATCTGGTCAAAATCCGTGTCTCTAGACGAGATTGGATAAAGGACATTTGATTGTAATAAAAGTCAGATCGAAGATAGCAATCCAAATCGATAAAAGGTAGATTGATTCTGTGCTTGTTTCATTGCTCAGAGTTGTTTCTTCCCGATTTAAGAGCTGCTTTTCTCCAAAGCTAGGTAACGAGCTTAATGGGTCGGCTACAAACGTGAAATCCAACGAGAGATATTTATCTTTCCATTTCCACTGTTGCTTTTCGGAATAAAAGTTAAATTGTTTGTATGACGTACATTCACGATGAATGCTTCATATCATTTTTTTTTCTTTTAAAAACGTATTATATTAAAGTACTAGAATGTTTCCACTTAACGTTCGAAAAAAAACCTATATCAAGGTACGGTTCAAGGTACCTTTAGTGGAGAACAAAAGAAGATAGAAAATAGTTAGTTTGAGAATACAAGATTATACTTTTTCTTATATGATGTAGACCTTACATTGTCTTTACCAAAAGACACGCCATAGAAAAATGTGAATACAGCCGACTTATTGTAGATTTTTTATAAGTATCTCCCATGGTAAAAAAATCACACACATATACACTTAAATAGAAGCTTTAGGTATACAATTAAAATTAATCTAAATTAGATGAAAGATATAGAGATTACGATGATTGAATTTTTGTTTCATTTAATATGTTTAACACAGTCATGATGCATGACATGCTACTAAAGATCATACAAATGTAACTATCCTGGCGAGATTACGTAACGAGTTTCGTGTCGCTTGCAATTGTATTGGTCAGCGGATCACTAGGATATCGAATATGCAACGATTTTCTGACAGATGATGGTAATAGACAGGTGCATTTCGCCGGTTCGTCATTTATAACATGTGCTGAGCCGATGCGAACATAAGCGAGTGGCCGTTTGCTGTGAACAAGCATTGCATTGTGCAATCAAAGTATCGAACAGCTGTCTATTGACCGAGATCCATTTGCTCACTGTCGGCTGGATATGAACCGTTTTAAATAAAAACTATAACCGTTTACCGTCCTTTAAATTGACTCACTTTCATTTCTGTTTTTGACGTTGGATGATTGTTGTGATATTATGACTACGAAAGCATCGCTTGTTCGCAGTAAATCGCCGTTCACCGTATGATCAACACTCCCAACAGGCAAACTTTCAGAGGATAAGACATGGAGCAAATGTACTTAAAACAAGTTTGATCCCAGGTCCGAATAAGTCACTTACAGATTCTCTGGAAATGTGTAGCTGTTTTTTTTTTTCTTCAAAAAGAAGAGCTTGCCATGCGTACCTCTTGCTTTTGCTCTGTTTCAGACATGTCATTCGCTTTCCTGGGGACATGTGTTGGTGATGGGTCCTGTAAAGTGTTTGTCGTATTTGATTCGTTTCGTGGTAATTTACTAGTCATAAACAAATTGTTATCAAAATATTTTTCTATCCATTTCCAACTCCACCTTGCTTTAAAAATAATTATTCACATGCAAATTGCCAAACAGGGTTTTATCATATTTTGACATTCTTTCTTTAACTAAGTTCTCTCTGATGTGAACTTTAATGAATACATAGATGTTTCATATTTTTAAAACGTCGGCAGATTCTTTCCGATAAGAAACTTTGAGTTTTATTAGCAATTAAAATGAAAAATGAGCAATTTAGATGTTGACAGTCATCATTAATAAACGTGTTTCGATCACATTAAGACAGACTTCAAATTTGAAGTATGTACCATTCCATAAAGACACGGAAGACTAGTCAAACTGAACGGGTTCATATGAACATAGAACTTTTTATGATGAAATACCTGTTGAAATTGAAAATTAAAACTTCGATCTTAATTATCTGTTTTAGTGTGTGTGTGTGTGTGTGTGTGTGTGTGTGTGTGCATGTATGTGTGTTTGTGCGTGTATGTGTTTATCAGTAGAACATTCTCACATATACAATTTACTGTCATAAAGCAGATAACGTAGTGAGAGTAAGGTAGTTTATGATTTGTCCTACCTACGTGTGCCGTTTAATTATAATGGAAAATTGAACAATTCTAATATTTCTCAGACTGACCTTAAAAATAGAACTATGTTTCCATTATCCAGAAATCTAAAAAGATAGAATTGCCACGTGATTTACACATTCGGAGCACCTCGGTTATTTCTGCGAGACAAAATATGCCTCGGATGTAACTCAGCGCAGTAATTTATAGAAAAATCATACATTTTGTTGGCCGGAAATTTCTTCTCAAAAATACCCCCACCCACGCAATCTGTTCAGACCACCTCGGCTATTTCTACGATTGGATTAACCGTATGATTGACTGAGAAGTTGCGAATGAAAAAATATTTCGATGCATTCCTAACTTTTCGGTCAATCCTTGTTTCGTAAATAACTGAGGTGGTTCGAACGTCAAATGGTGATTTACAGTTACAATTTTGGCGCACAATGGTATTGCCCATGGTTCAGATGTATGTGATAAGGATTTTTAACATTCTGAAAACTGTTCTAAAAATTAGACCCAGGTCTCCAAGTTTAATGGTATATGGTGAATTTGGTAATTTATCTCATTAATTAATTGTCAAGTGTAGAATGGCTTATTTTGTGGCAAAAATAATTAACTTTAAGGAGTGTAAAATCTTTCATATTGTATATCGATTCATGCTTCAGCTTGATATCAGGGATAAAATTACATTCCTCTGTCTTAACTATGTTAAAAATATTTGAATGATTTTGGTCTTTCAATATTTTAGACACGTTAGTCGGTTACAAATTTAAATTTGTATAAAAGACGGATAAAATAATGTCTGCAAGATGAATATAAGCACACTTGACATGCAGACATGTAGACTCATTAGTTATTCGAGTTGTATTAACTATACAATATTTAAATCAGACTTATCTTTTGAAAGATATTTAAACTCATTTACGTATTTTCCTTTGTATGTTTAGGTTGAGGAATACAAAATGTCCAAGAGTTATAGGTCTGTATGACAATGAAATATCTACTAATTATGCATTATCAATATAAATGTCACAGGTGACGAGTTTCAAGATCTTCTAGAGTGTAATTTTATTGTAAGTTTAAAATAAATAAGTACATTCCAGCTATTACAGACTTGACCCTACTATTGATACATGTATTGATCTTAAATCTTCTTCCTATCAATACAGACTGTTTAATATTGCTGTTTTTGTGCGCAAAATGTTGTGTACTTTTAAGTTTTGTTACACTTTCAGGCTTATCAGCTTGTTTACCTTTTCCTGTTGTATGTTACTGATTACTGTGATTTTTGTACTCATATTTCCCTTTCTGGACCATATTTTTTAAATAAAGGTGAAAGTGTACGTACATCCTGAAACATACGATGCAATTTTACTAAACCTTAAGTGGTAATGCAATAGCTCAATAATAAAAATAAACATCCTAGGTTTTGCTTTTCAATTTTTAACACTATTTCATCTCATTGGCACTATCTCTCCATCTCTTTCATACAAGACCTGTCTTTGAAGCATGAATATTTTAACAATATTTTTAGTATCGGGTCAAGGTTTCTGATTAAACTTTTCACACGTTTAATTGATCTTTCAACGCTTTTGAATGGTTGAAGCCCTTTCATAAGGTTTTTAAATTTTCAACTAGACGTCAGGGACCAGGCAATATTTTTTTCCTCAAGCTAGTATACAGTCATACACTTATAACTGGAGACCTCCAATTATCTTTCTACTCACGTTACATAATTAATATACAGAAATACGTGTCAGTCGTTAGAAACGCTCTTCGAGTCGTCTCCAACAAAGAAAATTAAAAGTTACAGAAGGTAAGTAATGAGGATTATTCTTCTTCTTTTTCATCATTATCATCAGCATCATCAAAATCATCATCATCATCTTCTTCTTATTATTATTATTATTATTACTATTATTATACAATGTAACACCTTTCCTTTAAGAGGGTAAAACTTAAAAACACAACAACATATTACGAAATTTTTACTTAGCAAAATATTACTTCATACATTTAGAGAACTCTTGAATTGAAGATGAATTCTTTTATGTCAAAGTTTCGTGGGTTGGCGAAAGTCCGACCCAGAAAATGTCTTTAAAACTTTTTCGCAATTATTCCCACACTTCTGCGAGGAGCGAGGATATTGTCGTTGTCTCCGTGTGTCAGTCTATTCGCCTTTCCGTCTGTCAGATTGTCCGTCAGTGACAAAGCTTGTCATCGCTTCTTTTCCCAGACCGCTTGCAGGATTTTAGTGAAACTTTGTAGGCTACATATGTTGTTGCTGCAGGTGCGCAATAAGGCATTTCTTCTTTAAACTCCGGCTTATTTATGCTTACATTTTCTTTAAAAAATGTCGGCATGGTGGTATGCACTAGTTGGATGATTGTATTGAAATTTGGTGGGATAGGTAAGTAGCAGTGTATGTCGAATGATTACTTATACATGTAATTGGTGTAATTATCACAAATGTGTATTTCTGGAATTCATTTAATCATCGCTTATCCTTCCCCATCGGTTGAAGGATTGTATTGAAACAGTGTAGGTTAGACATGTGGATGGTGTTGATGTACAATAAAGTTGTACTTCTTCCTCTGGATTTTGGGTGAATTTTTTAAAAAGTTTTCGAAAAAAGGAGATTTTGGAGAATTAAACTTGTCATTGCTTTTCCTCTTAAATTGATAGAAAAGTTTTACTATTCCTGCGCTTCAGCGAACAGCGGGGATATTGTTGTTACCCCCGTGTGTCAGTCTGTCCGTTCGTTCATTCATCTGTTCGTCCGTTAGTCTGTCCATATTGACTAAACTTTTCGTAACTTCATCTCCCACACCATCTGGAGGATTTTAAAGAAGTTTTGTAGCTAGATATGTTCTTTCCTTTGGCCCATTTTGGGGTAGATATCTTAAAAAGTTGGCTGAAAAAGGGGTCATTTGAGAATTCAGCTCGTCATTGCTTCTTCTCCCGTACTGCATGAATGATTTCATTGAAACTTTGTAAACTAGATATGTGGTTGGTATAGATGCACACAAAGGATTGACTTTTTAATCTGGCCCATTTTTAGGGACATTTCTTGAAAATGTGTCCAATAATGGGTATTTGGGGAATTCAGTTTTCATCGATTCTTTTCGTACTTAGTTAATGAAACTGTGGAAGTTAGATATGTGGATTGTGTTGATGCGCATGCGGTCTTAATTTTTCCTCTGGTCCATTTTTTTTTTGAAATATTGTTTTGAAAACAAATATTTAAAAATGGGCTATTTTTGATATTCAGTTTGTCATCGCTTCTCCTCCCAAACAGCTTGGAGGATTTTTACGAAACTTTGTCTCCAATATATGTGGTTGATGTTGATGCGCAATATGTTGTACTTTTTATCCCTCTGACCCATTCTGGGCACATTTATTGAAAAATTGTCGACAAAAGGGGTATTTTGAGAATGTAGTTTTTGGGGAGACCAACAGAATAAACAGAAAGATGAATCTACATAGATCCGACTAGAAAACCAAAATATTTGCTAGAAACCTCTTGCAGAACACTTTTCTTCCCCAGGCCACTATTTGAATGATATTATCCTGACTGTAATAGCCCACAAACAAAACGGGAACCTCAAAACCAGAAGAGCAAGGGAAACTTATTGGATTCACCGCCTCAGAATTCTCAGACCAGCTAGACTGAATCAAGAATAATAGAAACCGTTTTCCTCTTCAGGTTTATACTTATTTGGAAGGGTTTATCTTCCTAGAGTCCTGGATTTTGTGTACAATTCGTAGTTTTTACATTTTTAAAACATTACTTTTAATTTGCACCATGTAGCCATTATTGTGCTGAAGAGCCATTAAACGCTAATACATACATATATACATACATACATACATACATACATACATACATACATACATACATACATACATACATACATACATACATATCATCTCATTCTTAATTATTGAAGCAAGTTACCTTTAATCTTTGGAATCTAACTGTCAAGAATTATCCGTGCCGAGTTTTGGTTAGCCGAAGATCGTCATCTTTGCCGTAACCTGATACGTTTCCTTTGTTTCAGGCACTTAAACGGGCCACCTGCGGTCAAGTTAAACACATAATAGTTGTCTGGGGGAAATGAGAATACCTGATTTGCCACAATGTAAATAATTCAAAGTATACAGATTTCTACTAATTTTACGGACATATTAGTATTCGATTCTTTGAATTTGGTTTACTATCACAAAACAGTATCTACAGTGATACTTTGTTTACGGTTTTGTGTTTTTTGAATCGGTATTGTCTGTGTCATCCGTCTAGAAAAAGGGATCTTTAGATCTCGAAAGCGCTTCGCAGTTTTCCAGTTTTCCAGACTTATTGCGCCGTGTTTTGTCATGTTTGTTTCATTCTCTCTCTCTCTCTCTCGCTCTCTCTCTCTCTCTCTCTCTCTCTCTCTCTCTCTCTCTCTCTCTCTATATATATATATATATATATATATATATATATATATATATATATATATATATATATGGCATATGATTAATGGAGATGACTAAACACTGAACTGTAGAATATAACAATTATGTCTCTGGAATTTTTGGTTATTTGCCATTCGTAATGCTGACTTGACTAAAGAAGATGAAGACTAAGCAATGTATGCGATTTGTTGCACTTACGATTTGTACCTTTAAAGTTTAAACTATTAAATAAACAATAAGCATTTAATTAAAACTCTGAAAAAAATGTATAGTCCCTTTTCAAGACGGTGCTTTGTCATGGTAAATGCACCTTTTGCGTGACTGGTAAACACAAATGCATGTTTGCATAAACCTATGAACATACTCAGTTTCAGACATTCGAGAATGCCAAATCTTTATGTGACAGGTAAATGCGGGTTTTGAATTGAAATTGATAAAAAAAAGTATCAATTTCAAATGAAAGTTACGTGTAATACTCATAGGGAATAATACTTGAAATTAAAGTGATATTGTATTATCCTGTGTATAAATTCAGAGTCTCCCTGATTGGCAATAAAGTCGAAAGACTGAAGCAGTGCAATCTGTAACGAGAAATAGGTAGGACAACTGGACGTGAAAAAGCTGACTCAAAGCTGTCCAACGGGATATAAAAGTGAATAAGAGAGCAAGCAGACAAGTAAGTACGCACTTAAGTAAGTAACCCAGTCAGTCAGTCAGTAAGCCACACATTCAGCCGAAGAACATCATATTCTGTAGTTCATACTTTTATGACAAAACACAGTCTTACATATTGTGAATATATTACTTAGCTAATCGGAGCGACCAATATAAGTCCGCCAAATTTCGATAAAGATATTTAAATTTCAACTTCAATCACGCGCAATAGCACAATCACTATAGAGTAAGTCTAGGAACATAATACATTCGTGGATATATTATCAAAATGATTATACATAATGCAGGAATTAACCAAATTATTCCCTTAATAAATCACAATGTCCTCAAGTCTTGCAAATCCTGCTAGATTCAAGTAATTTCTGAAAAAAATGTTCAAACAAGGTGTCGTCACTTTCTATATTTATTTATCGCGAAATACACTTCCCTATTAAAACCGAGAGTTTTAATGTAGTGGGTTGGTGGTGGAGGCATTGGGTGCCTAGTGAAAGTTTCGTCATCTGATGCTTCAAAGGGCATTAGGAACTGGTCTGAATGTCATTGTGAACTGGCCTGGAAGTTATCCTTAAGTTGAACATATACGTCAGAACCCTGTTTCCGGTCGGTAAAAACATTCAGTTTAGTCATCTTTATCCACACGGTTATATTACATTCTTAATCAATATAATTACTTTTTGAATTATTTGAAACAAAAGGTCACATAATCGAGCAAATAAATTTTACCATGCTGCCTTTAATGACACTAATTTCTCTCAAAACGAAAAAAAAAAAAAAAAATATGATATTCCGATGATTTGTTTAAATTACGCTATTGTTCACTTGTATTAGACTTAATGGAAATTTACATAACATAACCTGTCTTTTCAGATTTAGAGTTTTTTATTCTGAGTTGGACATTTTATCAAGGATTGTTATAAGCTCGAAGGCTCGTTATGACGCACGTTTCTACGTGGATTTGCTTGTTGTACTTAATTTATAATACAATTAAGCATTTTATATCAAGGTTTATGCGCTTTTTCATCTACATTAGTACTGATTGTACCATGTACTATATTATATTCAGTTTTATTTGAAGTAAAGATTTAGATTCACGTCAAATATTAACTGAAATCTTGAAACTTTGTTGTGTAAATGAGGTAAACTCTTTCTAAAAGCTTTGAGATAATTTAATCTCAACATCTAAGATAAACAGAACTTAAGGTTATAATTAATTTAATTAGTGTGCCAATTTTCACAGTTACGGCTTCTATGCAAACATTAAACTCTAGTTTAATATCAGAGGCCAGAAGAGAGAGGTGTCACAAAACCCATTGGACTCAAGGGCGTAAGAATGAAGAACTCGGGATATTTCCAGGCTATTTTCTTAGCCTCGACATTTATGGCATTGGTTGCTATCGCTGCATCAAGGTAAGACTTTTTATCAATTTATTCCTATGCTTTTGAAATATGGTTGAAAAAAAGACGAAAGCTATATGGGGATAAACCTATTCTATATGATTACATCTGATACCATGCAATTGACATCATCGTGCCTTTGATTCAAAGGATGTCCATTACAATTGTAGCGCATTTGCAATTGATTCATCATTATAATCTTAACCACATTATGTGATACAGAAACAATAGAAAAGTAATAAATTATATGCGTTGGTGTGTGATAGGAAATTCCAATCTTCGGGGTCATTATTAGTGGGAAGGAGCTCCGCAAGGCCTCGTTACTGATTAAAAAATCTGACCTAGGGTTGGGCTTACCCTATGTAACTTCTTCAAGCAAAGAGTGTTCTGACTACATGTATTTACAAAATCTATATTCTGTGTTCTTATGCGTCTGAGATACGGTATCATTCAGTTCAGGGTCAGCGTCATATATTTGCCGTCCGTGTGAATTTAGAAAAGAAAGTTGGAAACAAATGTCATTTTAAAGCTAAGACACTAAGGAATAAAACACAATGTTGGCATTTTTTCTCATAAAGTTTCAAGTTACAGGCTAATGTCAAATGTCAAGCTTAAACTCTGAATGATATAAACTCAATTTCAGAAGCATTAATGCTGGTGTAAACAAATCAAACTTTTATAAAGCAGTGTATTTTTCAAAAACCAACCAACCTAGGGAATTTAAGATAAAACAAACAACAATGTTTGCTCAAAGTCGCGTATTTATGGCTAGATGTTTGATGCTATGGCTTTGTCAGTCAGTCGATGTGGAAGATTTTAGTTTCAGCGTAATAGCTGCTAAGTTCTACACAAAGTGCCGTCACGAAATTACACAGAAAATAGAGTCTGTCGATTATGAGATAAAGAATTAAAATCAAGGTCACTATGACCTGAGTATTTCTTGAGTTCTACTGCTAATACCTTCACTAATATTTACAAGTAGGTTACCTGTGAGGTACGAAAGAGTTGACAGGCAGTGGTCACTTTGTCCTGAAGCAGCCAGTAACTTCTTACATTGTTTTATACCTACACTTCATACCTTCATAAAAATGAACAAGATATTTTTTACTGCAAGCTGCGACAGACCTATTACATTTCGAGGTTGATTCTTATCGGATACATGTGAACTTCTTCATGTCTAGCGTAGTAGAATTAAGGACTTCAGTATGGGGAAAGATGATGCATAATATGTTTTGGAATTTGTCGTAAATGAACTTTCACAATGTTAATTTTCCCTTACCTGCAAGGATACTTATTTCGACTGAAATGGAGCTTATTTCAACTTAATTTCGTCTAAAATGGAGCTGAGTTCCAAAACTTTTGAGTCCCATGGACGATAAAGGTGTCTGTACACAATGCTTGGCGGTGCATAAGACCAAATAATGGAATATATTAGTAACTTCTGTAAGCCCCCCCCCCCCCCATTCCATTCCCCGTTGATAGTAGCATTAAATACATGCAGTACATTATGGTGTCTACATCCTCTCTTGTTCTTTGCAGTGTTGAACATTCAAACGGTTGAATACACGTTATTTTCTTGGTGTCCCCCCCACCCACCCACCCAAAAAACAATTCAAATAATATGGGTCAAATAAATACATTCTATTCTCTGTCTGGTCAATACACGCAGAATAAATTTTTGTTTTGAAAAGTTGTCTGCTTTGGTAAATTCGACCACGACTCTGGCAACTTCTACAGTCTTTCCCCTTCTCCTTTCCCTTGCATTACTATTCATGAAAACTTTTCAGGCTATATCAGTCAAAGGAGGATCAAGCTGTTCATTGATATCAACAAATTAGTTTCTTGTTGGCATTTCATAGCAACTTGCATTGGATGAAATAGAGTTAGAGCTCTTTATAGACTCACAAGCTGTGATTATTTCACTTTTTCAGGCTTTTTGCTACTGTTACCGTAAAGCCTCTTAGTGTGAAACGACTATCTTTGAACAAAGATCAGGTTAACTAATTACATACACGGAACAATCTGATTAGGAATTTTCTTCATTCTTCGTTATCAATTGTCTTTTTTTTGTCTGTGGAATTTCTTTTATTTCCATTCCACTTTAAGAATTAACCTATGCATTGTTTAACTCTAGACCACTTATCCTGATAAACAAATGGCATACACATGAAATGAAAGGGAATTATATCATATTATGTACAGACAGATTTGTAACAGAGAAACAGCAAAATCAATTACAAGGTATATTGGTTACTTATACAATTCAATATATCTTTTCGTAAGTTACAGCAAAATGGAGACAAGAGTTGGTGACATCGAGATCGGAGATCCTCACTTGGAAAAGAAAGCCGTTGAACCGGTAATCAGTACTGTTAATGTCCGTCTGTCCAGGAATGATTCTAACGATACAATTTGGGTCCCCACATCCCTAGATTTGGGAATTTTCTTGCGAAATGAATCTTTTGGAACATTGTTAACAAATAGCCTTCTAGTTTCGAATCTCCTATACTTCATCATTTATGAAATTTTGTTGTTGCATTTTTTTCTTCAGATTTCTCTTTGTAGCAGATTAAACAATTAATATTATAAGGATGTAGTGTAAACAAAAAAATGTTATATAATTTTGTTCCTGTTTTGTAGAGATATTGCTTCTTTTCTAGTAGTAATAGCAGTAGAACAAGTCCTTAATATGAGACCCAATATCTGCAGCCAACACATGCACTTATTTATTCATCTAATATAAATTTCGGTTGCATTACAATAATTATGTTTGTTGAATTGCCAAGCTTTTATATGATCAAGATAACGTCTGATACTAAAGAAAGGTAAAATTATGTTACGGATATGAATTAAATGAGGAATAAATTCCGACAATCAAGATTTAGTAACTTTCTATTGGGATATTTCAAAATATAAATTCTGGGGACGTCAACGGAAATTGAGTTCGCCAGGCAGTAATAATTAATGTAGCATTATCATTCCTGTTTCCTGCCTGTATTTGTCTGTATGTCTGACTCTATCTACAGTTTTAAAAAAAATAACACAAAAGCGTTCTAACAAATAGCTATGATTTTTATACTTAATGAGTTCTCAATATTTGCAAAAGGTAATGAAATACAATATTTTATGCATAAAATAGTAGTAACACTACTTTAAAGACCCTGTACATATCAGTGTATCGCGCTCGTCCAACTGTGTGCAGTATAGACCCATATCTGGGCGGTATATATATATATATATATATATATATATATATATATATATATATATGTATATATATATATATATATATATATATATATGCACCGGCAAACTGGGCTCTATTCAGTTCATTTTTCTAATGATTTCAAGTCTACACGCGGATTCCGATCTGCCAGTGCATTATTCGAGGGCAGACCAGGTTATGTGCTGACTGCAGTTCGATGAGCATTATACACGTATAAAGACGTCCCATAAATCTCCTCCTCTGTGATACCACGATGAATCGTCTTTCATAGTATATGTTCACATTTAAATGCACGATTTATTTATTTTTTTATTTTCTGTAGGGCTCCGTAAGCGAAGAAGAACAAAATCTAATTGTGCTTGTGCACGAAAGCTACCGAGCTCAGGTGAAATCCACCAACATGATGAAACTGGTATGTGTGTCTGTTTCATTCTGATAATGTGGAAATTTGAACAAATGAATGTAACAGAAACCTACCCCCGTAGTCACGAAAATGTCGGAGCACAAACGTTGAGCTCAACACTCCAAAGTAACAATATTATAATTAGAATATGTTCATGCCACTCAAAGTTGACAGTTGTCAGCTACGGTAGTGACAGGGATGTCTTTTACCTTTGAAACCACCCGCCATTAAAATAAAACTCCATACGTATTCAATATAGACACATTTTCAAACTAATTGGAACATATACAAACTGAATCAGTAAAAAACGATTATGTATGATTATCCCTTTTAGAGCCCCCCCCCCCCCCTCCCGTAACGAATATAACGCAATGTTTAACCGCCCTCACAAAACCTAGGGTGAATGCAGTCAGATATATTTTTCATAATTAAAGAGGTGACAATTGCGTAATATATATTACTATGAAGAAACAAAAATGGACCATGAACGATAGCGATTTCATAAAAAGATCATTCATTTTGGAAATCTCGAAAAAAACGAGCAAAACCAAACATGAAAACATATATCCTTGACACCACTAAAAAACAAACAAACGAGGCACACCCACTGAGATAAAGTGTGTAGCTCTTGACATCAAATATTTTCCCACTGCTAATTAAACGAAACTGTTTAGTGTTACCTTAGGTCAATATTTTGCTCTGGTAGTTTAGTGACATTGTACAACAAATATTTTCCCACGGCCAATTATGCGAAACTGTTTAGTGTTACCTTATGACATGTTGTTTTTTGCTTCGGTAGTTTCGTGACAACGGGGCTTGGCTTGTCATGTCAAAATGAAATTCAAGCTAAACAAATCTTTTCATACACCATATCTGGAGTCTCACGTCATCGATGAAATTGAGGTTATCTGACGACGAATGAAAAGTAAAATTATCCTGAAACTTAATCATTTTGGCCTTTTCCTGAGCCCCCCCCCCCCCCGTGAAAAAAAAGCAAAAAAAACGTATATGTTAAATTTATGAACAACGATTCTGAGAATAATTTTCATGCTTGATTTGTTTTGTAACTTCGAACCCTTTTTTTGGAAATGTACCCCTTCATTAAAAAATCCATGTGGACCATGCAAAGGGAAAGTTTGGATTTAATTGATCTCTATCTATTTTAAAAGAAAAAAATATAATATTAAAATTAACGAGGTATAATTTTATATATATATATATATATATATATATATATATATATATATATATATATATATATATATATATATATATATATATAATATTTATTTATTGTAATTTATAGATTACACCAACTTGTTAACGTTTCATTTTTCTAGAGTTTCAATTTGCATGTGATCCTGTAGCTCTGTACCTAAAGGCAGCCAGAAGTTCATAATTTCATCTCGATGATTCAGCACATTTCTTACCATATCTACTAAAAAAGAAAAATTGTATGTTGAAGTCACTCCAAGACAATAACGTTTTGAATGTTAATGCTAATGAATGTTCTTCCTTTTTTTTTTTACATAATATATCATTCATAGTTGGTAGGGTTTACAACAACTAATTGAATGTATGTGTTTTCGTGTATCCGTGATTTTATCATGAGCGTCATTGTTTCTGTTAATCAAACAGGAATCGAAATAGTTTTTATTGCACATTTGAAAAGGTCTTTCACTCGGTAGTTATCAGTGTAACTCTTTCATCTTCAGTGATGAATAGACATGAAACAGATTTATTTCATACGAGAAAAGATTGTATATTCCATAAGTATACTAAGATTTAATACAAACGATTCTTTTTTGCCTGTGGGATATAATGATAGGACTGCGGGTAATGAGGTTCTGATCCAAATGTTTGAATTATGGATGTGGGCGACGTTTATTCTTTCTTGAAAAAATGAGGTCCTTTTGTCAATTTTAATTCAATTTCTTGAAAGTTGGGACTTCTGTCGCTTTGGGGCTTTACTCAAAAAGGTCGGTTTTGAAACAATAAGAATCAAACATTTGCATAAAATTGGATTGAGGTGTACAAATGGTATTTAAAAAATAAATTAATAATAATAGTAATAATAAAATTTAAAAAAATAAAAAGTCCTACATTGTCTATAGAATCTAATATTAAAAAGAAAAGATGTCAGTGTTATACGTGGTTCTTTACCAGTAGAATGGAAGTCTCACATGAAAAATCCACATACATTGTCTAGTATGAATATTTTCTAATTGTGGCCACGCAGGTCTATAAAAACAGTGGGCTAGCCTTGCTGTTGTTGCTAATCTTGGAACTCCATTTAAAATAGGCCCAGAATCGTATACACATCTATGCCGTTTGGACTCGAACCTGGTTTTATAGCCGACCTGTTTCGCACAACCCTCCAATCTACCAGTCAGTTGCTGGTTACACGTAGGGGGGGGGGGGGGGAAATTGTGTACGGTTAACGTGACCGCAGCTGCTGCATAGAGTGTGAAATTATACTTCTTTTTTTCGCGAAGCGCAACTCCATAACCTGTTATTTTGAGCAGAGCTTTACAATAAAACGGACCTACAATCATACTTTCATAAGCATTGGGAACAGTTCTTCTGGTATATTAACCGATTTCGACATTCTGACTGGTAATATTTGATATTCTTACAGGATGGGACAGGTTCTCGCTTGTTGGGAACGTACAATTATATAATGTCAGCTATACGCAAACATCACATTTGTACGTGCTCCTTGAGTACAAGGTGATCGAGTTTTAAGTAGGAATTCATTCCGTTTTGAAGCTTTTTGGTGTATAGTTAATACACTTATTTATTTATCATGTAGAATAACGATTATACGCGGTTTGTTTTGTTCAACTAAACACTTGGAAAGGAAATTGAAGCCCCGGGCTCGAACTCTGTCTTTGTATTGCGGCAAACTCTGTATGATCCCCATATAATTGATAATTCCATTTTTTTTCTTTAAGTCCCACCAGTCCTCATTTGCATAGGAAAATCTAAAGTGTACAAAATTGTAAATGTTTTACTACCTTACTGCATTACATAAGATTAACCTAGACTTGGCTACATCTAATGAATACTTTTTGAGTTAATGAAACACAAAGTTTCATTTTAATCTCTGTAAATTAGTCTGTTTTTGTGCGACCTTATCAGTTTCTGGTTTTACCAGCTAACTATAGTTATATAACACTTTAACACACCATACTAACTCTAGCGACCCTATTCTTAGTTATTGGAAATAAGATAAAATAACGTGATGATAATTAGGGTTGAGTATCATGGTGGAATTTTCAATTGTCCGCATATGCGACTCCTTCGTGAAAAATAGCCAGAAATACTAACAATCTTAGTTTGAGCTCACGATCCACAAGGTCAAATGTAGGGCAATGAATGTCGTCCTGAATGTTTTTAATATAGTAAGTTTTCGGCAGTGGCGTACTAAGGGTAAATGGCGCCCGGTGCGACGAGGATGGCCGAAAGGGGCAGAATACGAGGCCCGAATTTTTATCAGCTGTTTTGGCGCCCCAAGGCCTCTGGCGCCCAGGGCAACCGCCCATTTCCCCCCCACCCCCCCACGACGGTATACTGGTTTTCGAGCAGATTACTAATATCGAAGTATTGATAATGTAACTTTGTGAAGCACGTTTTTCAGCAAGTTTCTCGAAAAGATTTCGAAAGATGAGCCAAATCATTATTTTGTGTACGTTTTGAATTTTTTTTCAATAAAATGCTATCACTCAGGAAATGTTCCTTTGAACTGCAATATAAACAGAAGTTTTCGTTGTCACTATTTTACACTTGCGTAAGATGTCCTTTGCTGCTGACATAAACTTCTCGTGCTTGTAGAGATACCATGCCGGCATCGCAGAAAAAGCCCAAGCCCTAGCAGACACCTGTGTCTTTGGACATGACACGAAAGACGGCAGAGCTGTCGCAGGTAAGCATTCATCTAAAAACACTTAAATTGATAAACCCCTCTACCTCTCTCTCTCTCTCTCTCTCTCTCTCTCTCTCTCTCTCTCTCTCTCTCTCTCTCTCTCTTGTCAGAAGAACTGGACTTGAAACAGAGCAATGAATTGTTGTATTTATTCCTCGTTTAGGTTCTCTCTATATTTTAGTAAGGAGGATGATAAACCCTATTGTAGTTAGTTACCCTTTAATTCATACTTACGACATAGAGTTGTGCTCTGCATAACTGGTTATCAGTTATAGATTAATGTTTGAAATGCATTTAGGTCATTAATATGTTTTCCTTAATGTCTGGAAAGTTTTAATTTCTTACATATGTTTCTGACTTTAAAAAAGAAATTTTAAAAAATCGCATTCTGAATATGTTCCTGTGAAAAAAAATAGATAGAGTTAATTTTCACGACGAAGTTAAATGGCGTGTAATTCCTTTCATCGACTTGGCTAAAAGTTTTCAAATCCTAGGTTATAGAGAAGATTTGTAAAAACACACAGCAGTAGAATAATTTTATCCACACGAACATATGTGTGTGTGTTTGTGAATTTGTGTGTGAAGGTACCTAATATGCTACTTTGAGACCAGGTTTCGTTTTGAAAAAAGAAACTTGCCAGAATTTCATATAGGATATGTTGTTGTATCAGCATGAAAAGATCTTAACCAGTACAGCAATTAAAAAAGAAAGTGTGCAAACTTTTGCCCTCCCATGTTTGTTTTCTTCACGCGATTTTTTTTAATACTATGCTCAGATTTATTCAGTGACATATGGGTTGACCACACCGATTTGTCACACAATTCGCTACTTTTGCCGCATTTAAGGAAGACAATCCGCATTTCCAGTAAATCGACAATGGATTTGGTAAACATAACACAGAAAATTTAGATTCTTTAAATTTGTATATCTTTCCATAATTCACCCCTGAGTTAGAAAAAAAAATTCGATTACTAAAGAAATTTTAATAAGAAAGTTAGTCGGTAAACGCAATATTTTGAAAGAAATATCAAGTTTAATAATGTATTTCCGATATTTTAAAAACGGCATTTTTGAATTATCCGTCCGTATTTCCACAACTTTGACGACAAATCTGCATAACGCAGATAAATCCGTACATGGTGTAGTCCTGCATCAAGACTTATTCAATCTTTCAAAAAAGAGGTCGTAGCCCATTTCGCTACTGGGGAATAAAACGTCATATAAGTCATTTTAAGCGAGTCGCAGTTTTGGATTACTACAGAACTTAAGACAAATTCACCATATCAAGGCGAAACAACTGAGCTTGTTTTTTTTATAGCAATATACGGCTTACAAGGTTAAACTCCATTCATGTTTCCTTTTGTTTATTTCCTGATAGAATTACCTGGCGTGTACATTGGCCAGAACCTCTGCAAGGGACAGAGTTCTTGGGCCGACTGTATCAATGCTTGGGCCAATGAGAAGAACAATTTCGAGTACGGCATCGGATCCAAAAACGGAGGCGTGACCGGCCATTATACCCAGGTACTTATTGTGACTTTAACATGGAGTATACTATTCGCATTATGATGTAACCTAAAAATATCTAACAGAAAGAAAGTGAAACCAACAACAAAATCAAGTAAAATCAAGAAGGAATTTATTTCTAGACAATTAAAGTGAAAATTCAAAAGACACTTACAATAACGTGAATTAAAGTCCAAATAATCCTAAGTGTCCTAATTACAAGTCCAAAAATATATGTTCCGAGCGCAGACACAGATGAGCTCGTGTAAATTGTCTCGAAATAAAACACAAATAAAAACTGGTTATTTTAACCGTTTTAAGTGATTTGTTTTAAGAAAAAAACATCTAATCCCTGAATTTTTGAAATAACCCGCAAATACATAATTTCAAGAATAACACACTTCACTTTCCATGATCAGAGGTAAGTAAATGAGTACATGCCAATCAATCAATTGATCGATCAATCATCAATCAATCAATCAATCAATCTATCTATATATCTATCTATATATCTATATATTTATTGTTATGTCGGAAAAGGAGAATAATGTTAGGATTTGAACCACGATGATCAGTTCATAAATATCTGAATCCCTTACAGTCCTTTTCCATAGGCAAAAAGGAAAATATGCCATGCAGATTCAAGCTAGAAGTCTCTGTTTGTTAAACACGTATCCCTACGCTTACACATTTTGATCATCTATCCCAAATTTAGCCTCTTGGCTAAGTACCCGCGAGTAAGAATGGATCCCGGGTCTAATGTAGGTGTACATGTGCTGGTATCTTTTCATAACCAGTATATCATTGGAAAGTTGGAGACTTAATAGGTTTCATGTAATGACTCAGTCAGCGAATGAGTCGGGACGGGGGTCAGGATAGACCAAGGAGTCAATATCGGCTGCGTATGTCAATTTATCTTTTTATGCCAAGTAAGTAGATAGATAGATAGATAGATAGATAGATAGATAGATAGATAGATAGATAGATAGATAGATAGATAGATAGATGGATAGATAGGTAGAAAATAGGTAAATATATATAGGTTGGGGATCTAAATAGTTCTCAAGTTATAACCCAGGAGTTAAAGTAACGTGGGATAAATGATAGACCCAGGTGTTAATGACAGCTGCATATGAGAATTTGTCCTTCTTGTGTCTAGCAGGTATATATGATCAATGTGTTATGCTCATAGGAGGTAGGGAGAGACCCAGTGACCGATGTCATTGGCACATCTGAATTTGTCTTTTCATGCCCAAAAGGTGCATATATGACTTTAGAATGGGGATTTCAGTCTTTAAAAGTTATGAACCGGGGCTAAGTCGCTGCGGTTACGGATGGGCATTTGAAACCGTATTTTCATGTTAGTGTATATACAGCTATAGAGTTGGAACTCCATAGTTTCTAAGTTTTGGCCCAGGGGCTAAGTCCTAGGGGTGGGGTGGGGTGGGGTGGGGTGGTTTGAGTGGTGAGAATAGACACAGGAGCCAATGTCGACTGCATATCTGAATTCATCTTGCATGCCTGAAAGTTTCTTTCCATAGTTTTCAATTCCACAGTGGCAGCAATTGCACGCTTTTTGACCTCTTGACCCTTCATCGAGGTCGGGGTGTGGTTAGTGAGTGAGTTGCTGGAGCTATTGCACAAGGTTTTATGAATTTCAAATAAGTAAAATAATTCGACAACATTGCCAAAACTGTATGCATTTTCCTTCACACCGTTTCGCATTGAAAATGAACGGCCACTTCCGTTTGATTTCGAGCTTCTTTGTTAATTCATCATTTTAAAAACAAAGTCCAATATCTGATTTTTATCTTGGCTTATCAATTTATATTTTGTCCCAGTTCGCCTTTACAGAGTAGCGTGTTGTACAACTGGTCATTGTTTCCTTTTTTTCCTGGATGAGGGCTATACTCGAGAGTGTCTGTCAATGTGTGTGTGTGTGTGTGTGAAAACTGGTGTTTTCACATTGTGCTCTATACATCACTGAATGATACAGATGGCCAATATTTATCAGATGATCAGTAAAGTAAACTCGAAATAACACAAAGAGATTATGTTTGCATGATGGTTTTGAAGAGTAGATTAGGGAGCAGTCAATATTTGCTGCGGGATGGTGTCAGTGTACTTCCAAACCATAGTGCATGCATGTTTGAGCCGAGCATTTACATCTAATATCGTACATAACATGAGCGGTAAAATTTTACTCTATATTTTGTTGTACGCCATATTGTACCCGATCATTTTTCTACTAAAACGAAGATCACTACCGCCCACTGTCCTCCTATTAATACTAACACCTCCGTTACGTATTGAACTTGCTATTGCTCTGATGTGATTGCAATGTTTTCAAGTCCTCCAAAAGTATCCGGATGACAGATAATCTCAGTATTAGCATTATTATGGATACATAATGCAGTATTGTAGTTGTAATTTATTATTATTAAAGTAATATACCTCTGCCATAATAACGAATTATTAGCGTGACTGCTTTAGTACAATTAAAAAATTAAAGAGTAAGCGCGAATATTATATTCATTTAATACAGGGTGTGCACTTGGTAATTTTGTTTTCTCACTTTTCTGTAGATGATGTTGTGGAAAACGATGGCTATAGGGTGTGGCTTCAATACTTGCGGGGGAAGTCCTCTCTACGTCTGTAACTACGCCTACGGGTATGTATACAATTACTTATCATATACATGTATTACTGGTATGTATAAAATAACTTGTTATACTTATATAGTTTTAAATGATTCCATTAATTTAAAATTATAACTAATATGCAAAATTCGACCGCTTCTTTATATACGACAAACACGTGTTGAGTCTAGGAACTGATAATATTGACGTCGCAACCAATATATGGCGGATGTCGGCGAAAAATGGCAAAAGGTACTACATGGTACATAGTAAAAGATATTGCAAATATGGTAAAAATGTTTCAGGATATAGAAAAGAAAAACAAAACTAGAAATATGTTTATAAATCCTGGGTGACTCACCAGTATGACTGACAAATGTCATAAACGTAAATCCTATCCTAGTTGTATGGGACGGACGTACAAGGGTAACGGTATATGGGACGGACGTACAAAGGTAACGGTATATGGGACGGACGTAAAAGGGTAACGGTATATGGGACGGACGTACAGGGGTAACGGTATATGGGACTACCACTGTCATTGTGGGGTATAAAAACGTAAAGTTATGTAATTGTTAGTCATCAAGGATGAAGTGGTTCTGCGACGGGAATTACAGGCGTACATGCCGATTGAGCAAAAGGCTACATGTACGGGTAATTCCCATCAAACTACCACCGTATTGAATAACTATCTTACATCCTACTAAACTGCAGAATCGACTGAGAAACTATAGATTGGTGAAAATATCCACAATGATATATATATATATATATATATATATATATATATATATATATATATATATATATATAAAACTGTGTGCACAGAAAAGTTCATGGATAAAAGCATATGGTAAATGTATTCTATCATTTCGACTGTTCGTGCATTAGTCTGTCTTTAGTATCTCGCTTTCTAAATAAGAATCTTTCTAATATTCATTTTGAAATCACCTAGTTTTTGTGTTTGTCTTTTGCCAATTTATATTTGTTTTTTAATTGTTTTTAAAATGTAGACTATTCACTTCTACATGTGTTGCCCTGTATGTTCTTTTTATACATCTATTCGGTTTGGTCATTGGTGCTATTTCTGGGTCAGGTTCCCAGATGAAGTGAGGACGTTCTTGCTGACGGATGTCCTGGTGGATAATTCCTGGAAATATTTTATTCCTAACAATATAAATGCATATAGTATTGTGTAAGAATTGTTATGTCGTGAAAACTACTTTCATATACGTGACTGCCTTCCTTGGCACGTTGGTTTTCAGTTATAACCTTAGATAGAAACCCTAGTCGTATGCTCTGAAGGCATAATCAACATTGGGAAATATCGCAATGGATCACTCTAAATAGATTCTTAATCTAGGGAGCTGCGATCTAACGGAGGACAGTACACTCATCCAGCGCGACAATTTTATGGATTCTGAAAATAGTGTATCATATCTTCTCTGACATCTTTGTCAATCAAAGAAGACTATTTTGTACCTAGGTTGCTGCGTGTACCGATCTTATTGGCTTTACTTTGTACAAATGTCGCAGTCCGTGAGATCATTAAAACCGGTATTAAGAATGATGAAGATATAACTAGTATTTTGCCGAGTGAAATGATTAAATAAAAGAAAACAAGAAAGAAAGCAAATATAAAAACGTTATTGGTTTTCAGCTTTTCTGGGCGAATCATTGAAGACCATAAGAGCTTATGGTCCGTCGTCCATTAGCAATTACTTGTTTCTACTTGGAGAAGAATCATGAGATATGGCACACACGTTCATCATGAGATCTAGTTGGATAAATGAAAATGGTGCCATGGGAACGTGCAATATGGCCATTATAGTAACCACCTTGAAAACCCTTTTATCTCTACTCCTCCTCAACGGGTGGTCGCCCTGAGATTTTTTCATTAAAACACTTCTTGCAGTATGCAGTTAGTCATGAATGAAAATGGTGTAGATCTGATCCCAGCAAATGTGAATGAGTTCCATAATTAGGAGTACTGGACTTTGGGGTCAAGTCCATGATCTGTTCTTAGCTTTTTGTACTTCACTGAGCTTTGAAATCAGTAACTTGTACACACAGAAACGGAGTTTAAACAGACTTTGTATAAGTTGCATTTCAACAAGCAAGTTGATAGTCAGCATTCTGATATTGATTGCAAGGCCAATGATCGTGAATCCTATTTTTTGTTTCTGTAATGGCTTGTGAATATGATAAAACAAATACGTATGAATGGGTTTTATAAAAGTTGGTTCGTCGATGTATCAAGAGAATATTTTGAATGACTGTAACTTTTGTAGTCATAACTTGGGCTTTTTTTTAACAATAATGACATGTAAATACGACAATTTAAGAAAATAGTTGTTATGGGTTTTAACCAAATTGCCTGTGAGTATCAGAGTTCAATACAGGATACAATGTATGCCAAACAAATATTTAACGTCGGTAGTCAGGGTAACAAAATAAGCACTAGCTCTAGATGAGCTATTTACAACACAACATAAACAATAACGACATATTATAACCGATAAATACACATACAATACACAATTACAATAAAAACAAGACAGTACATATGCATTACAATACTAACATTAAAACAGTTACAACAGACAAACCACATTATATGCAACAAGCATGTATACATGTGCTCATATCAAACTTAACAAGAACCTACTGAATTGTGTGAAATCGGAGATTCTTCTTAATGCAGTGGACAGGATGTTCCAGACCCTGGGCACCTCAAATTTTAAAGAAAGATTGTAGTAACTCATGGTCTGTACCATTGGTATTGTGGTCAAATTTTGGTGTCTGAAATTATGATAGCAGTCTTTAAATATGTCCAGATAGTATTGGTTGAGACTACGTTAGTGGGAAGCGAGAAAATCAGTCACTTTTCCTGCAGTGTAGTCAACAGTTCGTAAGGTTTAGGTTAGAGGTTTTGCATTCGGGAATAGTTCCCAAAGCCCTTGATGGGCTTTCTTCATACTTGATATGAATCATCATCAAGCTAAGACAATTCATTTTGTGGCACGTGCCCCTGACCATTTGACCATAGGGTTAAAGTCACAGTCATATAAAATGTGCATTAAAGACTTTGGTTAATGGTTTGTCATTTGCTGATATTCCCTAAACCAATTGATGGAATTTTTATACGTGGGATGTACCATTGTGATGCTAATTCAATTCATTCTGCGATTTGCTCGCTTAACCCGTTGACCTAGGAGTCGTGGTTACACGTTTTACAGCAATGTTTTTACTGTCGGCTCGACACGCATACTTCTTAAATCATTTTGTTTGTGTGTGAAGTATCCAGAATACTGCGGCTGTTATGCATCTTAATAGACTAATAGCTAGAGTTGGATGTATGACCTTTTTAAGGGAGAATCATGTGACATCTTAAAATCGTCAGAAAACAACTTTGTGCCATATACTGTAATTTATTGATTTTGTCAGAATTTGTTTTTATTTTGGCAAAAGAAATTTCAAATAATGGAGTAGTAATTAACATTTCATATAATAAAGTTTTCGTAGATAATGAAAGTAATTTCAGTGGACAAACAGCACTAGAGACATTGCAAGACATTTATTGCTTCTTTCTGACAGATCTTAGATATGTGGTTGTTTAAATTTTGTTGAGAGTCAATATTTAGTCTAGGAAGTTTTACATTTTCATTGTCTTCAAAAGTACAAATTACATACATTTTCAGCATTTGTGTTAAGTAAAATAGCTTTGAATTTCTGGGGATTGGAATAAATAGCACTGGCTTCAAACCATTTGTTTAGTATTTGGTTCTTACTTTGAAAAACAAATTTGAGAATGTTTGGATCTTTATGTTGTGATAGATGGTGTTGTCGTCAGCATAATTATACATTGTTGTTTTTTTTAAAGTAGAAAATGTACTTTATATTTATACTGAATAAAAGATGTCCCAATATTGAGTCTTGCTATATTCCTTTGGAGATTTCGCCCCAGTTACTATATGAAAATCCCAATTTAACACTTTGCTGCGGTAGACAAGTTGTTTCGCAATAGTTTGAACTAGTTTTCATTGGTGTTTTAAGCTTTCATCTTGTCAATGATGAGGCTGTGCTGAAGCCTCCTGTCAAAACCATTGGACGGGTCCATGATGACTGTTCTAATAATGGAGCCATTGGCCAGAGCGCCACTCCAGTCCTCCTACAGTCTCAGTAATATGATTTGACATTCATACCCTAGTCTAAAGGCAGATAAAAAAAATAACGGTATCCTGTCCATTACATCAATATTTTCGGTCAAGGGCAATGACACACATTTTTGATCTGCACTTATCTTGTAAAAACGTTAGCTCAAACATATAAGAAAATATTTTGTTTTAACCAAATTTAGAATGTTGAAGATGGTTTCAATACTCAGCTGTTAAAAGGAATAAAAGTAGGATAGAAACACACTTGTCATTAATTTTTGTTGATGCCAATTATTTACGGCCAGTAAAGCGTTAACTTTTTTAATATATTTACATGCTTTTCAGGCAATACACTAACGATCTGAAAACTCCATGGAAGTCTGGAGAACAATGCGCCGATTGTCCAAATAAATGTACAGACGATGGTTTCTGTGGTACGTACCATCTCTTCGTCCTGATTATCTACCTTAAGATATTGTGCAATATGTGTGTGGAGAGTTGATATATATATATATATATATATATATATATATATATATATATATATATATATATATATATATATATATATTATTCATGGCATGACTATTGTAAGTGACAGGGGTGGAAGATTCATTGATATCTGCTTGCCCCGATCCTATATTCGTTTGATTCACCATCTTCATCATAAGCCGTTTGGCTACCTAATTATAATATACAGCATCGGAACATGTCATTTTCAATCTTGCCTATGACGAGACGATTTATTATCGAATAAAGAGCAGTTCCCAATTTCGTCATACAGATTATTCATGGTATATAAAGCAGGCCATAATATCGTTCCTGCACTGTAGATTTGTTTCCAATTGAAGCGTAGTTAGATGCTTCTGATTATTCTTTGAAGAGTTTACAAACCGTGAAAACTAAGTTCTTTGTAAATTCCTTATGGATCACAAGAATTGGTAAAGATATTGGTCTAGGATAGGCAGTTAGTAATGTTCTTCTTTAATATAATATTATTTAAATTGTAACAGAATTAAATATTGAAATATGTTTATCTCAGTTATATATATATATATATGTATATAGTTGATTTTAAAGACAACTTGAGATATTGTGATATCTTACATTATGTTTAGCTTAACAAAGGGCTGGTGTGATTGATCTGCAAGTTTCAATGTCAATGAGTTTCCCATAAAATTGTAAAATGTACGTATTAATATACCTTTTATGTCAATCTCAGCAAGACAAGAGTGTAAATAAAGTAATTTAAAATGTCAAAAAGAACACACAACAGTCGGCAAGATTGTTTTTGCAACCTATCAACCTCGGATGTCTTTTGGGGCTCTGGGATGTGTATTTTCGGTGGTCTGAGTAGGAACACGTGTCACTTTGGTAATTAGTCTGCCCTGTTGGCTATCTTGGATGTGGTTGCCCGACGTCATTGTTCCGACCAAAGCGTAACTGAGGGTTACCTTTGTTCAACATAAGTAAGATGGCGTAACAGAATTGTTTGGCTTGAATGCCAAAACACCCCTGACTGAAGGTTACTGTTCCGATCAAACGTTAGTCAACCAAAAACACGATTCGGTTCAGGAGTGAGAAAGATATAGTAGATTCAAAGATGGCGACATATTTCTCTCTACCTTGTTTTGGTATATACTACGACTAAATATTACGGTCACCTGTGTCCGCGATCTCTGTCGAACCGAGGGTTTCACTTCGGTCAGAACAATGATCTTATACTGCCATAACCACGGCCGTTCAAGCGACTAATCAATGGTTCAAGTGAAAAATGTTCCACAACACAATGTTTTAACTATTTTAACAGTGCTGTGTATGCTATTAAATCACACCTGTCCTGTATCAAACAATATGGCGGCTAGTTTGTGTGGCCAATAAAGGGAATGCATTTCAAATTCATTAATTACAGATTGCGGAGGCAGCTTTTGCAGCAGTGACTACAAGGTCATGGCTCCAACCTGTGAGTGCAAATATTGGTGGCTCATCTAAAGAACAACAAGCAAAACGAAATGACGACCCCCATCCGAAAAACGCTCATTCACCTGCAGAAATATATCTAGTGCTTACATAAAATTTCTTCCAGGAAAGATGTTTTAAGACTTTTGAAGTGCTCCTTGCTTTGTATTAAAGTATCAATAAAGTTCTTTTTAAAGAAATAACTTGCAGAAAAAAGTTAATATTATTTTATCATCCCTAACTAGATAAGCCCGAAGATAAAACCTAAGACTTAAATGTTTAAAAACTAGTCAGTATTTTATATCTCGATCATAGTGATTATCGGCATATCATAACAAGAAATATCATCTTGAACCCGGTCTGTTTAGTATATATATAGGCAAATCACAAATGTATGTGTATAAACACGGATTATTTTTCAGATGGAGGTAACCGGCCGCTTACTTCGCGATTAATTTTATCATCTCTACCCGACTATCCGGTATGACCTTCTTTGTTTTAACTTAGAAATAAGGTCATCCCCTGGAATTAACATGGACAGATAAAAACATTTAGGAATTGATTGATTATTTTAATTCTTGCTTACTATGTTTTCCATCCTTACGGTAATATAGACATTCCTAGGGGAAAGTTTGTCCATATTTATCTCCTCCTGGCCACTACGTGTCACTACATTAGTCCGCCATTATTGTACTGATTAGGAGTAATGATTACATATGTGCCTGACCGAGAAAGACAGAATACAAGATACAACACCGCAAACACTTTCATATTCCTATGAATAAACGTTAGTTCCACAGAAATCTTCTAATTTTTACTCTCAATCGCTAGAGTAAACAGTTACATGAGAATATTAGTAAACAAATATTTGACACTTGAATCTCCACTTATATTTTTAATAAATTTTATTTCCGGAATTTCTGAAAGCTATCGTAATGGAAAATTACAGCAATGACCCAACTGTCCCTTTAAATTAAATTAAACTTGGCAATTTATTGAAAAGAAGCCTTAATATTTTAACGTTCAGACGAATTTTCACATTTGACAAATTATCTGTCAAAACAGAGACCGACATGCTCAAGTATTTAGAAACCACCCGGTTGATATATATGATGGTTTCAGATTTTAATATTTTGATATAGCATCACAAAGTAGAAAAATATACTTATTCCTTTTACCCTAAATCCTCCAAAATCAGACACATATTTTAATTTCAACTTCAACAACGCGCAAATTAACAATAACTTTTGCATAACGCTAAATTCGTGGATCCATTATCAAAATAATGACACATTATGTTAGATATAATAAAAATTGTCAAAGAATAAATCATGATGTCCTCTATACCTATTTATCGCGAAATACGTTGCCCGATTAATCCTGAGTTAAAATGGAGGCTGATATGGGGAATTGGATGCTTTGTGAAAGCAACATCATCTGATGATTCCAAGGGCATATTGAAAGTGGCGGGACACAACAATGGCAGACGAACGTGATTATAAACTGGCCTGAAGGCTATCTATAACATAAACATACGAGTCATAATCTGGTTCCGGCAGGTGAAAACTTAACATACACTTATGTAATGGAATAACGAAATATTATCACACCATTCATGACGCTAATTTCTCCCAAGACAAAAATATCCGCATTGCATTTGTTATTGAATCTTAAGACGCTACAAGGATAAGTACTATGCAAATTACCACTTCAAAAAAACATATCAGCGATTGGTTAATTACCAGGTATGACCTTTATGGTAAAACTACGGATACCACTTTACAACAAGTTTGTATGCAGACTAAAATGTTTCAATGAAAGAACTTGATTTGTGATTATATTTCGAGCTATGATGTTTAGAGGATTTGTGTAGTTAACGTTATTATTCATTGGTTTAAAATTGTTATTGCATTTTAAAGACGATAACCTCGCTTTTCATATTTAGAGTTTTTGATTCTGAGTTGGACCATGTGTTAAATGATGTCATAATATATACGATATATTAAAACACACCTTTTGTCTTGGGTTTGCTTGTTGTATTTAATTTATAATACAATTAAAGACCTTTTGTCATCTTCTATTTCAATCACGATACAGATCTGTATAAATCAAGCGAAAATTCATTTGAATTAAACTAAAAGTGCGAAGTTGATTCAAGTATTCGATATAAAGGTATATGCACCTTCTTCTCGTACTTCTCCTTCAAACATTAACTGAAGTCTTGAAACATTATTGTGTAAAGGATGTCCACTCTCCTAAAAGTTTGAATTTTTTTTATCTCAACATCTAATATAAATAAAACTTAAGTCTATAACTCTAACTCTACTTAATCAGTGTGCCAATTTTCAGCGTTACAGTTTCTGTGCAAAAAATACACTCTATTATAATGTGAGAGGCCAGAAGAGAGAGGTGTCACAACACATAACACTGAACTCAAGGACTCGAGAATGAATATATCTCAGTAGGCTTTTCTGGCATCGTGTGATATCCGTGCATCTGGCTATATATATATATATATATATATATATATATATATATATATATATATATATATATATATATATATACACACACACACATGTATGTCTGTAATTCCTATACGTTTGTGATATCAGGGATGCTCCAAAGAACAACACTTTGGGTCCCCATCCCTACATTTGGAAATTGTATTGCGAAATGAATATTTTGGAAATTTGTTCACACCTAATCTTCTTGTTTCTAATCTCCTATCCTTTATTATTCGTGTAATTTGTGTTGCAGATTTTTCAGATTTATCTTTATAACAATTACAAAAATTACTTCTATAAAGGTTTGTGTTTAGTGTACACCAAAAATAGCATTATAAGTTTGTTCTTCATTTGTAGAAAGGTTGCCTTTTTGTGGTAGTAATAGTAGCAGATTTATTGTCGTTTCGTTCTTTTGTATAAAACAAGAGCTATAGGAGAATAAGTCCCTAATATGAGACTGAATATCTGCAGCCGACACATGAATTTGTGTATTTGTCTAACGTAACATAAATTTTGACTGAATTGCAATATTTATATCTGTTACATTGCCAAGCTTTTATGTGATCAAGATGATTTCTGGCAAGGAAGAAATGTAAAATTGCAGTTACAATCGAGTAAACTATGTTACAGATATAAATGAAACGACGACACAAATACGAGAATCAAGATTTACTAACTTTATATTCGGATATTTCAACATATAAATATATTATTATCTTATATAAGCCACACACCCTTCGATCTCCATCCCCTTTATTATTCGTTGTAAGTGTTGATCATTCAAACGGTAGAACATGACGTCTTCTCTTTATGTCAGTACTACGAAGTCAAATAAGTATACCAAAATAATTGTTGATTGCATGAGTCAAATAAATAAAGTCTATTCTCTGCTCAGCATATGCAAAATAATTTTTGTTTTGAAAAGTTGTACACAATGCTAAATGTAACTACGACATAGGCAACTACCACAGTCGTTTTTCTTCTCCTTCCCCTTGTCATAATATCCATGCAACTATTTTCAGGCTATATTAGTCAAAGGAGGATCACCTTGCCAAATTGATACGTACAATTTAGTTTCATGTTGGTTTCTCACAACAACCAACAATTGCTGCAATAGGGCTTTGTCCCTTTATAAACTCCCAAGTTGTGATGTATTCTCTTTTGTTTGATGTTTTTGGTGTGTCTCCTTCTGTTATAATAATAATAATAATAATAATAATAATAATAATAATAATAACGGTAATATAGATATTGAACCAGTAATCATTTCTGTCAACGTATCCCTGTCTGTATAGTTTTGTCCGTATGTTTCTTCGTATCTGCATAATATTTAAAGTTCTTTGGCCTCTAAAGAAGAAATAAAAAAAATGATGTAAACGAGTTTTAACAAATAGCCGTGATTTTTATAATAAATGAACTCTGAACAGGTAATGCGAACCTTCGAACCTTTGGGAATTGTAAAAGAGTTACCATTATTTAGAGGCCAGCTTGTATAACAGTGACGAAACTACTAACAGTATGGACCTATCTCTGCGCGCGCATAATGCGCAGGCATATCAGGTTCTATTCTGCACACGTTTCTTATGATTTCAAGTCAACAGGGTGGATCCAAAACTGCCAGTGCATTATGCGAAGACAGAGCAGATTACATACGGTTCGCAGTTCGGTGGACGTTATTCACGTATAAAGACGATTCTCCGAATCTTCTCCTAGGCAATACCACGATGGACACAAATCGGCCTTCATTTGGTCGTATTAAAGTGGATGATTTATTCATTTATTTATGTACGTATTTATAGAGGTCTTTTTATACTCTGCAGGGCTCTTTATGGCTCACTGAGGAAAGAACATGATCCAATAGTGATTATACACAAAAGCTGCTGGGCATAGGTTCAATTCACCATATGGTGAAAATTGTAAGTGTATTTGTGCCATTCTAATTTGTGGAAATGTGTACCCATTTGTGTAACATAAACCAGACCCGTAGTAGCGAACGTGTCGAAGCATACCTAGACTCAAAACGTCAAAGTAAAAAAACATAATTGTTGTCTGTTAATACCGCTGAAATTGTACATGTATCTAAATATACAAACAAAAGGATAATACGGAGGTGTTCTTGATTCTAATCTTAATTGGAAAGAAGTTACAAAATATCAAACTTTCTTTTAAAATTAGAGCTTGGGATAGCCCTGGACAGTTGGCAGCTACGGTCGGGTCAGGGAGGACTCTGTTACCCTTGAATCCATCCACTATTGAAACAAAACTCTATAACGTCAATATTAATATATGTTCAGACCTGTCCGAAAAAAGAGAAACTGAATAAGTAAATTAGAGTGGAACGGCAAAGGCGATAGTTGTAGGTGTATCCCCTTTATAGTCAAATTTAGAGGTATTTCACATAGAAAGCGGTGACAAATGCATACTGATATTACTTTAATGAAGAGAAATGTGGACTATGAACGATTCGATTTTCCGCCAAATCACTTACTTTTAAAGTTGTCAACAACATATAAAACCTGAGATAGAAGAAAATGTGCAAAAGATCATGCACACTTAGTCCAAGACTTAATCTTAAACCTGGCTATTACATATACGAATCTGTACTAGAATTTTCTCATTTTGCACACAGCATGAAATCATGCACTATTTACACCACTATAAACAACGATCAATACGCACTGAGGAAAGTATGTGTACATCTACATCAAACAATTTTCCCACGGCTAATTATAACAAACTGTTTATTGATACTTTAGCTCGATCTTTTGCTCCCGTAGTTTCGTGACAACGGGGTTTGGCATGTCATGTCAAATCAAAATGAAACTCACGCCAATATATATATTTTCAGACAACACACCCGGCGTCTCACGTTATCGATTAAATTGAGCATGTCAGATAACGAAACAGAAGTAAAATTAACCCGAAATTTTCATAATCTTGACCTCTTCATGACCAAAAAAAAAACCAAAACAAAACAAAAACAAAAAAAATAATTAAAAAAAAAAAAAAAAAAAAAAGTATCCTAAATTTATGAATGGGATTAATTTTCAAGCTTAATCCGTTTTTGGAAATGTACTGTTTCAATCAAAAGACCTTCTAAACAATACAAAGGAAAGTTTTCATTTAATTGATCTATATTTGATTATTTGATTGTTAAAAAAATATATTATTTACATTTTAACGAGGTATAATTGTATATCTTTGCTGTATATAGCATTTCAGTAGTTTATTTATTATTGGGGTGAGTGTAATTTATAGATTACACAAACTTGTCAACATTTCCTTTTTTATTAGAAGATTTACTTTTCATGACCAAATTAATAATAACAACTGTCAATAGTGCATTAATTATTTGATTCTATTTGGTTTTAATAAATCTGAAAACGGAATACATTTGTATAGTTATGAATACGTTTGTAATGTTAACCTGTAGCTATCAACCTACAGGTAGCAAATAGTTCATAATCTCATTTCAATGATTCAGCGCACTTCTTACCATATCTACTAAAACATATAAAATATTCCATATTGAAAGCACTCCAACAAAATAATGTTTTGAATGTCAAAGGTGCTGAATGTTTTTCTTTTACTAAACATTTCATTCATATATCATGAGGCTTGCAACAACTAATTGGGTATGTTTAACATGTCTCTGTGATTTTATCATCAGTGTCATTGCTTGTGTTAATCAATCAGGAATCGAAATCGTTTCCTTGCAAATTGAAAACGTTATTTTACTCGGTAGTTTTCCTAGTATCTCGTTCAACTTTAGTGATGAATGCACATACAACAGGTTTATTTGAAATAGGAAACGATTGTAGCGTCCAAAAGCACGACAACATTTAATACTAATGCCTTTGTTACCCCAAATATTCGGCACTTATTGAACTTGGGAATTAATGATAGGACAGATGATGAGAACCAAGTATAGCCTTGGTTTTCACCTATCTGAAGCGAGATTCTTATCGACATTATTATTCAACATTTACTCACTTTTGAATAATAAGGTCCTTTTTGTTGATTTATTTGAAGTTTCCTCTAAATCCAGAGTCCTGATGATTTCGGGCTTTACCGAGCAAAAAAAAAAAAAAAAAAAAAAACAGGGTTTGAAACAATCAGAGACAAAAATGTGCATAAATGAGCACTGAAGTGTACAATGACATTTCTTTTTTACCTCCCTTCACACACACACACACACACACATTTTGCACATAATCTAATATTCAGCAGTGTTCTAAATGGTTCTTTACCAACACAAGGGAGATCTTGCTTGAAAATTGGCACTGAACTGTACAAGGACATTTTCTTTTTACTCCCCTCCCCCCCCCAAAAAAAAATAAAATAAAAATTGGGAAGGACATTCAAGCCCCGGGTTTGAACTCTTCCTTTCTACTGTGGCAAACCCTGTGTGATATTTATATAATTGATATTTCCACTATTTGCTGTACGTGGACACGACACGAAAATGCGAGGACTGTCGTCGGTAAACATGTATCTAAAAATACTTAAACTGAAAATTCTCTCTCTCTGACACACACAAGTAGTTTAAATAACTGGGTTTAAAACAGAGCAACTGTCCGCGTGGGTTCGAGTCTCGACTAGGATAACGTGGGTATGTGAGAAACCTTGCTAGTAGTTTCCCGTGGGTCAATGGTTCTTCCTGGGGTTTTCCCGGGTTCTTCCTCCTCCAAATATACTGTATAGCCTATCATGTGCTGAAAAATTGCGTTCAACCAACAAAACGAAACCAACCATTGAGACAGAGAAATGAATTATTGTGTTTATTCCACTGTTATGTTCTCTTGATTTAGTTAATGTGGAAGATATACTTTTTGGTAGTTACTTTCCCTATTCTTACTTACTACATATAGCTGAGCGCTGCATGACTGGCAACATAAGATCTCTGTTAATGTTTGAATTACAATAAGGTCTTTCCTATGTTTTCTTTAAAAACTGGAACGATTTTAGGGTCTTGCATATATTTATTTTTTTATTTTTTAAAATTGTAATTACAACATTTTAAATGTCAGGATTTTACAGATGCCAATTATACATAATTATTGAAACGTCCTGACTCCTAGTTTACACAGTATGTAATAATTGAGATAGATACAAATTCTCCCTGTCTCTGTTTCACAAACACAAACAAACACAAACCCACACAGTCAGACACGAAGAAAAATATACATGTGTGCTAACGCTCATCAACAAAAATAGGGTGCTACTCAGACTTGATAATATTACGTTATAATACAGAACTCAGTAGCATATACAATGTTTGGCTGTAGTATTTTTACAAATTTTTTAGGTTTAAAAAGGGTCCACTTTTTCTAAAACTTTTCATTCCAAAGAAAACATATCTTTATAAAATCATAATATTTGGTATATAATTCTTAATCCATACAGACAAGGATTTGCAAAACTCTTGAATAACTAGACATCATTAAAGTGGTCTTCGATATTTTCAACTTCTTGTTTGCATAAAGTACATTTATCGTCATCAATGAAATTTTCATTTTTGCAAAAAAGATTTTTTACAATAAATCTCTGCATGAATTTAAACTGAAAAACAATTAGATTTGTATATTTGGTGCACGTCTTTGCAACAATTAGAGATTCCTTTTCCAGTTTTGATCACTTATCTGGCACCTTAATTGTCTTGACCATGCCTTATATTTTCCATAGGATTTATTTGTTCTACTCTTTATAAAATCTTTGTATATAGATTTTAAATTCTTGTTTGTTAAGAGTAAACTTTTTTCCAGAATTTACATTCGTAAGAGGTTTTTCTTTGTTAATATAATTATTTATTTTGTCTTTTCCATTGACCAGTTACTTTTGAAATGATTGAGAAATATTGAATGAAATTATTAGTGCGAGCCTTTTGACGTAATGCTTCAAAATTTATAAATGGTCCTTGATTATAAACATTTTGTTCTCACACATATAGTTCCTTTTGACTGCCATTTTGCATAGGAATTAGAGTCAGTAAAACAAGAGTGCAATGTTCAAAGTTGATACTCATATGATTTTTGGCTTTTGGATCCCCCCCCCACCCCCGCCGCCCAAACTCCTGCCCCAGTACAAATCATAAAAGTCTAAAAAAAATTGCGATTTACAACGCCATTAGAACATATACTGAACAAAATCGGAGATATTTCACAGAAAAGTCGGTGACAAATGAGTACAATAAATTACTATAATGAAGATAAAAATGGACCATCAAGAACTCGATTTCTCACAAATTCACTCACTTTCAAAATTTCCAACAAGGGATAAAATCAGAGCTAGAGAAAGTATGGCAGCCTCTGATTCAATGTAGGCCAAAACTTAATCTCGAACCCGGCTGGTACTTGTGCGATTCTGCACTAGAAAAATCTCCTGTTGCATACAAAATGAGATCATGCATTCTTGACACCACTATAAATAACGATCCATACCTACTGAGATGACGCTTGTACATCTCTACATTAAATATTTTTCGCACGGCTAATTATACGAAACTGTTAATTGATACCTTAATTTAAAATTTTCCTTTGGTGCTTTCGTGACATCGGGGCTTGGCATGTCATGTCAAAATGAAACTCAAACCAAAATATCTTTTTTTAGACACTACATCCAGAGTTATATATTCTCTATGAAATTACGTATGTATGAGGACGAATCATAAGTTAAATTACCCTGAAAATTTCATAATTTTTGCTTCTTTTCTGATAAAAAATAATACTATCATGCTACATTTATGAACAATGATTCTGGTATCAATTTTCAAGCTTAATTTTTTTCGTAACTTTGAATCCTTTTTTTGGATATGAACTTCTTGAATCAAGAATCCTTCTAAACTTTACAAGGGGAACATTTTATTTTTTTGATGTCTAAATGATTTTAAAAATATATAATGGTAATATTAACGAGATATAATTGTATACCTTTGATGTATCTCGAATTTCATTATTTTTTCTATTTATCGAGGTGGGTGTAGTTTATAAATTACACAAACGTGTTTAATTTCTTATTTTCTAGATGATTTAATTTTAATTACCAAATTTATAACACGTAATTGTCAATAGTGTCGTCATAATATGATTCTCTATAGTTGCAACAAGTTTATACATGGAGTAAATTATTATGGTTATGCATACTTGGCCATTGTGAACTTGTAGTTATGTACCTAAAGCAGAAATTTCATAATTTCATTGCTACGATTCAGCACACTTCCTACTACATCTATTGTTCAACACGCAAATATTAAATGTTGAAGTCTCTCCAATTAAATAATGTTTTGGATGTCAAAGCTACTGAATGTTCTTCTTTTTGCGACATATTTCATTCATGTGTCATGTGACTTAAATAAATAACTGAAGATGTTATTTGTGTATCTGTGATTATTTAATCAGCGTCATTGTTTGTGTTGATGAACTAGGAATCTAAACCGGATTTTCTTGCATATTTGAAAAGGTGTTTCACTTGGTAGTTATTCTTGTATCTGGTACAACTTCAGCAATGAATACAATATATAAAAGTAGATTTATTTGGTATAAGAAAAGACTGTATCATCCAAAAGCATAACACCATTAAATGCCAATTCTGGTTATTGCCCTTTTCCCAAATACTCGGATATTATTGAAAATGGGATTTAACGACAGGACGGTGGATACAAACAGAGTAAATAGATGGTTTTCACTTATGGGAAGTCAGGTTCTGATTCATATTTACAAGTTATGGTGTGCTCAACATTTACTCAGTCTGGAATAATATGGTTCTTTTTGTAAATTTAAATTAATTCTCCTTGCAGTTCATAGTCCTATCGCTTTGGGGCTTTACTGAAAAACAAAAATCGGTTTTGAAGCAATAAGAAACAAATATATACATAAATTGGCACTGCAGTGTACACACGGTTTTTTTAAATATAAAAAACGATATTTTTGTCTTCAAAATAATATAAAATTGAAATGATATTTTCAGTGTTCCAGGTGGTTCTTTACCCAGTAAATTGGAAGTCTTACTGACTAGTTTGATTTGGCAATCAGACTGTTAATATATCGCATTGTTACACGATTGGACCGGTCCTTGCTTGTTTGACACGTACAATTATGTAATGACAGGTGTACGCAATAATCACAATCATACGTGCTGCATGCGTACATGGTTTAAGTAGGTAAAAATTTATAATTTATACATGAATTGATTGATCAAGTAATAATAACGATTACAGACGATTTTGCTGTTTACAACAAAATCACTGAGAAGGACATTCTTCTGTATTGCGGCAAACCTTGTATGATCACTATATAATTAACAGTTCTACCATGTTATTTAATCCCCACCTACCCTCATTTGCATAGGAAAAATCATTCCTAAGTGCACAAAATTGTAAAACTTTTAGTACATTATACCTATAAGTAAAAATAAGCTAACCTAAAATTTTTAGCTAAATCTGAATATTCTTTTTGCGTTATTGAAGCTCAAAGATGCTTTCTAGTCTCTATACTTTTATCTGGTTGTGGAACCGTTTCAAGTCTCTATCATTTAGTCTGGTTGTGGGACCGTTTAAAGTCTCTATCATTTAGTCTGGTTGTGGGACCGTTTAAAGTCTCTATCATTTAGTCTGGTTGTGGAACCGTTTAAAGTCTCTATCATTTAGTCTGGTTGTGGAACCGTTTCAAGTCTCTATCATTTAGTCTGGTTGTGGTACCGTTTAAAGTCTCTATAATTTAGTCTGGTTGTGGGACCGTTTCAAGTCTCTATCATTTAGTTTGGTTGTGGGACCGTTTAAAGTCTCTATCATTTAGTCTGGTTGTGGGACCGTTTAAAGTCTCTATCATTTAGTCTGGTTGTGGAACCGTTTCAAGTCTCTATCATTTAGTCTGGTTGTGGTACCGTTTAAAGTCTCTATAATTTAGTCTGGTTGTGGGACCGTTTTAAGTCTCTATAATTTAGTCTGGTTGTGGAACCGTTTCAAGTCTCTATCATTTAGTCTGGTTGTGGGACCGTTTAAAGTCTCTATAATTTAGTCTGGTTGTGGGACCGTTTTAAGTCTCTATAATTTAGTCTGGTTGTGGAACCGTTTCAAGTCTCTATCATTTAGTCTGGTTGTGGGACCGTTTAAAGTCTCTATCATTTAGTCTGGTTGTGGGACCGTATCAGTTTGCTGCTCGATAAGCTAACCTGTGTTATGTAACACTGTAACACACATGCAGCAGATGGTGGCCATATTATTGGTTATATCGAATTATGTAGGCGAAGGCAACGTTAATTAAGGTCGAGTGACATGGTGGAATTTTTAATTGTCCATATATACGATTCATTCATAAACAGTAGCCAAAAATGCTAAAGTCTTAGTTTAAGGGATGCACACTACATTTACGTCCACGGGAATTTTACTTAGCTTGACATCCACAAGGTCATATTAAGGGCATCTAATGACGCCATCAAATTAATTAATATATTCAGTTGTTGGACAGATCGCTAACATTTTAATGTTGTCAAATTTAATTTTGTGAAGGACATTTTTCATCATGTCTACGGAAAAGATTTCGAAAGAAGAACCACATAATTATTTCCTTCCGGCGCTTGAATATTTTTTCAATAAAATGCTATATACCAGGAAATGTTATATACCAGTCCTTTTTGAATTGCAACATAAAGATATGTATTCACTCTCACTCTTACTTAAGTAAAAAGTGCTTTGAACTTCTGGTACTTGTAGAGACACCATGATGGCATTGCAAAGAAGGCCCAAGCCCTTGGACACGACAAGCAAAAGGACAGCGCTATCGCCGTTAAACATTTATCTAAAAACACTTAACTCTCTCTCTCTCTCGCTTTCTCTCTCTCTCTCAAAATGGTTGAAAGATCTGGGCCCGAAATAAAGCAATAAGCTGTTTATTTCTCTTAAGTTCTCTTTTAATTTGAGTAATGTGAAAGATATACTTTGTTGTCGTTACTTTATTTTTATTCATACTCACCACATATAGCTGAGCTCAGTGCGGCTGACCAACATCAGTTCTCTTTTACTCTTTGAAATGCAGTTAGGTCTATCATATATTTTGTTGGTGCATGAAAAGTTTTTAGGGTATTATATATGTTTCTGTCTCATGGGGAACAGTATTTTTTTTGCGTTTTTATTTGTAAAATATTGACATAGCCTCAAGGATCTAGATGCTGATGAAGAAGCCTGGATTCTTTACTCCAACCACTTCGTTTGTCACAAACTGGAAGCAATCGAGGAGTCTTGAAGTCATCTTTGTGAAGGCTATATTTCTGGCAGTTGAAACACCGCATAGGATTAGGAATGATAGGGTCGATATTAAAGAACCGAGCTTTGATCAACGTAGGCAAAGTGGCGCAGCTGAACATCATTATGTAATTATGTGTAGGAATCAACTTGATGTTACGGTGAATGTTCGTTCCTTTCACTTGTGAGACGTTCCGAAAGCTGAGATTTTCGAGCATTTCAGCCTCACTGAAGCCATTCAAATCTCTAAATCGAACAGCGAAATTTGACGAGTTGATATATTGGTGTGGAAATACCGTAATAGATATCTTCACAAACCGATTTGAGGGAAGTAGATTATCAGAGTGAGGTTTGCAGCTACACCCTACAAGTAGTTGACCCGAAGTAAGTTTTTTTTGGTTACACTTCATGGCTCTTTTGCCAAGCCTTGAAGCACTTTGGCTACCACAAAGGTGGTAGCATGGTTAGTGTTTGGTTTTGGTTCTCATCATTGGATTCAATGATGATAAATATTGGCCAATTTCCTTAACTCTGATGAGTTTCCTTATCCGAGTAGCTGGTGAAATTATTCCTGGTCCTTTTGAGACCATGTTTCACCGATGATGGAAGTTTCTATTGGTTTTCCCTTCATTTCGTCACCTGTACTTCCCGCTCGACTCGGAGCGCAACAAAGGGACATAGATGTACGCTAAATAATTGCGTTTCTCATGTCAGGGTTACAATGGGTGATATTCTGAAGCAAAGTAGAAATTTTAGTTAATTGATCCTTTACACCGCTCTCAGAGGCTATGTTCTTTGAAAGGTTTGGTCAACAACACCATGTTTATTAATCACAAAGGTCAGTTTGAAACTGTATACAAAACAGTTAAACTAAACATCTTTAACGTAGCTAATGAATCTAGGCGTGACTAGCCGATTGATCAGAACTGGCCCTTCTTACCACCCGTCTAGATGACGTTGTGGCCAAAGTAGTGTGTTGCATTGGAGTCGCAACCATCGGTCTATCCTGTACTCAACTATCTGGTTTCTATTATCCAACGACACAGGATGCAACCCACGGTAATCAGGTTGTCTCCATTAGTAACATCTTACGATACACAGTATGGACGCATCGTGCCCATTCTACAACCCCGAAGACGCAGGGGGAACAAACTATTAATTTATATGCTGTTGTGTTATTGAAACCAAAATCCAATAATCTAATAGTAATTTTTTCCTTTAAAAAATAACAAAAAAATAACAAAACTGCATACTCTGAACTATTTATCGTTTGGAAAATAGTTATTTTAATTTGGCAAGAACACTCTTTTGCGTTTAACTTGTCGTCAGGTGACCTATTTAATTAACTGAAACAAAAGAAAGGTAACAGGATACGGTAATAATGCCGATGTACGAGTGCCCAATCCTTTGTAAAGTTATAATCCAAAGAGTAAACATAAAGTGCTTCCAAGATTAAGAATGAGATAATGTATCTATGTATTAGCATTTAAGAGCACCTCATCACAATAATGGCTGTATGACACGAATTAAAAGTCAAGTTCCAAATATGTAAAATGCAGTATTTCCACACAGAAAAAAACCCTCAGGAAGGTAAACCTTTCTAAACAAATGTAAACATGAAGAGTGAAATGGGATTCTAACGTGCTTACAAAATTAGGAATGGGATGATATGTATGTATGTATTAGCATTTAAAGGCACATCAGCTCAATAATGGCTATATAGTGAACTTTATTTTTAATAAGCCATTATTGTGCTAAGGTGTCGTTAAAAGCTAATACATATCACTTCATTCTTAAGTTTGAAAGCACGTTAGAAACAAGTTATCAACTTTATTTTTACATTTGTTTGGAAGGGTTTACCTTCCTAGGCGTTTGTGCAATTCTTGGTGTCCACATTTTTTGAACTTTACTTTTAACTGGCACGATATAGTTATTACTGTCCCGTGGAGCAGTTAAAGGTTAATACATACATGCATACATACATATCTCACTCTTAATTTTGTAAGCACTTTAGAAACCTATTTCTTTCTTCCTGACTACCTTTGTAAGAGTTTAACTTCCTTGTTTTTCTTTGTGAAGTTCTTGGGATTTAGATGTTTGGAACTTTACTTTTAAATGGTACAATAGCCAACAGTTTAAATAAGAAAAGTATAGTGTAGTGCTACAGTTTTAGCTATCTCTCTCTCATTATCTGTAAAGAAATGGGATAGCTTAGGGAACTAAAATGACACGGTCGTATAGCGGTAAATTTCACGGTGGCAAATAACAAAGTCTTCTTAACAAGGCACTCCTTTATTGGTGCAAGTTTATTGATGACATGAATGAACATGGGTGTAAATAAATTCAAACAGTGCTTGGAATTCGCAAATAACTATCACCCTACTATTCAATATATATCGGTCATAAAGCAGTTCAAATGTTTTGGTAAGTAACAAATCTCGAATTCTTGAGTAGGAGAAGACAGAAAATGACTTGCACTGCAAACCAACCGATTCTCATCACTATCGTTACCACCTAGCTTCCGTCCCAGTCATATCCATACGGACTATGCGTTAGTATCAAGTGCATGTGTTTCAACCCAGGAACGTTTGAAAAGCGGCTTAGTGAACTTTCAAAGAGACTTGAAGAAAAGGGGCTACAAGACGAGAACTATTGACAGGGCTGTCACAAAGAAATGCTACTTTGAGGTACAAGACTAAAAGAACCAACAAACGCATCCCTTCGTGGTTATACACCACGATGATGTACCAAATTTATAGCATATATTTCAGACAACTGGCACCACAGTGAATCTTCAGAACGTCTAAAAGGCATATTTAAAAAAATTATGATGGTCGCATATTTCATTGATGTTAGATAGATAAATGTACAGATAAACGATTTCTTTCGTGCAAGCACATGCCTGAGACAAAAGGTTCTCAAGTTAGACCACAACAGTAAGCTTTAACTTCAAGCAAACAAAAGTTTTGGGGAGAAATAGCACGTATATCATGACATGCAAAGAAATTGCTATCCAATATGTCGGCGAAATTGTGGTCTTTAGAAAGCGAATAAATAACCAGAAGAGCCACATGTGCAACGAACTTAAAACAATACTCATCAACCACTACAATATAGTCGGACATTCTGTTCAGTCCCTTGAGATACTGCCCCTTCCGTGGTAGTACAGTACAGATTTTGCTGCAAACGTCAGTTTCTATGTTCCCGTCGCAGTGTGTGGATCTAAAAAAAAACATTTCAACTGCTTGACAACTCTTGTGTAATTTAATGGTTGGATGAAAAATATATTGCGAATTCAAAAACCCGTTTGACATCATATCCCGTTTGCACACATTTCGATAACAGTGTCATCAATAAACATGTAGCAGATGAGGGGTCAATGCCTGGTTAAGGAGTGTTTCTATCCTTTCCATAAACCTTGTGATATATGAAGGCGTCATTTATACTCTCATTATTGTCCCGTTTTTTTTGGAGGTAATGCTGATAGTTGAGCACAGTTTTTCAACGTTAAGGCATGACTCAAACGTTTAATAAGGTAGTCAGATAGAGGGGAAAGGTTGAGGCAATTACTCCATGCTTTCCGATAAACTTGGATACCTTCCCCGTGTGGAATGTTTATATAAGGAGAGCAAATATCGAAAGCATAGTAAATGGGGTGGGTGTGTTTTACGTAAGGTTGGTTTTATGTGTTTTACTCAAGTAATCAATAGTGTCCTGGATGTAGGAAGAACTTCTTATTCAAAAGGACGAAGGCGAAAGTTAATAAATTAGGAAAATGTCTCCGTATGATGATTATTGCCGGATATAATATGCATTTCTGAGTTTCTCTTTTCTGCATATTACTAAGCAGGTAAAACCTCTCTTGCTTGGGGTCAACTGGAATAATGTAGGCCAATATGTTGTTATCTATGTGTCCTGCATTGTACCTGTCTTTAAGTATCTGTCTGATAAAATCGGCATGTTTTAAGGTGGGAATAATTATTGAATTTCTTGCACAATCGACCGTCCGGTGATTCTTTATCAGCTTAAGCAATGTAGTAAGTTGCATTCACGGCCACAATAAAGACCCCTTTTCGGCTGTTTTGATGACAATATCGTTCAGTTCTCGCACTTTCCTCAGCGGTTGTCTTTTCTGACGAGTCAAATTGTCCCATTGTAGTGTGACTGTGTGAATTGATATCCATATCCCCTGCCAACAAGAATACCTCAAAGACAGGAATTTGACTAGACGGAAGAATATCTTGGCTTTCTGAGCCACACCTATGCGGTTCAAAGTGTGCGGTACTAGATTCACCAGCTGAATCGCGAAATTTCTCTTTTAGATTCATTATGCCGGCGGAATTCTCAAAATTTTCTTTTCTCTGGAGCACACACTGTATGTTTACGGCTTAGAACAGACGTTGAAGCCCTTTGGCGGGAGATTTGTGTCAGAGTCAGACAACTCTATCGATGGCATGTCATGGACATTATTAATACTGCAACATATGGGGGAGGATCGGAGGCGACATTTTCTGTTTCTGATTAGTTTTGTCAGTGACAGCGAAAAACTGTGAGCTATGGTTACCTCTTCCCACTTGATCTCTGGAAACTTTGCTATTTTGGTTTTCTTGAAGTTGTATTTTGAGGGCATTAACACAAGTGTTCAACTTGTCTCACTTTTTACAAAGTTCGGTTTGGGCTCTATCACTCGCTTTCAACACTCGATGTTAATGGACGAATTTGGATCTTAAGAGTGCGAAAAATGTCAAGAATGCAATCTATAGAATCAAACTCCACCTCTTGCACAAGGATTTACAGATTTCTCAGACGAACAGAGGCGCAACATTGACTTTAAGTCCCCATGAAATATAAAAAAATAAAAGCGGAAAAAATATACAAAATCTATGAAAAAAGGCAACCACATCTCTATGCGATATAGGTTAGCAAAGGACTAAAGTTTCTTACATTAAACCGAAAGATCCAAAGTAAACACAAAAAAGTGTGAGTGATAAGTAATGGCTAAACAATTAAAACAGTTCACACTTGAAAACAGATCACTGATTTTGTGGATAAAAAGTATCGCCCGAATCTACCTTGGTACAAAATCGTGGGTTTCTGACTAACGAAAATTACATCCCTGCTTCACATATTCGATTCGATATTGGACAGAGATATAAGTATCTTTTTCAGTAGTATTGCTGAAGGAAATACTAAAATTAAACTTTCACAGAAGAAGTTTGAGGATAAGAGGGGCGTGCGTAAATACTAATACTGATAATAAAAAAAATTGCGTAGAAGTAAGTCATGAAATTTAGAATAATAATAGTAAAAAGATAATTAAAAATTAGAAGCAGTTCACTAAATTTTCTGATCAGGAACAGATATAAACTTATTATAGAAAGAGTGTAAAATTCTCTCTTTGTAAGAATAAAGGCAGGCATGATTTTGTCGTCAAGGCCAAATTCCTCGTGCGTTTTTATCTGCAGAACCCAGTATTTTTCCTTTCGTATGCTCGTATGCGCCATGACTTGTTTCATCCTGGATATCACTTATGTTTTTACGTTTGCAATTGTTCTTCGTTTGTTTCCTGTATAGCTTTTCATTGACAAAAATGTACTTTCGGAGATCTGGTGCATATGGAAAGGTTGTTATTTGCTGTATATATTTACGCATGAAAAGAAAATTTTCTTTTTCTTTTTATTATATACCAAATTTGCTCCAGAATCAAAGCTTAGAAGATTAACTTACTTTTCAGCACAACACCTCAGCCCCCTTTTTGTCAATTCACCTCACTTTTATAGGCTGATCATATTTCTATATTTTACACTTAAGTATATAAAAAGTACTGGTATTCTGATAGGCATTAGAAGCGAGAGATAAGCTATTCACTAATTGTATGGTCGTTCTAATTTTAGACTATAAGTTTGATCTTATCACGTTGGGATGATACAATGAAATACACTAAACCGCAAGTTCTTTTATCACGAAAATAAATCTTTATTCATCATGTAGTACAAAGCAACGAGCACTCGAAAATATGTTAAAAGTCTGTCATCAAGGAAAGGTTAACTGAACACAAGATAGTTTTCTACAGCCAAATGAGCCATTTTCGTTGTGAGTTTTCAGTTCGCATTCCTGGGTGTTATTTCAATGGTCCACCAATATTTGCACTCACAGCTGGGACTCATGACCTGGTACTCACTGCTGCAAAACCTACCGCGGCAATCTGCAATTGATTTTAATTTAAATTATTATCACTATTTGTAGTCCGCACAAACCATCCCTGATTTTTTCTATGAGGTCGGCCGTTTAACGACCCTGGTTGTGTGCAAATATTAAAAAGTCCCGAACATATAAAGATGATTATATGGAAGAAAACATAATAAATTGCACATTTTTGAGCGCGATGTTTATTCCGTCTTGGTGTGAAACGAATTTAACAGGGATTTAGTTTTCATGGTTCGTCAATTCTTGAAAGAATAATCAGAACCTATCAAAAGAAAGTAAATCTCAGCAAACTCTATCTTACTATGCTTCACCAGTGACTAAAATCTACTTACAAGATCCAAGATAGTATTTAATTAGTTATTTAATCAATACATTTGAAACAAAATAATTAAAAAATGTGTTGCATTAATTAAAAACTTTGTCGCAAATTGCTGCACACGCATTATTCTGAAAAAGAAAATGGCAAGAAGAGCTCAAATAGATTTATGCATTCTCTACAATATAAATATATGCTATCTTCAGGATTAACAAGTTTGTTTTGGTGTTCACTGAAAATATATTGCGTAATAGTACGATGATGGCAGCGAAGAACATTTACATACCACAAAATTGCTTGTCTATGCAGTTGTTTGGGCAATCGGCACATTGGTTTCCAGACTTCCAAGGGGTATTCAAGTCGATAGTATATTGTCTGAAAGAAAGGGGGATATGCATAATAAAGAGAGATACAGGGTACGTCATTACATCGGGCTTTTACATTGACTTAAGAGGATAAGCGAAAAGTCTTCAACGCTTTTTACACTGAGTTTTAATGGCGTCATGGACTATACCACTTGTGCAAGGTAGAGCAATAAGAGCGGTAAAAACCTCAATTAGGTGCGGAAAAAGCTTTGAACTGAAGACTGTGTCCCTAAAGTTATGTGCTACTAAATTTATGACACAAATGTATCCCCAAAAGGTGGCTATATCAATCCGAACACATTCACATTTTGAACATGCGTTCTGAACGCATTGAGATTTCTAAATTCAATACCCAGGACGTATGCCCACACAAGTGGAGAGTTCTAGTTAACTGTGTTAAACCCCTTTTGAAAGCCCTAGTAACTGGAGGAAACAGGAAAATAAAATGCCATTGGAGGAAAGGCCGGAGCTTAAGATGTCCCTTCAGTGTCTCTTGTAGCGCTCGGACATAGCAGGGATATTTGTTTGCGGCCAAACACTGACACTTTTCACTTCCTAATAGTTCGAGACGCATCACTTGAAATCTGGGCGACCTTTGCTTTGTTAAACAACCTGAAAACCATATTTTCTGACTTGAGCAAGACCAAGGTAAATATAAGCACTGTCTATGAAGAGCCGGAAACCTATTCTTGCAATTCACATACATGGTGGACTTCCCGATTCCAGATTAGCTCAAACTTGTTTTTGTTCTCACTTCATGGCACAGGGTGGAGTATATGTGGCTTTGTAAGGTCATGAGGTCTTGTTGTGTGTACATTTATAATCGCAATTGTGTTGAATGTTTTTAAGATTCCTTAACATTTCTGAAGCCCCTTAAATGGGTATTGTGATAAATAACATCATAACTAAAGCCAATATTGATTCTTGTCCTTGTATATAACTGTTCACATTTCGTTTTATCACGTCTATTTATATTAGAAATCTGCTAATAAAGTAACTTGATATAAACAAGTGTAAGTTTGCATTATGTATTTGAAAACAAAAAGAGTACATAAACAGACGAAACTTAATATTCAAATGAATTTGACAAAAATCAATAAAGGAGATATGGCATTCAAATCAAATACATGCATGCATACATATCTTCGATGAGTGTCAATAGAAACCTAACCTAAGACATCTGGGTTTTTAAGTATCGATCTACATGCAAATCGAGTATTATACGCCATCAGGGTACATACAAATGTCCAGAATACTCGGAAGGTCGGATTGTCGGACTCGAGTCACAGAAAGTCTTTGTACTTAATGGAAACCTGCTAATGATTTGAATAATCAATATCCCTAACTCTGTATCTTGAATTAACGAAGCAGTATCTTAAACCGTACAGTCACTATCATTTTTAAAGCTAAATTCTGTGTTGGACTTTCCAATAGGCAACGGTAAAGTAATAAGTGCTTATCTTTGAACGCGATGACATAATTGTTAAGATGGATTTGGGTGGGAAAATAGATCAGAAGAGTCCATATTATAGTAATCGACATGATTTCAAAGTGTTTTTCTTACACATTAGCCACGCATAAAGTTATGAAAAATTTAAGTATATGTTGACAATTTCGTGTATATATGGAGACTAATTACTGAATCTATGACTATTTGAATGCATCAAAGCTATTAGATCCAATTGCCTCGCTGCTGGAATGTCAGGTCTGAATGTTCCGACCTAGTCAGTGACAGTATTGGTCACCGGTCAATTGGAATTTGCGATGTGCAGAATATTTGGCTAACAGATGGCCGGAATGTGCGTTCCTTCGAGTGGAATGGATGACGAATCATAATGCTGGGTTAATTCCATGCTTCAGAGTCCTATCAAAGTTGACTGGGACACAGAGATAGTTTTCGTTATGTAACATGCCATACGGTAACTTTGCAATTTTGCGTTCAAATCTGGTAACTCTTTTCATGGTATTCTCAATAGGTATAGGTGTTCAGTACGTATGTTGTATTTAAAATATCTTTTTTTGCTTACATTTGCCAGATATTTTCAGCGACGTAAATTAAGGAGTTCTCAGATTATGAGCACATGCTTACCATATAAGGAAGTGGTGAAACATCTGATAGTACATTTCAAAATCAATGATAAAACAATGGGATTCATTTTAAAGCGTGTAGTAAAGTCATTTTATACATACCCATATGCATAGTTACAGACGTAGAGAGGACTTCGCTCGCATCGATTGAAGCCACACCCTATAGCAGCCGTTTTCCACAACATCATCTATGAAAAAGTGAGGAAAAATGGAATTAGCGTACTCATTGTAGTGAATATGATACCCGTCTTTATTCCTTAAACCTCATTGGCTCGCAAAGAAATCGTAAATTGATATAATGGTATGACTTTCACATTGATGAATGATGAAAACTATTTTGCAGAAATGTACTCCGGAGTCAAGGTATGGAGAATCTGAGGAGAGGCACGTACTGTCGGGCAGACAGGATAACATGTAAATAAGCTAGGGGGATTTTCAGCACAATGTTCGTAACATACTCATTTCATGATGTAAACAAACGAGCGAAAAGGTCAGCGTGGCACATGCAACTGTACATAGACCAACAATAATTAATTAACTCGAGTGTTGATAAAACCCAAATGTAGAACACGTGTTCTCACTGTGCCCGACGGAAAACCTATTGTACAAAAGTCTTTTCGGCACCATGGACAACCAAAACAATCATCATAACACAGTGGATGTTTATAATCTGTGAAAAAGCTAGTTTTGATTTCCAAATCCCCACGCCACTGAAAATAATGATGAATACTTTTAGTCCATAACACTACGATTTCCCAAAGCTGTAAAGATTTTGTGCTGCGAGGAAATTTCGTTTTAAATTGCGTGTTGGTAACAAACTGTTATAGAATTTGTTGATTATACGATATATATATATATATATATATATATATATATATATATATATATATAATTTCAGTTACAAAACAAGGCTGCACACTTACATCGTGCACCTAAAATAGTAAATATATTGATCTTTTGGTTCATCCAGGTACTTTTTGATCATGCTTCTTTTGGCGAACATGAAAGTATTCACCTATCATAGCAAGTACAAAACTTCATAGAAATAATGGCTACAGACTACTTTTATATTTTATTTCGATGTTACTTTCCTGATCATGTGATTCATATTCATTAGCTTTTGTCATTGAAATGTATAGGGAGTGAAATGCGAGAGCAACAGTTTTAACACGCACATGGGTGCATGCTTGTAGACAGACACTCCCATACATAAAGAAATAGGAATGCCAGTTATGGTCTCTTATTTTAACTTGCAAGTCATTTTCTTTTTTTACAAGCTAAAAGTGACTGAAAGGCATTCAGATATGTATGAACTCATTGTCACTCATCAGATCCTAATATTCTATTCTGTTTCTAATACGACGAGAGAGAGAGAGAGAGAGAGAGAGAGAGAGAGAGAGAGAGAGAGAGAGAGAGAGAGAGAGAGATTGAACGATGGATTGATTGATATAAAGTTATAAAGTAATTTACCAATAATTAAGAAAACTTAATTGGGCTTCTTCTTATGTATATAACCTTGCATATCTGCATTTTATTTATACAAAGATAACTTTAATATTTATACATCCCAATGGAATTTAACAAAACCAATTACTATCCAAGACTGTTTGTTAACGAAATTCACAGTTCGTTGAACGCCCCTGTATCTTCACAACCCGACAGTCGAAATGTTTCAAGCTTCAAGTATTCTATATTTTTCGTTATATTTCTCAGCATTATGAATATAACATCCGGAAGCAAATGACTACGATGTCAAAGGTCACACGGCATAGCGCATCGCTTGCATATAAATGTGCATAGAAAGCGCCCACTTGTCCATACAAGTAAACCCATAATATTGTTTTTCACACTAACTTACACGTGAGTAACATCTGTCTACTCCAAATCGAATGCCGCTGAATGAACTTCTCAATCTGACCTGTAACCTCGCCATCGTGTTGTGGTCGGCCAGTACTTGTATATTCTTGTTATGTCCGCACTTTGGCGATATAGTTTTAGTGTGGGCGTGGGTGAGGTGTGATGGTGGTGGGAGGGACGGGGAGGTAAACAGCCAAAAACTGCGGATATTGTCGATGGCCTCCATATCTAGTTAATATTGGTAGCATTGCGAACAATTTTGCTTCATATTAGAGTCGGAATAAGTACCTGGGTATAATGACCGATCACACTTCCATTCATTGATCCGACACCGTACTGGAAATAGTCTTTCTCACTGGCCCAAGCATTGATACAGTCACTCCAAGAGCGGTGGCCCTTGCAGAGGTTCTGGCCAACGTACACGCCCGGTAATTCTATCATATAATTTAAAGGAAAGGAAACAAGAAAGATGTTTAGCCTTGAATCTATATATTTATAACATTCATAGTTGTCGTCATGATATGGCAAACTCGTATCATGTACTAGTCATCAAAACCTCTGACAGGCTGAGAAGGACCTTAGATGTGACTTTATACGCCAGCAGCAATCATAGGAGACACCCTTTTCAAACTTGATAACACCTGATTAAATTTAATAAAAAAAAAAGCATGTAAACCTAGATAAAATTTTGCATTGGCAAAAAAAAAAAAAAAAAAAGAAAAAAAAAATGAGTTGCGGTTTTTCTTTTTCTTTACCTCTTTATAAAACAAATACTCTGCTGAAAATCTTCTCATGCGGATAATGCATCTCAACCGCCACGGCCAGTATTGAGTGCCTCTAATTCACTCATTTAAAGCTTGCGCCTCAACGATGCATCTCCTGGGGATGTTGCGTTTACATAACTTACACAAATGATGAACTTAAATTATGTTTCGTATGAAAATTTTCAAAACTATTTATCAGCTAATGTTCCCCCGATATTGTATATTTTATGATAATTTATTTGCAGACTGATTCGAAAGCTCGCTAATATGTGTGCACCATTTGCGTTTCTGGTAACAATTTGTACAAAACACGGGTCGCATCTGCCTTCATATGTTGTATACCGGCAGTATTCTCTTTCTGAAAATAAGCTTGAACAAAACCAGTATGAACACACACACACATGCACGCACGTACGCACACACACAAACTAAAAATCCTTATGATGATGAATATATTTACAAATCTGCTCTACAACCTTGGGTTTGAATTCTTTTTGCCAAATTGGCTAAAGAATGGATCGATATTGCACTTGCGAGCCTTTGACCAAAGCTAGACGCAGACCTGGTTTTAGCGCTACGCAGCCTCTTTTTTTCTTGTCTTTATTGGAGGCTTTTTGTGTCTATTATAATTAAATATATTTGTTGTTACACGAATATATCCAAGGTTTGATATATTGTTTCAAGCACAAACATATGCAAGATCCTGAAGTCTTTCTTTGGACAAAATGAAACATTGGAAAGACCTAATTGCATTTCAGTCATTAATAGAGAACTGATGTTTTCCAGTCACGCAGATCACAACTAGAAGAGCTGGTACGATTAAAAGGATAGTTAACATAACAAAATATATTTTGCGCCTTACTAAAAAGAAGTGCAAACAAACAAAGTATGTTGTTCTGTTTCGTTCAAGCAGCTCTTTTATCCATTGAGAGAGAGAGAGAGAGAGAGAGAGAGAGAGAGAGAGAGAGAGAGAGAGAGAGAGAGTTCATGGTTAATGCTTTTAGATTAAGTTTACCGGTAACGGCCCTGTCATTTTCAGAGTCGTGTCCAAAAGCACATTTATCCGCCAGTGCTTGGGCCTTCTTAGCAATGCCAGCATGGTATCTCTGCAAAATAAATTTACGTCAATTTCAAAGGACATTTGATGCAGAAGTAAAAATAGAAGAGTGATTATTTTGCTTGTGGCGCAGATGAAAGGAACATTTCCTGTGATATAGCATATCAATGAGAACATTTTCTAAACGGCACGAAAACAAATTATGTAGTTCCTCTTTCTAAATATTTTCTTGCAGACAATCTGCCTGAAAACATAATAGGCTAATTAATTGACGACATGTATTGTCGTCAATATAACCTTGGATGGCAAGCTCAGTGAGGATCCCGTACATGTAATTTTAGTATGCATCACTCAGAATATGATTTTACTCTTGTTTGCCTACTCTTCATGAAGGAGTCGCGTGTGCATACAACTAGCAATTCGTCCAATCAACGTTACTAAGCACTGCATTATCTCATTTACTGTAACCAAGGGAAAGTTCCATCAGCTCTTACCTGGTACTAGTGAATACATTGTTGTTTAACTCAGGTTAGCTGACAACATGTCAATCAAGCTTATTATGCTTTACCGTGTCTCATTTACTGTGACCAATAGCAAAGTCGACCAGCTCTTGCATGATTTTAGCCTTTACACTGTTAGGTTGTAGAGCCACGACATGGTCTTACAAATTAGACGAAACTATAGAAACTAGAAAGTAAGTATGGGCTTCAGCAAATGATTGAACTATCAGTTTTCTTCGATTATTATTCACGGTTTGCTGTGTGCAAAAGTAAGCCGTAGCACAAGAGACGAGTTTGAACCCAAGGCTTCAAAGGTCTTTCCTATGGTTCCGGAAACCGTCTGCACACAGGAAACCGTGTATGTTAATTGTTCATTTTTCTTACATAATCAATCAAAACATACACAACATATATTAAAATAACATCAAAAGAATGCCAAAGACTGATAGTTTGTGTTCCAAATCAATCGGTCTACGATTAATATACCGGAAGAACTGTTTCATATTCTGACACAATTTCAATATTATTTCCGTTTTAATTATAAGGTTCTTTTCAAACTAACAGCTTATGGAGCTCCTCTTCACCATAGATGTATCATTTTGTCGACACTGGGCAGCACTTACGGCCGCCTTAACCGCATGCAATTTTCACCCTGTGAATCGTGAATGCCTGTAGATGACTGGGTCAGAAGATTGGCTCTACAAGGAATATCACTGATTTTGGAGGTCGTGAGTTCGAACCCACATGATGGTGATGTGTTTTACCCCACGCATTCTTGAAACATTTACTTCCAAGATCATCACCATCAGCAACAACAAGAAGAGCAACAACAATAAGAACCATTAGCTCTGAGAGGCCTATGTAGCAGCAAGTAAACATTGACCATACTGGCCAATTTATGGTGATTTTTAATTAAGACATTCATACTACTAGTAAAAAAGAATACTGCCATCACTTCAATTTAACATTGGTTTCCAGACGAAATGTAGATCGAAATAGCATATGCTCATTATTACACTCAAGTGTTAATATATATATATATATATATATATATATATATATATATATATATATATATATATATAATTTTGTTATTCCTCTTCTTATTATTATCATTACCACTATTGCATTATTATTGCAGAACTGATTTTCTTTCTAGTTAAGATATAGAGCGACGAGTCTCTGAAATTTGGCTGATTCATGTCAATAAAAATAAAAGAAACTTTTTTTGTCAAGAATGACAAAACATCAGCCATATCAATATATAGTTTGCATTTTTTTGCTATGTGAAAAAAATCTGCTTACCTGGTTCTTATCCTCAGTCCTATCACTAATTCACAACTTCAATAATTGCTGAATATTTGAAAAATAAGACTAAATTTATTTCGCTATCAACTTTTGATATGCTTTATGCAAAAAAGCTGTATTATGTATATTACTGGGCGCTGAAGTCGAAAGAGATGCAATGATAACTAATAAATTAAATAGTTTTTAAATGTGCCCAAAAAGATTTTGATATTTGACTTGTTGAACAGAAGCAATGATGTTATTGATAACATCACGGATACACGAATTCTGATTAGTTTGAGCCCCAGGGAATATGACTGAAATAATAAAGCGCAATAAATAACTTTTAATTGCTGTAGCATTCGAAACCTTTTTAAAGACAATGCATTAAACATGAAATATATCTAAATAAAATGTTAGATATTGTAGGATAGGGTGCGCTGAATCATTGAAATGATATTACAAAACTTTGATCCCTTTTAGTACATGCTACAGGGTAAAATTTATAAAGAATTCATGACAATAACGACTAATTCTATGTGTAAAAAGATTTATACTAAAAGGAATACAATCCTTTAATTTAGTCATGAAATTGATTTTTCTAGTTCAATAAGGTTAATACATAAATGCAATCCACAGCTTACGTCACCTCCTGCCACACCCCTAAAATAAATTATTGAGATACGGGACATATTAAAGGTATATAATTACAATATATTTAAAAAGGAATCTTCAAGACATACTAATAAACTGAAAACAACTGTTCCATTTGATAATTGAGCAGAATTCTTGATCGAAGAAGGATGGTACTGTTTCATATCTAAACAAAGATTAGAAGAAATGAAACACGTTGAGCATTACAATTTTCAGAATCGGTGTTAAGAATTTTAAGACAATAGTTGCTTTCTTTCTCAGAAGAAAATGTTTGCTGATTGGTTGGGTTTTAATGGTATTTTCATCACATTATCATGTCGAGGAAATGGCAGCCAAATGCCTTTCCCAAGGATATAGCTGGGATAGTCGACTCCCGTTGCTCTCGGAGGGTATCGAACCTGCGACCATTTGAATAAGAGTCCGACGCTTTATGGTCTGAGCTACAGGGTCTACCCAGAAAAAAATCCATAATTATGAAAATTTTGTGGTTAGTTGACTTCTGATAACCGAGCATACATGTATAATTTCGTAAATAATGCGAGACTCCAAGTGCAGTTTCCGAAAAGAGATATTTTGGCGTGAGTTGCATTTTGCCAAGCCACGACAAACCTCGCCGTCACTAGACTATTTGAGAAATTAATTTAACTCAGGTGTAAATTTCAAAAATTTGAGCTACTCTAACTTAGCTTCAAGTAAGGTTAAAACCGAGAAAATATCGGTATTCTCTAATTTTTTTTATCTCTATATAGATACACATTTTCGGTTCTATTAATAGATAGCTTCTAAGTGGGATTTATCAGTTTGGAATTTAGAATATGTGTTTAATTTTCTGCTGAAGTTGGTCACTACGAGGACAGGTATCCTTGGAAACCGCGGGTTTAAATTGTGAGTCATTAGACGTCTACGGATACACTTACCAGTTTCATCATGTTGGTGGAATTGACCTGACTCCGATAGCTTTCGTGCAAACGCACTATTTGATCCTGTTCGGTTTTGTTAACGGAACCCTAAAATAAGTAAAGAAATAAATATTTAAAATAAATAAATAATGAACTATATAATAAGGTCATAGACGATTTGCTTTCAATACCGTCAAGGAGGAGTTTACACAATCTCTTTATTATGCTTCATTAAATTTGAATGTCCAAATTACCTCTTGCAATTATGGAAATAACAGTTATAGAAAATACATGTACCTTTTTCTTCTCGTTTCTATTTAATGATAAAAGAAATTAAAACACTGTCTGCATATAGAGAAAGAGACATTGAGAAAGACTCAAGTATATGAAACTTTAAATAAACAAATAAGCGGACATAAAGTAATTGGTTACCAGTTCAATAGCGTTCTTCGCCAGAGGATCACCGACTTGTGGTAGTTCAGTGCTGAAATAGACGAAAAAAAAGGTTTTTAAAAGTTATATGACTTTCCAAATTTGTCTTGAAATTTATTTTATTTTTCAGCTTTTACAAATATGTAAATAACCAAATGAAGTTTGTAAATAATTGTATTTGCAGGCCATTGTTATTGGTGTGTATGCTCTAAAGTAAATGACTGATAAGTCTGTATTAGAGCATGAGAAAAAGTCAAAATATTGAAAGACAAATAAACGTAAACAATGAAAGAAACAGAGCAATATCCATATTGTGTGAATCGTGAGGTACAATTTTCGTGGATTCCGTGGTGCTACATACCACGAATTTAAAGACCATACGAACTATTTTATTCATCAATAGGAACCTTTCTTAATCCATAAATTTAAGGACGATACGAAATATTGATTCATCAATGGTAACAATAGAAACCCTTCCCAATCCATGAATTTATGTCTCGACGAAAATGTATTTTTTTCTTTTTGTAAGACATCATAAATGCATACCAATAAAATAAATCAGAGTGTATCTTCCTATGTCTTAAGAAATATATATTAGTATTCATTAATATTCCTCTCCCACTGAACATTATTTAAAAACTATAACAGAAATAAATAATAATATCGTATTTTAGACGGATTGGAGTACAAACTATATATTTTTGCAAACAGTTGTAATACACCTAGATCAGGAGAGAATTGGAAGTGGAACTATCAGAACAAAAGTCTTACATGATTATGGCATCATATGGTAGAAAAGCCGAGGCTAAGAAAATAGTCAGAAAGCACGCATAGATCAACATCCTCAAGTCTTTTAGCTCAATGTAACGTGTGGCACCTACTCTTTAAGTTTCTTACGTTAAAATATAGAGTAATGCTTTTATATAGGGAATAATTCTGAACATCGCACCACTGCTAAAAACAATTACAAAATACAGTTCCGTTTATCTTAGATGTCGAGGTAAAAGTAGATCAAAGCTTAAACTTTCAGAGGAGTGAACATCATTTGCACCATTAAGTTTTGAGACTTTAATGATGTTAGATGTCGAGATATGGTTAGATCAAAGCTTAAGTTTGTAGAGGAGTGGACATTATTTGCACCATCAAGTTTTGAGACTTTAGTTGTTGTTTGAGGTTTGAGGTTAATATATATTCTTACTTCAAAGAAAATTGAATATGATAACTAACAAGGTGAACGAAAGTCATGACTGTTATGTGGATAAATCTTGATATCAAATACTCGCATCAATTTGTTACCTTGCAGTACAGTATGATTCAATTTTCTCGACTTTGTATCTAACACATTTTCTTATGGTTGGAAAAAATAGCGAAGAGCAGGATAATACTTGTTTAATTATATTGAATATATATATACAAAATCAACTTAAAGTATCAAAGTAATATCAGTATGTGAAAATTGAAGTCGCTTAATCTAGATTAAACTTTGCACAGGTGAAAAGTTGTGTAAGTTACAAGTCTCCAAATTTCATCACCAGAAAATCAATATCTGAAGGAGGAAAACTGTCAATTTTACCAGTCACGCTGATAAAACACCCTATTAAGGCAATAAAACAATGAATTCAACTTCATTTATCCTCAGAATACAAATTTAGTGGATATATCAAAATAGCAAAAAGAACAATTCAATTCATCCGTGAGAAAAATGGGAATAAAAACACAAAATCAAAATAAAATGTGCATAGTATATATCACGCACTAAGTGTTTTACGTGCCGGTTCAACGGATGTAGTTTCATGGGCGCAAGGTGATTATTGGGCAGAATTCGTGGCTAAAAAAAACCCCCCAAAACCCCAGAACAAACATAGATTTAATATAAATCAAATAAGTCACATTTATGCATGCATTTAGAGACTTGTTTTAAAGACTTATTTTATAGGTAGAAGGAATTAAACCCGGAGAAACCTGTCCCAACATTGGGCCAACACATGTATCCTAACGTCAGCATTACAACCAAAGAACAGTGTTGGCCCAACTAATGTTTTCCAACATAGGAATTACAACCACTGAATAACGTTATTCCAACTACTAGTGTTTTTCCAACGTCGGCAATTGAAGAATGATCCGATGGTATCTCAATGTCATATATCCAAAGCCGATCACGCGCTTATCGACCAATGTAGGGGTGCCATCTGGGCGGTACGCTGGAAATGCAGCTTAGTTTAAGTCTTATTGATATAAAGCTGCATGACAAATTTAGATGAAATCCAACAATTCTTGGTAGGTTATGCTGCAGAAATCAAAGTTCAAGAAGATGAGCAATCAGGAGACTTAACGCTAACAAATATCATGGAACGTTGAAAAATAAATTCCTTCAAGGTTTCACCTCTTCAAACCTGCATGCCATAATTTGGGGGAAATCTATTCCTAGATAAAATAATGTTGCAGAAAACATGATGCATTGGATGTCAGTCGAACTCAAACTCATGAATTGCTCCATCAATATAAAGTTTATTTTGGCTACAAATCCAACTCCAACAATCAATTGTTAAAGTTATGCTCTGGAAACTAAAGTCAGAAAAACGGGTATTCGTGGGCCATAGAATACTGAAAATCAGACTCTTCAAAGATTGCGTGAGTATAAAGCTGCATATCAAATTTAGTTGAAATTTATCTAGAAGAAAAGTGATGGCATGCCATCGCAAAATACCCGCTCATAGAATTTGGTGTCTTTATTGGATTAAAAACGATGTGAACTAGTGTAACTTTCATAGTTCGCAATTGTAAATCTCTACATCACTTCATCCACCATGAACCAGTTATCCTCTTTACACCGCACCCCAACCTTCACCCCACCTTGACCCCCATGAACAGTTACCCAGGAGCCAGAACCACATATCCATTACACATATGACATGCCTTCCTGGTATGACTACATATGCAAAGTTTCGTCCAAAAGAAAGCAAATATATAAAAAAATGACTGTTTATACCATCTAAACAGAGCATTAGAGGATTGAAACGAATTCTTTAAATCTCATGAAATTCCTGCCTTTTACCTTTTGTACAATTTCAAAGATTAAAATTAATTCCATGCTAAAGTACTTTCATATGACACGCACGAAGACATATTTTGCTGATGTCCTAATTTCTGCACCTTTGAAAGCCACTCCCATGCACCATGGAGGCCATAAAAGTCTTTATGTCACGATATTTCTGAGTTATATGAGAATTGTACCAAAAGGAAAATGAAAAGCTTAATAAGGAGAGAAATAAGAGTGGAGATGGACTATTGACTTTTGCCCTTATAGTTTTACCTTGAGGCTTCGTGAGGAGGGGGTATTGGATCTGGGTTTTTACTGAAATTTAGAAATCACTTACTGAGTTTGAAAGATGTATCATGAACAGTAAAAAGTGCGTTTACAAGGATCTCAAGAGCCTTCAGTTAAATAGCTACGCAACTACAACATAGTTTCGTACATCCTTTTTTCTACTTTATTTAATCCCTGTTGTTGGAGGAATGCTTCTGTGGTCATGGATAGGATTTGATCCATTGGATGTATAAGTACTCTCAAGACCTTTGATTTGACACTTACGATGCCATGTCTTGGTGATGTCCTATTTTTTTTTACCACGTTGACCCTTTAGCCTTCTGCCCCTAAGCCCCTGGAACCAATTGTGAACAACACATTACGTTTATCTTACATCTTGACTAACTTAAGAATTGCAACAAAATGAAATGAAAACCATAATCAACAGAGAAGAAAGAGCCTTCTGTATATTTTTAACCTTGGTGTCCCTTCGGTCAAAGAGGAATTTAGAAACCTTTCTGTAAACCAACAATCTATAGAGAAGACACCGGATAAGTTTGATAGTTGTATCATTGGACCGCAAAAAAATAATAAAATCATTTCGGACGTGCCAGATGAAGCTATTATATTGTCCCCACAGCCTATCCAATCCCCCAACAAAACAACAACAAAAGCAAAAAGACCTGATATAGTTATTTCCATTAAAGTTATCTTCTTAAAATCATCAGTGTTCTTCCTTATTCTAAGTATAACTTTCTTATGCCTTGTGGTATGAAACATCCGTGATTTTATCTTATGCCTTGTGGTTTGAAACATCCGTGATTTTATCTTCAACGTTATGGCGTGTGTAAACCAATCAGGATTCGAAATATTTTGGTTCACATTGTACTCGGTAGTTATTATTGTATCTCGTTCAGCGTCAGTGAGGAATACAATGCATAAACATAACTTTATTGGACATGGGAACACTTATCCTGTGTATGCATAGAAACATTAATTATCAAAGATTGTTTAAGTGTTTCTTTTCAAATATTTTGCAATTATCAAAGTTGGAAATGAATAATAAAATAATTATTGTCCACTATTGAAAACGGGGATCTGATAACGTATTTATAAATTATGGTTATGGCCGGCGTTTACTCGTTTTTAAATAAGAACGGTTTTATTATGAAGTGTAAAGGAGCCCTAAAATTCTTTAATGAAAAGAAAGAAAAGCAATCTGTTTTGAATTAATAAGAAACAAAGAATATGTTTAATATTGGGACTGAAACGTTTCGTATAGTTCATTTTTACCTGTGACCAAGAAGGTGTGTGAGAACCATGAGTTACTGTTGTTGTTGTTGATAATGATCACCTTCAGAAATACATTTTTAAATATGTACAAGAACAACACACACACACACATACATATTATATATATATATATGTATATATATATATATATATATACATCCAGTTTTCTGACAAGTCAACTTCACCAAATAAAATAAATGATCGCTGCAAATATTGATAATGCGAAAGCTCAGTTATTAATGAGCAGTTAAATTAATTTCAATTTGAGTTAAAACATAATTTGCTAACGACGATGGCAAACCTGGAAAATTGTGTACAAATAAGCCATTTTGTTCTCAAGTCATTGTGGGTAATTGTCTGCAATGCATTGTGGGTAAAACTGGTACATTATAGTACTTTCATTAATTCACCACTATATCAGTGAAATATGTTGCAAATGACAGCATAATTCCAGTCATGCACATAATTCCTTGCAGGTAAATTATCAATAATTATTTTGTCACAATAAATTGTAAACATGGAGTCGATTCTTACGGGAATTGCCTTTGCGTAGGTTGTTACTTGCTAAAATTTATTATGCTAACAGAAATTGAGATAAATGTACCGAAATGTACCGGCTCCAAATAACCGAGCTTTCGTGTTGTCAAAGGTTTTAGTTATCGGTTTAATTTAGTGAAGTATTATGTTTTTCTCCAGAAACACTGGAAGGATATACCTATTCGACCATGTTGAACTATACTTTAATCAGCCCATCCATCGTTGGCTACCTCAGGGGCAAATTTGTGTATTGTTTACATGGACATGGGTGCTGGAACATACTCTGTGGAGCTTAGACGTGTTTCTTTAATGAAGAGCACGTTCATACCCTGTTATTTCATCAGAACTTCTAAATAGAAACGGAAAGAGTAAGAAACTTAATTTTCAAGGCCCTTCGGGTCCATATTAGAATTGACTCGTTGATTCGGTACTCTCTTTTCATCCCACGCCGTTACAAGAAAGCGCCACTGCTGACGGTCTGCCGCTCTCATGGCGACGGTGTCTCACGTCGGACCACATTGCTTCATCTCTTTCTCCATTGTCCTCTTCCGTGTCTCTTTGGGACAACACCTCTTTCGTCAACCATCCTGTGTCCAGCGGAGGTTTGTCCTGGTCAGTGAGTGCGGCGACATTCTGCACGCATGTATGAGCCATCGCCATCTGCTTTTATTCACAATCTGGACAAGAGGTATTGTTCCTGTCGTTTGATGAAGATATTCATTTCTGATCCGGTTTGGCCAGAAGATGCCGAGCATCTTCCGCAAACACTTGTATTGGAAGGTTTAGAGATATGGCACTCAGACTGTCAATATTTGCTCTCATTAGCCCGACCCAGGCTCGTTTGCATGAGACAATCTTTCTTAAGCGTACACAATTGCAACATTGTACCGCTTTACTGCTTTGAATCTGCTCATCTCAGAATTATAGTCAACTCTAATCATTCATTTTGGGTAAATACAGTTCAAGTTACTTTCTTTACTTTTTTTGTAGTTTGTGGAATTTGTCAGTTTGTTGTCCCACAAACTAACCAGTACTTTGCAATAATGTAATCAACCATACCAGACAGTAGCTGCTGAACTTTGTTATTGATCACAGTAAATAATTAAAGTAATGCTTATTTAGTCTGATTCAAAATTTTAAGATTTCCAGATTTTTGTAAAAAAACAATTGCCATCTGAAGACTCCTGCTGGGGTATGTGAGTGTACACAAGTATTACAAGTAAACAAGGAACGATGGATGAGCAGAAAAATTGAAAATTGAAAAAAAAAAGATGAAATCTATGTACAATGAACTGACACGGTGAAATCGTTACTTGTACGCATATGATTCCTTAATGAAGAGTAGCCAGAAATAATAAAAAAACAGTTTCAAAGAAGCATACTAAAATTACATGCACGAAATGTTTACTGAGTTCGCAATAAATAAGGGAATATTTAAGGCAGCGAATGTCGTCATCTCCTCAGCATATTGAGTTTTCAGGCATATAGTCTGCATTTTATTGATAAATTTAACCTTTATGAAGACAAGTTTTGCAAAGTTTACATGAAAGTAATAAAAAAGAGTCACAGGAGTATTTTATTTCGCTTTGATCATTTAGTCAAATATATTATTTCTCGTAAGGGATGTACCTTTTTTTTCAATCAGTGTTTTCATACGTGCGTAAAATGTCTCTTGAAGTTGACATCCATTTCTCCTACCTGTAAAGATACCATGCACCAATTGCTCTGAAAACCCAAGCCATGGCTGATAACTGTATCTCTCGAAATGACACAAAAGACTACAGACAAATAGTCAGTTAAGTGCAATATCATCTCCCCCTTCTCTCTCTCTCTCTCTCTCTCTCTCTCTCTCTCTCTCTCACACACACACACATACATACAAACACTTAGATAGTTGAAAGAACTGCTTGAACGATATAAGTAAGATGCAAAATATAGAAAGAGGGGAAAAGTAAACCCATGCTATGAGAAATTTTAAGGACATAACACAAATACACACATATACACATATACACACATATGTATGTATGTATGTATGTATATATGTATATTGTCATATGTTTATATGAGAAAAACTAAATATTTTATGTTCGTTTGTATACAGGAGAACCATTACCAATCTTCGTCTGTTGCATCTTCATTTTTCGTACAGTGAAACATATACGTTCAAGTTCGTGTTTTATTGCATTTAACTATCTTTAATTCGTATATATTGGCTCCAGTTGAGATCTGCACAATTTGCAAACGTCCTTTATTTCTTGATGTTTGAAGTGAATTGTGTCTGTCCAATGTTTGCTTTGTGCATATACATTTTTAGGGTCTTCACTATGTTTATGCCCGAAAAAAGATTTACACCACGTGTATCTTTGTGTAAATGAATGGAGTTCGTTTTCACCGGTAATTTAAAACTCAGCGAAGAATATGTGACCTAGCTAGGACAAGCGAGTGTAAGGTCGCATAACCTCTTACACCAAATTTGACATAGATCTTTCAAACCTAAAGTTATAGAGATATGTAAATATGAACAGCACTATTTAAATAGACCTTTCCGACATGTCAATCAACTTGCTTATTATCTAGTTATCGAATTATATATGGCTAAAAGGCTATACTCATGACCCTGGTGTTAGTAGTTGGGATCATTTTATATACTGCTGGTCAAGATGTGGGAAATGTTCTCACAACCTGCACTAAAATATACAAAATACATACTAACTTTGAACCAATATACCTCAGCAGCTGCTGCGTTGATTTTCCTCAAATGTTTAGCTTGTTTTTCTGTTCGTTCATATAATAGTTCTATACAAATTTGTATATATTGATGAAGTAGATAGTTTTTTTTATATGTAAATGAACGTGTGCAGGACATTAACAGGTCCTTTGGCCCATTGCTAGAGCATATATAGCCACGCCTAATCATTAGCATAGCACGTCATGTGAAATCAAAGTACTTTGACAATTGCTCTTGTAGAAATTAGTATTAATTTTGAGGATCAACAGAAAAAATGTTAAATGTTAAATTTGAATTTATTTATTATATATAGTGACAGTCAGCTAGCTGACAGAGATCACACGTGAATGTCCGACAAGCTTCAAATGTACTTGCAATGTATATGCTCTCAGGTGAACATGTTTCTACGTAATGTTAAACATTCTCCTTTGAACGTCAGGCTTAAATTAGCGAAATCATTTGGTTTAACTTTGAATAATTCTTGCGACAATATGTGTTTTTGATGCGTACAAGAATCTCAAGCAGCGCGAATTATATATTAGTGTATTTTTGGAATAATGATGCGCATATAAATTTACATATCACACCATGTTGTAAAATTTTTAGAGCTTGACTGAAGTATGACGATAAAATAATTTTGATCAACACTTGCTGCCAGGGTGCGGGAGCTGGTGGGTGAAAAGGTATTGACTGCAGAGCTTTTAGTCCAAAACAGAATTGTTCGAGAAAACAAATCATGGTAGAATATAATAATAGATATTGCCCCGTGTGCCATGTTTTGATTTTAAAACCAAAATTGCTACAGGGACACATATCACGGTGCAAATATTTTAAATACTCAAATCCGTCAAAAAAAGGTTCTCATAAACAAAAGAATGTCCGTATTTGTGAGACAATAAATGGTTGATATTACGTTATACAATTTAATGAAGAAACAGATTCAATATTTATCATTTGTATAACTAAAAAAAGGAAATGGAAATATTGAATAATAAGTAATGGTAATGTCTGCCTTCTGATTATCTATCATTTTAGAGAAATATATGTTTGCTTTTATTCTAAAGGGTTTATCTTCCTCAGTACTTTTGTGAACTTTGCTATTTTTATGCTTAACCTTTACCTGGTAATGCGTCGCATGAATTGTGCAGTTGTGCCGTTAAATCCTACTCAGTCATTCAACCTTTCATACGTGCATACACACATACATACATTCATACTTAATGTTATGTTGCAAATGAATTTTGTCACAGGCAACATTCATCCTTAACGATGAAAAGAAAAGTTTTTATCATGAAGTTTATTAAGAATGACGCAGTTCAGGAGATTTAGAGAAGTATTGTTATGAATTAAATGTCATTTAAAATATCAAAAACCAGTTTCTTAACGTAATGCATCTTTAACAGATAGCTAATACATAACAGAAAGCAACTGCTAATTATACATGGATACTGTAAAACAAAGTATTTCTTAGATTGCTTGGTAAACATATTTTTGATAAATTAATGCACAAACAGCTGTTTTATGAAAAAGTTTTAAAATTGCAGAGTTTCATTACTTGACCCAAGGCGAAATCGATAATTTGTACCAAATTGACACTATGGGAGTTTACAATTTTGAGTTGAAATCATCACAAAAATAAAATTATAATATTCATGTTTTACATGTTATCTTTACACAGCTTATTTAAGTTCAGATTTCTTTTTTTAGTTCAGATTCCGTTTTTCTATTTTTTAAGAATAATGGTATTAAACACGCTTGGTTGTATTTAAATCCTTGCCGGAATAGTTTGAACCCAAAGGTTATGTACAATACATAGTTTGAACCTAAAGGTTATGTACAATACAATACATGAACTAAATACGATAAGTATTATCACAGACTGAAGGCAATAAAATACAGCAGGTCCATAACAACACAATACAATTATCTTTTGGACCGAAAATAATGTTTTTTATTTGTGTTTAAAAGCAGCAAGTGTTGGACAAGATTTAATATCATTAGATAAGATAGTCCATATTAAAACACCAGTGTACGTAAAACTCCTTTTAGACATTTAAGTCTTGTGTGTTGGGATATTTAGTTGATTTATTAGTAGAAAGGAGCGTGTGATTCGACTATGAACTTCTGAAACTGGAGTAAATTCATTCATGGAATGATTCATTGCATTTCACTCTATATTTAAAAGGTAACCATTTGCGTTTTTTAAATAAAGTTTCACTAGATGTTGAATAATGTTCATCCAAACGAGATAAGATGGGCGATGTCCCCAAATGTTGTAACAATTGTCAAAGTGAGATGATATGAACCAATTGTAAATAGTAATTCTTGATTTTGACGTTAAAAATGCTTAATTCTTTTCAAATGAATCAATTCGATGGACATTTTGCGAGTTACAGAATTGATGTGTTTATTTCATGATTGAGTGTCATCAACTGTGACTACTACAAGTTTTTCATGAGTGGCAAGTTCAAACTTGTCATCTATGCAGTATATAGAAAGGTCCTTTGCATTCTCGTATTCTTTTGAGAAGTACCAATTAGTAAACAGAGGATTTTTGAAAATTTTAGCAAATATATTTGGTGGTACACAAGTCGAAAAGTTGAATATTGTGATTGACCTGGTCAAATGCGTTTCTAAAATCGAACAGTAATACACGAATAACATTCCTTTGATCTATTTCCCGATACCAAGAATTAGTAATGCTTGTTAAAGCCGTCTGACAGGAGCCGAACTTTATAAAAGCTGATTGATTTTTGGACAATAAATTATGTGTCGATCAAAAGGAATATAAATAGGTATAGACATATGATTAACGTAGATGTTCGACAGTGTGGGAAGAACAGTAACTAGAGTAGAATTTGAATTATCAATCCTGGTCCCAATTCTTTGAAGAGAGGCGTGACATTAGCGGATTTCCATTGATCAGGAAAAGAACAAATTTAGACAGCATAGTTCATAATGAAGGAAATACTCAAATGGATTGGATCAGCACGAATTTGTAAACAGTGTGCACTGATCACATCCAGGCCAGTAGATTTTTTTTTATACTCAGTGGATTTAAAAACAAATGCTGGGAGATCTGATGATTGAAGATGAGCTAAAAGAAAAAGGTACTGTTAAATTTGAACATCTATCTATTCCTAACGTCTCTAGTAGAATATCATGATTGACCAGGTAAAAATGCGTGTCTAAAATCTAACAGTAATACACCAATATTAATTGTGTGTTCTGCCATTGTTATTTTTAAATTATCTTCAATGGAGAGAGACTACATGGTTTCTTTTTCTTTTTTCCTCGATGCAATATGCAATTTGTTTCTTCCAAATTATTGTTTTAGTTTATATTCTGTAATTGTAAATTCATTAATAAAGACAGCGAAAAGGGAAAGCGGATATTTTGCATCTTTCCTATTCAAGACGGATTACGCAACTCCTTAAGTTACGTTCAAGTATGGATAGACACAAAAAGGAAAACATTGTTTGAGGATTTATATATTTTATATCTCTGTTAACTAACTTGTTATCATATTATGAGCACGATTAACTTCAGGACCAAAAAGATTCTTATCCAACCTTTTCCTTTACCGTCTTTTTTTCATTGCTTCATGCCCATTACGTATGTATTTGCACATTCAACCACGCTCATTATAATCAAATAATATGTCTTGAGATTACGTTTTCAGCAAATGACATTTTAGAAGATGGCGCTCGAGGAATTTCTTCTGCAGTCAATGGACAACAAGAAATCTAAAGATTCCCTCCTGGCCATTAGAGATGATAAAGTACACAAACACGACACAAGACTAATGACATTGGAAACAATGTTGCAAATATTATTAGTCTAGCTACTGATGTATCTTTTATTTTCAAACTAAAGAAGATCATAGTTTATATCACAATCAGCAAAGACGTCAATGACAGAAATCAGAGAATATTATCAGCGGCTTCGAGAGGTCGTTGAAAATACTGTTAAAACGAAAAGGTATTATGAAATACAAAACAAAGGCGAACAGTATATTTATGCAAAAAAAGACCTAAAAACAAAAAAGACTGACACAAATCCTTTTTCCATATTAGATGTATCTGTTGGCAAACGTCGTGGCACACTTTCAAAATAATTTCAGAAATTGTTTCACACGCGTCCAGTAATGCAGCAATGCAAATGTGTGTGTGTGTGTTTTTTAATTCAACAGGATATCAGTAATATGTTCATCCTTTATTCCTTCAAACGCCTTCGTATCATCGTCATGGATGCTCTTCACGTAGATACATTATACTTTCAAGGCATTTGCGCAAATAAACAATTTGACAGCATTGTTATGTTAATTACATTATTATTTATATTGCGAGAGATATACAACTCTTGTATACAAAAACATACTTGTAAGACTGACGAAATCATTAAATACCTTCACAGCCCTTGGCTAAATTAAACAAAATACAATAAATTGGACAGAAATGCACTCAATATATGCCCTGTACGGTATGTTATGAAGGTGCATCTACGTATTGATACAATGCATATATATAGTGGTCCATACAAACTAAAACAGCCAATATAAGTTTCCTATGGTTATGTTATGAAATGACAGTAAATGACATAGACAGCAAACAAGAACAAAATATGTCAAATTATTAAAAGTTAATAAACATATACATAACTGTTCAGGAGGAAACTTGAAAGTCCTTTCCCTTATATAAATTATTTACTAATAATGAATATTTAAGAAAAAAAAAAGAACTTGATTTCATAAGCACTCTACAATCAGACATTACTAGTTCTAAGTAATTATTCGAGATTCATGAAAAATTAAAACGCGATGCTTTGTACATTATGTCAATACACTGATACATTTTCATAACATGACCATGGAAAACGGATATTGGTTGTTTTAATTAAGATTTTATATTGTTATCTATGATGTTTTTGTAATATTATAAATATTTTAGGAAATTATAAATGTTTCTTGACTTTAATATTTGCTTAAACATTAATGTTAAGTATAATGTTGACAAAGTTTTTAACAGCTCTATAAAAGATTAAGGATTGCTATACAAACTTATTAAATGTTTTTATTTTGCTCTGGTTTGGAATTCTTTAATAATAATACCTTTTAATTGCCCAAGCAAGTGCTGTTGAAGTGGTAGTGCGAGTGGTAGCATCCAGTTTTTCTTGCTCTGTTACCGCGTCCTTATTTTCAGACGGCGCTGCTCGCACATGGTGCACACACGAAACCTCGATGACACAATAACAATATGACGGACATACCGATTTATTAATTATTCAAAAGGGGCATTTCATAAAACTAAAATCTCCTTCACTCAGTCTTTCCACAAGAAATGTAAGATTAAACTTCTCTGTACAGGATGAATGTAAGTAAACGTGGGGAATATCAGACCCCCTCTCCCCCCACGCTTTCCTGGAGCTGGGGCGCGGGTGATGCAGCAGGTTGTGTTAGCCGTTTTGTGACGCAGATACCTTTAAAATGTCATTATCCTGCATACATCATGAAAGAAAAACGTGTGTTTCATGTTTCGAAGCTCCATCGGTTCTACATTCATGTATGTGTGATATAAGAGATGTTAGAGTGAAATTGTGACTATCATTACAGACCATGAATGCTTTCTTGCACACATTTTTCCCCCATTGAAGAAATACTGATAAGCTGTCCGCGTTGTCCCTTCTTGTCTGTAATGGAACAATTCACATTCTACTAAGAACAGGCACTGTCAGCATTTTCTTCACTGTTGTTTACAAGGTCTCGTATTAAACATTCGTGATCAACAATTTTGTTTGAGAAAACTGCTCAAAACAACTGTTCTCAAAGCTACACTTGCCTTGAGGTTCGGATTTGATAGATCTTCAGTGTTGAAGTATGGTTCTTCGTCGTCATCATCTAATGCATCCCTTGTTAAGTCTCGAAACAATTATGTTTTTCCTTTCCGTCAAGCACATACCTTTGTTTTCAGGTATGAAGAAATTTGATGGTTCAGTATTTTGGAAAAATTTTGATTTATGTGTTTGCCTTTGTTATATTATACCGGATGATTCTAGTAGACAAACTATGGTGGATACAAATATTTTTGACATGTTCTTACAGTCTCTGGTGAGAATAGAATGTGATTTGAATAAAGATCGTAAATTCATCATATGTGGTGATTTTAATGCTCGAACGTCAACACGCCCATATTTTGTTGTTGATGACAATAGTCGATGTATGTATTAACCGACGAGTATTTTGTTGATGATTATAATAGTATATCACGTGTTTCATAAGATACTGTACAGCCATACTCTAATGGAATTCAGTTACTTGACTTTTGCAAGCAAACAGGTTTATGTATAATGAACGTGCGTGTAGGTAATTATCAGAATATTGGGCAGTATACGTTGGACGCTGTGGATGTAGTATAATATATTATGTTATTGCTTCTCAGTCTCTTTTCAGTAATGCACTATCGCTTGATGTTAGTGAACCTAACATTTTGTCAGGTCATTGTATGCTTTACGTTAGAATTTAATAATGTTAATGATGCCGAAGCGACATTTATAAAAAAAAGAGAATATGAAAATATAGAGGGTAAATATGTATGGCAACCAGAGTTCAAGAGTGAATATAAATCAAAATTAAGTGACAATTCTGTAATCGAACAGATATACATTATTAACGAAAAATTACTTGAGAATGTTAAAGCTGGCACAATTGAACGTTGTTTGTCGGCACAACAAGATATTTTTCACAATGAGTGCTTGCCATTCTATTAAAGATTTCAAAACTGTCACGATAGAGTGCCGCATAAATATTATGAAAACAAAATCCTTGGTTTAATGAAAAAAACGATTAATTTTTATGAGTAAATTGAATCATTAGCGAGTTGTAAAAACATCAGAAGCAAGAAAAGAAATGACAAGTGCAATATCAGACTATAAAACACTTCTACGATAATATAGACATGAATATGATGAACTGAAAACATTTGAATTTGGAAAGCGAAATTTAATGATGCAAAATTGTACTGGAAATTGTTTAAAGATGCTGAGGTTACTAAATCCTCAAATATTACAGTGGATAATTTTGATAAATACTTTAAAGCTGTAAACAATTCTAATGATCACTATTTTACACCAGATGAAAATATTTTACACTTTAATGAAAGATATGCAGAAGGAGAATTTAATGTCATGTTTAGCGAACTACATAAAGATATTTCCGTTAAAGAGCAAGAAAAAGCTTTGCATCAAATAAAATTAGGCCGCAGTGCTGGTCTAGATATGACTATTAATGAATATCTTTACAATGGTAAATATATACTTTTGGATACATTCTGTAATTTATTTAATGCTGTATTTAAAAGTGGTCACTTTCTAGAAATGTGGTCCGAAGGTCTAGTTATAATGTTTCATAAAAATGGATATATCGATGATGTTAATAGCTATAGAGATATAACATTTCTGAGATGCATAGGTAAATTATTCACACGTATACTTAATAATAGACTTAATGACTGGGCAGAAAACAATCATGTCTTTATTGAAGTACAAGCATGAAAAAAAATATGGGTATATTTGACAATATTTTTATTTTACATGGGCTTATCTCACATATTATTAACCAAGGTAGCAAAAATATTTTGTGCGTGTATTGATTTCACCAAAGCGTTTGATTTCATAGTAAGGCATACTGTATGTTATAAATTGATAAAGCTTGGTTTAAGAGAAATATTCTAGGCATAATTAAAGCGATGTACAGCAATGTAAAGTCGAGAGTTAAATATGATAATATGTTAAGTGATGAATTCTCTTGCATTCTTGGTGTCCGGCAAGGTGTATGTTTATCACCATTTCTGTTTTCAATATTTGTAAATGATTTAGAGGAAGAGGTTTGCTTTACAAGGTATTGAAGGTATCGATATTGTTATATTCCACTATTTTATTCTTTAATATGTTGATGACACAATAATCGTTTCAGGCGAAGTCCTTCAGGCCGGGCTAAATTATTTAAAAGAATATTGTGCTAAGTGGAAACTTGTGGCTAACACCTCGAAAACAAAGGTTATGATTTTTAGAAAATGTGGTACTTTACCTAGAAATATGGAATTAACTTACTGTAATGAAAAACTAGAAATTGTAAACAAGTTTACATATCTTGGACTTGTTATGACGTCTGTTGGTTCCTTTATTGAAGCACATACAACATTGGCAGGGCAAGCTAAAAAAGGGATATCTTTACTTGAAAAGTACCTTTTTAAATTTACATCCTTAGAAACAAGCCATGTCATAAATTGTTCCTAAATTATTGTTGCCATGTTTGGGGCTTTATCCCTGCTAAATGCATTGAAAGAGTGCACTTACATGTTTGCAAAAAGATATTAGGAGTGAAGAAGACAACACAAAATGATTTTATTTATGGGGAGTTAGGGCGTACGACAATGATAGTAAATATGTTTTATTACATTGTGAAGTATTGGTTTAAAATATTAAACGCAAAGGAGGACATATATATATATATATATATATATATATATATATATATATATATATATATATATATATATGCAAAATGATATTGAACGATTTAGAAGCTCTACCCAATAAAGTAAATTGGGCATATTAAGTTAAATATTTATTGTCAAGGCTAGGACTTTATCACGTTTGGGTTAATCAAGTGGTCGGTAACACTGACATATTTGTACAGATTTGTAGACAATTTTTATCCAGAATTGGATGGATCGTCTTAAGAACAGTAGTCGAGCATTAGTTTATATAAATATTGCAAAATTCGGATCAAAACTTTACCTCGGCACAGCATCTATTCTTTGAAATATAGAAATGCAATTGCTACAAATTTAGAGTATCCTCTCACAGACTCGAAGCTGAAGATGTTAGCTGGGCGAGACCGTATAAACCAATTCATGATAGACTTTGGTCTATTTGTAACCTCCTTGAAGATGAATATCATTTTGTACTTGAATGCTTATTGTATACAGATCTAAGAGTCAAATATATAGGGAAATATTTCAGACAAAGACCAAATATGTTTAAATTTATAGAACTTATCAATACTCAGAATACTAGAATTTTGAATAATTTGGCCATTTACATTTATAAAGTTTTTAATCATACAAATAGCGTCATATATTCAGATATCTTGTAAATATGTTCGACTGACCATTGCTTAAACATGAATTTGAATTACATAACTTCTGATTTTATCTTTATATTATTACCTTTAATAATCTAGATATCTCTTTCTCCCATGGAGATATTTTGTTAATGAACCTGATTATTTCATTTTCATTGATCTGTATCTGCATTCTATGTAATTTCATTTTTTCATACTATGTTTTTTTTTGTATATTGTACACTATAGATGATTATACCTTGTTGTGTATTGTACTATCCGCCATTCAATTCAATTAACTGAAAAAATGTATCCACACAATCCTTTGGGCTATTGGAATAAATAAAGAATCTCTCTCTCATTATCACCACTATGATCTGATGCACCCGGGACTGCTATATCGTAATCTGCCGCTTTCGGTTTTACTTATGACCAAAATCAAAAAATGATCAGTGAAAAATGCATCTAGTTACTTTAAAATAAAAGATATTTTTATTTTCGTAATGGAAAGTCTGTCAACAATTTCGGTGCATTTTTTTAATTTTATTATGAATATTTTCCCCATTTTCGCCAGTAATCAGTCGAAAAACAAATTAAACGCGTCATTTAGGTGTAATCGCAAAATATTTGTCACATTCGTGGTATAATTAATCAGCTATACATTTCTTTTTAAAGCTTAAAAATCTTCATATTGATATCGACGATGTATGGTGTTTTCCGCGCATGTCACTTTCTAACTGACTGAAATACAACCGACAGTTTGTTCAGTGCTGAAGGAATAGGGAAATAATTCAGTCAATACTATTACTCCAAGCGTAATTATTCAAGTAATGTGTAAGGACTAACTCACCAATTTTCAGTTGAAAATGAAAGTTCGACGCGTTTATTGAAAGCTGTAATGATAATTTTTTCTTCATCTCTCTGTAAACGTTTAACGTAATTGCAAAAAGAATCAGTTATAACATATTTTTAATATTTTTCGCTCACCCTACGGCAAATATATCAAAGATTACGGGTTCACGTCCATTTCACGCACACAAGATCATGGAAAAATATTCTTCAAAAGGAAGAATTAATTTAAAAAGTTGTAACCTAGATGTTTAAAATGATTAAGAATTAGCTTGTGTTCAAAATTTACATAAGCCCGCTTGATATATATATGGAAAAAGAACATTATCATAATTATAATTTGTCACATACTGAGATTTGAACCTGTGTCCGCAAGATACGGCACCCATCGCATTGCCTGCATGCACCAACGTCTATAACCTTTCTACGAAGTGCACATCCCAAAAAAGGATAGAACTTAGTCGCTAAAATAGGCATTCATGCGAACACAGACATTATATATATATATATATATATATATATATATATATATATATATATATATATATATATATATATATATATATATATATATACAGAGGAAGAGAGGCTTTTGTTCTTCTCAGATACGAAACGGAAATATGCACAAACAGAAAACAATTACTCAATTGCAGTTCATCCATCATCATACTATTTACTTATTCAAGTCACTGAGGAACTTTATACATTTTTAGCTGTTTCGAGAACTCTTCCAGCTTCACTATAGCATAGCAAACGCAATATTCTAGTAAAATATGTACTACGTAGTTTAAAGAACATTATTTTAATTGTATGATGTATTTGCACAATGATGTAGATTTTGAGACATGGCTGAAAATCTCGTGGATCGGATCATATATATATATATATATATATATATATATATATATATATATATAAAGAGAGAGAGAGAGGTAGAGATAGATAGACAGATTGATAGATAGATAAGTAGATATGAATGTAACATAATGAAGCCGAGTTGGGATTGGATTTAGCGAATACACTGAAAGTAATTTCGTAAATGAGATGTTGCGATGTGCATGTATAATTTAATTGAACCATGCATTAATCTGACACCATATTCGTGCGCATGAAGTCCAACAATGGATTTAACAGAATGATGCGCACCGAGTTCAATAACTGATATAAGGAAATGATATCATTCCTAACTGGAACTAATCAGAACAGGTAACTTCAACGAGTAACCAAACAAGAATCAACTTATGGAACTTATAAACAAATATGATTGATGTATGGATCTATCACCATGGACGATCACTGTATATAATCTATACACACATATTGACAATGTATGATTCTATCATCAAGGTGGTAAAAGTATAGGATTTATATGTATGATTCTGTCACAAGGGGTGGTCAAAGTACATAATTTGTACAAAACTGGGTTGTTAATTTTTTTCCTCAGAATAATACAGGAGTCCACCTACTTACTGAGATGGACTCAGATATCAAAAACTCTGCGTGACTTCCAGACGAGAATGATTCATCAGGAAGCCATCCATAAAGTGGACAGCTTTCTGACAAAACTCGCTGTATTTGGATTATACATATAGACTTTATTCTATAAAGACCCTGGCTGCGGTGAAAATGCGCAGCCAGAGAACTCGGGGTAATTGGATTTCTCACTGAAGTCACTTTGCTCGTGCGGCATAGGATGAACAAAACTCAGTATTTTGAAATAGCTAAAGCCGAAAAATAAACCACTCTCGGGTAACACTATACGCAGCTATGAAACTATATATATATAATGCATACATATTTTACTACACACAATTCCGTGACAATAAAAAGAGTGAATATATCCATGTGCCTTTTCATATATAGAATTTTTTTTGTTTTTTAATTCAACATGATATCAAAAATATTTATTTACAGATAGGTAGATAAATATTTTTGTCCCCCAAAGCCTAAAAGTATGTCCCATAAAAGTCAAAATTATATTTGTATTGTATCAACCTATCGGGGACTATGTATATATTTGTATGAAAAACATCAACCCTTCGGGAAATTGTAAAATGTATTGCTACATGCAACCTTTGGCAGACAAACGTATATAAATATGAAGAAAGTCAATCTTTGACAGACCTTACTTTGCACTTCAATATATGTGTTTTCCAGGTTTCTTACAGATCCAAACCAATTTTCTGGTCATAGCGCAAAAGATATACCCCTGTCAGTTTAACATCTAATCATCATAGATATTAAGGCTTAGTCAACTAGATAGATAATTATGGTTGTATGCATTCATTGTGCAATGATCCACGCCTGAGACATGCAGATCATGTAAGCATGATACATATCGTGTAATACGTAGTAGCTAATTTTGCGAGTGGACAGGGACCGCATAAACGGCAGGATGGGTGGAGGGACGGCGGTGCGGTTGAAGTGGGGTGGGGTGGGGGGTGAACAGACCAATTAATACACCAAACAAATGCTTCCAACAAGGTTTTCCGGCCGACCGACCACCCACAATCCCGTATCCTCCTCCACCCCCAGACTTGGGTGGCTTAACACGGGGAGATGTAAATAACAGAAAAAGTAAGCGAAAAAAAAATAAAATAAATAAAGAATAATAACAAAAAAGAAACAACGCCGGAGATTCGCGCCACGATATCCGCCTGGGAAGGAGCCCCTGAAATTAGGAATCTTACTAGACTCAATTTTTTTCCCACGACAACCGATTTTCGACAACCACGTCTAGGATATATAATTTTTTATTTTATTTTTTTGCTTTTGTTCTTCTACGCCTTACGCCGGCGCAGCCATTTTTCCAGCACTTCGCGAGGTTCCGCCATCGTCTCGACGAAGGAATCAATCTATGCCGCAGGGCATTTTTTGCTGCTCCAGTGTGCTAGAACGTAATTTTGCTGTTTCAGGTGTTTCAAAGGCCCCACGAATGACAGCCGCTGCGCCACTCCATCTAGAATGGGTCCTTTTTGCGCGTGTACAATGGGGATTTCAGCGCATGAGCACTTTGTGGTGCCGTTTATAGCGTTTTGTCGTAAGCAAAGGTACAAGCCGCCCACGTCTTTGACAGAACCGCCCATGCGAGAATGGCTCCAGGTACAATATAAACCAAATGGTGGACTAGAGATAGCACGCTCCCAGTTTTTGTTTCCAGTTCCTTCGTCGTTTCGACTGCGGTCCCGGCGACATTGCGCTCGGTTTCTGCTCTTCGAGGGCTTTCGACTAGAGTTTGCTCGATTTCCGCCATTTCGGCTAGCTTTTTCAGGTGTTCCGCTGGCAGATTATTTGCTACGCTGGCTGTGCTCGCCGTGTTCTCGTCGCGTTCCCAGCGTTCTGCCAGTTCTTTCTTGCCTCAGCTACATAATTTGTTTCGCGTCGATTCTGTATTTATTGTATTTGGTCTGTTGCGTGGTGTGGCATACTGGTCCTTCTAGCATTCTATTTTTAGTGCACCTGTTTTGTCTAGTATATTTGTATTTTCTGGTATTTTTAGTCTAGTATACCTGTTGTTTCTAGTATTTCTTTTCTAGTATACCTGTTGCTTTCCCGGAAATAGTTCTAGCACACCAGGTCCCGCCTTCCCAGCTATTCCAGGTGCTATAGCAACAAAACAGCTGTGGTGCGAGACTTGCGGGTAAGCCATTTGAACAAATATGTGCATATACATATGGTCGTCCCAGCGACAAGAATGGGTGTCCGTGCAAAGCCTCTCTTGCTTGTATATCCGGAGCCGACTAGTAATATCTTGCCTCCACACATTCCTCTGGCGGACTGGAATTGGGCTCCAGAAAGCCCTAAATCCTCTGGCACAGCTTTTCGCGTATGTGCACAAACATCACAGATATATACAAACCGAGCCGAGACTGCGGGAGCCGCCCAAAATGCGCGAACCGCGGGAACTGGCCGACGCTTGAAATCGTTGACTATGTCGAACCTATGCTTGCAGCAGAACTGCTGTCATGGCCGGAAAGGCTTGGCCCTGTGTTTCTACTGGAACTGGTTGAACTGCCAGAAGTGGTGGAACAGCTCGAGCCGCCTGCAACCGCAACTCCTTTGCTGGAAAAACGGAAAAGAATCATAGTCTTGTGTACGGCCAATTGATATGCCTTACCAAATCCATTCTACGGCCCTAGTGCTTGAGCAAGAACGTGTACGTGGGCCTAGACAGGCTACATACATGCTGCCTAAAGCTGCTGGAACAGCGGAAAATATGGGCACACTGCAGTGAGCCTTTTTGTAGGTTCTAGTCGTTCTGTCGGGCGTTTCGCCGGTTCCAGAAACGTATTTGCGGTTGCTGGCAGTTCCAAGGGCTTCCCTATTCTTTACTCGAATGTCCCTGGCAATCGCGACCAGTGTTGCCATCCTGCCGATCTCTTGACTGTTGTCGTGCGGATGTCTCTCAGTCGGCATCGTAGTGGGGCCGGACGTTCCTTGAGTTTTCCAAGTTTTTCTACTCTCGCTGCAAAAAGTGGCCATATACAGGAACGTCTTCGTCTGCAATTGGCTCGCCCTACTCTTTGCAGGTTCGAAGCAGAAAAATTGTGCGCGGCTCCTCGGAAAGCTGCTTGTGTAAACTTGTGCGGATGTATTAGCCTGGAGTTTCGTCCACGTCCTTTTTGCAACTTTACTTTCGGGGGCTATTATTCTTTCCAGTTTTGGCTCTTGGGCAAGATACTGACTGGCATCCGATCTGTGATCTGTGCTGGGTTCTGAGAAGCCTTTTTCTGCGGCTTTAATTAGAGCCTGCAGGGTGGCATTGTCTTTCGGGTTTGGAGCTTCCATGACGTGCACCGGATTCCAAACGAGTTTACTGCCCTGATTGTTTTAGAAGGGTGTAGGCCTGCTCCAATTCCGATCAGGTATGCAAGAGCGCGTTTGTAGCTGTCGACCGGTAAGACAAACTGTTTCTGGCACTATTCAAGGATGACTTCAATTTCACTTGGTTGCGCAGCACAGCGCGATTGCAACCCCTCGATCATTCGCAACACTGTTTCTGGCGTTTCGCCGGCTCTCTTCGCTGCGTCTGCCAGCTATTTGTTGGCCGACCCAAAAGTACGGGTCACTCCTAAACGCCCGAAATTCTTCGCGTCCGCTTGTGGGGAGTACCAGACCATGTATACTGTGTTGTTAAAGCGGTCAGCCAGCACCAAGCACCTGTCTAGCTCTTTGGCAAGGTTCTCCCACGGCCTGTGTGGAGGCCGCACAACAGCTGGAGAAACAGTATCTAGCACGTCCTGTACAACGGCGTTGGTGGTATTTGCATCCAGCTCTATACCAGAGCGGAATGCGTACAGCGAAACCTCAATTCGGGTGCAGCCATGTCCTGGACGTCTGTGTGCAAGAATGTCTTTCGCAAGTGCTCATTAGGGCAATCAGTATAGTCCGCTAGATGCCATGCAAATGGCTCTCGTAGCTCGTCTGTCTCGAAGTTCGATACTACCTTGTTGCCTCGCGAGAAGACAACATCCTTGCTGCGCAGGTAGCCAAAGACGTAGATATCGTTCATAAAGGTTGGAAGGCTATGACCGGGAGGAGATGGGTGCGCCCTTCGTGGACAGCAAGAAAGTCTTCCTTCGAAATGTCTGCGTCTATGTTGTTTTCGAGCATTTTCGCGTAGTATGCGTATGCTGGCGGCCTAATCTGCACTTATGTCCATGCTGCGAAATGTTGTGCGCACATCGTTCACAGTTGTAGATGTATCTACGTTTGCTAGTATACTTGTCGAAGGCTTTGTGCAACCTATTGGTTGTCGATATATACATCCACAACAAACGTCCAAATTGTGTTCGTTCCTTGGTGGCTAACTGGACACTAAGGCGTGGCCGGTATGCCGTGGGCATCAGTGGGCAGCGTCAGTTGTAAAAGCTCCGTTGGCGTCCGTGGGAAGCGCCAAATGAAAACACAAAGGTGCCATAGGGATATATATAGGGAACAGCCATTTATAGCAGCAAAAATGCTAAGAGAAACCTCACTTTCGGAAGACGAAATTCAATAAAGTTTTGCAGCCAAGGGCAAACGTGACCTACACTCGTTGGAAGGACAAAATTGGAGAGGAGCATGTTTGCAGGATTTGGCACGCCAAGACGTATACAGCCAAGACGGACAATTGAAACGAAGCTGGCTGGTGGATGCGGACGTCTGCAACAAAGACAGCAAGCGTAGCTTGAAGACGGAAATAGAAGAGTCCCAGCGGGTGGTCCATGAGCTGTCAGAGCAAGAAGCAAATCAAGTCCCACAAATCCAATCCTAGCAGAGTTATTTGCGATGCGGCAATAGTATTTTGCTGGCATAGAAGATATGCAGAAACTGCTGGAACGATTTCCTCCATGCGTCCTGCAACCTATCACCTGGAGGCCCTAGGGCTACAAAACCGCCGCTTGAACATCTATCACTGGCATGCACAGAGTACTATAAGAGTTGGAAACAAAATTTCAAAGCCGTCTCGGCAGTGATAGTCTACTGATCCTGGCACGCAAAAACTGGGAAAAAGATCTAGAGCTTGTTTTGGTCCTAAGATCTGGTAAACAGTCTGCGCGGGCGGAACGCCAGGAAGAACAAAAATAATATTCTATCCTTGACCTGGTTTGTTTGTTTATGCTTTGGTATCATTTTATTTTATTCACCGGTGTTAAACCGCTGAGAAACTTAGTTCTAAGCATTTTGTTTGGAGCATTAATTGGTATGTCCCCCACTCCTCCCCGACCCGCTGCTGCATGAAAGGTCAAAACTGACAAGTCAAACTTTTCGAGCTATAGTATACCACAGCATGGGCTGCGTTTTGGCACTTATGACGAGAAACTTGGTTCATTACAAATAAAGCGTTAGATGATTGAGTGATTTTGGTTGGAATAAAATCAAAACTTGAAAAGGTTTCTTTTCATCAAATCCAGGCGTAACAAACACAATCGAACAGCAATTTAGTGGTGAACCAATTTTGTGCTCATAGAGGCAAAATACGGCCTGCTGATTGGTTATTTCTCGGTGTTTTTCTCATTAACACCATCCTGACTGTAGGAACTTGGGGTTTGTGTTAGTAAAGTGAAATAATATAATTTATATTCATTTTCGGGGATGGAGTTGGTGATGGAAACCTTATTTCTCAACTAAAAGATTACGTGCAAACAAACAGGAAGAGAACTGAAGCTGTATTATGTATTAAATTGTAAATACAATTTATAGCTGTAGGTGTGAGGTTACATTGCAATTGTTCCACAAAGGAATAGGTTATGAACATGATACGCTTTTCTTATTTGGCTATGAACGGTATATTAATGTGAGTCCTTAAATATCAGATTCTTCAAAAATAGACATACAAGTAAATATTTTAAAAACATCGTTTGTTACATGAGGTTTCTTTACGGGGTATACCATTATATTACCCGGATTATATTCTTTCATTTGAGAACAAGTTCTGAATTCATAAATATAATTTAGGCACTTTTGTAACATGCAGATACTGTTCATAAGAAGTTAATTTTTCTTAAACCTATTTCTTAATGAATTCACTGAAAACATCCACTTGATTTTATATTGATTTAAAATTGTACCTTATTTTGACAAATGGGTCGTAATATGATATTAGGTATTCCGTGCATATGAAAATTTCAGATTGTTCCGCAAAGATTTAATGCGAAAAGCTCAGCTGCTCCTGTAGATGAATCACCGTTGTCGGCATCAGTTTTAAGCATTATCTAACACGAAAATGTTGAATACATCAATAGGCAAGATTCTAATTCAATATTTTAAAATACATGATACGTATATTTCGTTTCTCTAGCATTAGATATCTCCATATCTCACCGTATTAAACTTCTACCTGTGTCGATCATTTTACAGCAAATATTCTTTTACATACTTTTGCCAGTTTATTCGACATCACTAACTTCGTGATATCCCATAGCCTTAATTGAAAACAAAGTCAACTAGAATATCGATAAATTTGCATTTCTGACTCATAAATTAAACTTGTTTTCTCCAATAACATATAGATTAAAAAGAGCAAAATTTTTATATATCTTATATTTTTTAATAATTTGTACGGTTCTTAAATTATTGCAAACATAAATATTGTTTACAAATCTGCTGCTTTTAATAGGTCCATTGTAATATAGGATATGTTTTGACTGTGTACCTCTTCAAAAAACCATAACGTACTTCTTTTAACATTTAAGTTTATATTTCAATGACGGCAATATATTTCTAAATCATTTAACACAGTTTATTGATATAATTTTCTGCTTTGTAAAAAATGCGATACTACAATATCATTATTTCTCTTTGGAAATTACATTATACGCATTACAATGTTAACTACGCACAATGTCATTGATAAAACGCCCGAATAATATATGTGACAGAAGCTCCCATTGGATTAAACTAACTATGAATCAAAGAATGTACAATGCATATTGCTATACCTTATAAAACATTTAAAAGATTTGACATTTAACATGCATGTACTGATTCATTTTTGTATGAACTTATATCATACAAATGTACTTATCCGTGCAATCAATTCTAACTTTCGTATAAACATGAATAATACATTTGCATAGCTCTGACGGATATCACCAAATCGTTTGGAAAGATTGTTATTTGTTATATAATGTACGTTTTTCAACATTTCGAGCAAAAGCAGGGTCTTCCTCAGTGGACAATGAAATACATACAGAGAAAAACACACAAAAAACGTGACACGTGTAGAACAATAAATATTTACATTTTGGCACAGAAAAGATAAAGTATCAGAGATAATGAAAAGTTCTAAACTTAAGGGAAAGAACAAAATAACTAGAAATAAGTAAATGTTATAGGAGGGAATCTATCTTTTAAGTACAAGGCACACGAGATTTGATGAAAGCTATTTTCTTCATAGCGGTAAGCTGTTTGGAGTTACCTGGTTAGCTGTGTCACTGTGAGGATATCATGTTTCATCTAACGCCATCTATAATCTATAGCAGTGCACTATTCGCTTCTAGCTTTATATTCCAGATAATTACCACTAGAAGAAACTATGATAAAGTATTTACATTATAAGGGATGGTGGTGGAAAGTATGTATGTATGTACGAGAGTCCAACGGCACGTCAGTACAGTAGTGTTCGCACAGTGTCGTTTAAAGGTAAAGTTCTAAAAATGTAAATATAAAGCATTCGTAGAAAGAAAAAAAAAAAAAAAAAAAAGGAGAACCTTGCATGATAAATCTTTTCAACCCAATAACAGTTTGGAAGATAATTCATTTCACCGGCACGTCAGCAGATATTAAAGGTTCTACTCTAAAAATGTAAATACAGAAAATTGGAGAGAAAAACAATCTAGGAAGATATGTAGTATTTTTTTTTTTACGGGACCTACATACAAACGTGGATATATAGTGCCAAGATATATGTACAGAGAAAGACAGGGAAATATTACAGTAATGTCACGGGGGAAAACTAGACTTACCGACGTTTCTATTAAACAAGCTCTGCTATAGGGAACATGGAATCCATACACAAAAACAAGCAATGACAACATGAACATATTAAACAACTGCTATTTACACGCTGATATGGAAATGCAAGTCATTGCGAAGTGATTCAAAGGCATGAAATAGCAGGAAATTTTATTTTAAAAAAATGCACTGCAAGTCTTGAAAGAGACCTAAAAATATTAAGTGACCGAAGAATATTTAGATATTTACCTCAGAGTAAGGATTTGAGTTAAAATCAACAGTTTACTGAGAAAAGTCTAGTGTATTGCAAACGCTCTCTCTCTCTCTCTCTCTCTACGTTATTATCCTTTAACAAAATGGGAGATATCAGGAAACTAAAATGGCACAGAAACATACGAATAACTTTCACAGAGGTAAATAACAAACTCTTCTTAACAAGGCACTCCTTTATTGGTGCAAGTTTATTGATGAAATTGAATGAACATGGGTGTAAATAAATTCAAACAGTGCTTGGAATTCGCAAGTTACTATGACCCTACCGTTCAGTTTACATCAGTCATGAAGCAGTTCAAAATGTTTTCGTAGATACTCAATCTACACTTCTTTAGTAGGGGCAGATAAAGCTCACTTGCACTGCAAACCAACCGATTCTCATCACTATCTGCTATCACCTAGCTTCCATCCCAGGCATATCCATACGGAATATGCGTCAGTGTCAACCACGTGCGTTTCCACAAACGGACTTATCAAAAGCGGCTTTAGGCAGTGAACTCAAAGGGTACCTCAAGAGAAAGGGCATCAAGAGGAGAAATATTGATAGAGCTGTTGTCAAAACAAGGCCCCTTGACAGAAACGCTGCTTTGAAGTACAAAACTAAAACCACAAGAAACGCATCCCCTTTTGCTTGTTATGTACCAGGCTGATGTACCAAATTTACATTATATATTTCGGACAAGTGGCGCCACATTGAATCTTCAGGACGGCTGGAGGGCATATTTCAAGAAATTATGATGGATGCAAATTTCATTGACGTAAGAATCTTTAAGATCACCTAGTACGGCTAAGATCACTTTAGGTAGAAACAGAAAATCAAGCACACACAAAAGTAAACATAAACGATTCCTTTAGAACAAGCATATACCTGAGACAAAAAGTTTTTCAGTTAGACATAAGCAGTAAGCTTTAACATCAACCAATCGTTTGGGGAAGAAATAGCACAAATCTCATATATATCCTGATATGCAAAGAAATTGCTGTCAATATCAGCGAAATTGTCTTCAGAAAAGCAAATAAATAACCAGAAGAGCCACATGTGCAATGAACTCAACACAAAACTCGTCAGCCGCTACAATTTAGTCAGCAATTCTGTGTAGTCCCTTGAGATACTACCACTTCAGTGGCAGTACAATACAGGTATTGCAGTACACCTCAGTTTCTATGTTCACGTCAGAGCGTGTTCGGATCTAAGAAAACATTTTGAACTGCTTGACGACTGATTTAAATGTAATGGTTATATGAATACTTGTGTGTGAATTCAAACACCCGTTTGATATTATCTCCCGTTTCCACCCATTTCGATTCAATGTCATCAATAAACAGGCAACAGCTGAATGATCCATGCTGTGCCTGATTAAAGAGTTTTTCTAGCCTCCCTACAAACATTTGGTATATGAAGGCATCATTTATGCTCCCATTGCTGTTCCATTTATTTGGAGGTAATGCTGATAGTTGGACAGACAGTTTTCAACTTCAAGACATGACTCAAACGTTTGATAAGGTAGTAAGTTAGAGACGAAGGGTCGAGGCAATTATCCCATGCTTTCCCGTGTGGGATGTTGATGTAAAGAGAGCAGATACCGAAAGAAAAATGAAGGGGAGAGTGTGTTTTTCGTAAGGTAAGACTTTGGTGTTTTACTAAAGCAATCAATAGTGTCCTGGATATAGGGAGAAATTTATCTTCAAAAGGATGAAGATATAAATTAATAAATTAGGAAATTGTCTCCTTAGGGTGATTATTGCCGGATATGATAGGCCTTCTTAAGTTTATCTTTTTCTGCATTTTAGAAAGCATTGTGCTTGTCTGTAAGTGTCTGACTTACAAAATCAGCAAGTTTTTAGGTGGGGGTCATTACTGAGTTTCATGCAAAATTGACCGTGCGATAATTCTCTATCAGCCTCGGCAATGTAGTCAGTTGCATTCATGACCACAACAAAGATCCCTTTTAGGCTGGCTTGATGACAATATCGTCCATTTCGCGCACTATCCACAGCAATTGTTTTTGTTGACGAGTCAAATTGTCCTTGTTAGTATGACTATGTGTGAATTGATATCCCCTGCCGACAAGAATGTCTCGAAGAAGTTTATTAGGTAGAATAATATATTGGCTTTCTGAGCCGCATCTTTGTTGTTCAAGGTATACGGTGCTAGATTCACAAGTTAGATCACGAGATTTTAGTCTCATTTTAGTCTCATTCTGCCCGCGAAATTTTTAAAATCTTCTTTTCTCTGGAGCACATTGTTAAACCGTTAAACAGTTCACATTGGAAAACAGAGGACTGATTCGGTGGAGAAAAGGCAGCACCCCAATTTACCGAGTTACAGAATCGAGGGTTTCTGACTACCGAAGTTTACATCCCTGGTTAAAATACTCAGTTTGATATTGGATAAGGATATAAGTATCTTATATAGTAATATTGCTGGGACAAAATACTAAAACTAAACTGTCAACGAAATTGTTGGAAGATAAGAAGGGCTTGTGTAAATATTCATACTGATACTAATAAAATGAACGTAGGAGTAGGTCATGAAATTTGAAATAATAAGAGTAAAAAATGATAATAACATGTTAGAAGCAGGTCACGAAATTTTTTGATAAGGAACAGAGATCCAATTATTATAAAAAGAGTGTATCTTTGTAATAAGAAAGGAAGGCACGATTTTATCGTCAAGACCAAATTCCTAGTGGGGTTTTATCTGTCGAATCCAGTCTTTTTCCTCTCGTATGTTCGTATCAGCCCTGACTAGTTTCACCCCGAACCTGACTCCATCGCCGAACATTTCAAGGGACTTGACAAAATGTCTGGCTGAGTTCAGACTGATATGTAAATTCATTTTCTTGCATGTTTTTGCGTTCGTAATTGTTCTTCGTTTGTTTTGTAAGTCTTGTGAAAATGCGCTGGGTATATTCCTCTGAAATTTTTGCACAGACTTTTCACACATTTGTTTCCAGTATACCTTGTCATTGACAAAAATGTACTTTCAAAGATCTGGTGCACTTGAAAACATTGTTTCCTTATATATATTGGTATGATGATAGGCGCGTTATCAGCAAGAGAGAAACTATTCGCTTGTTAAATGGCCATTCTATTTTTAGACTATAAGCTTGGTCTGACTACGTTGGGAATGATACAACGAAATAAACTAAGCCGCAAGTTGTTTCATCACGAAAATATCTTTATTCATCATATAGTACAAGCAATGAGCACTTGCAAATATTTTAAAGTCTATCATTGAGAAAAGGTAAGCTGAACATAAGATATAATTTTCTACAGCCAAGTGAACCATTTCCGTTGTGAGTTTAAAGTTCGCATTCCTGGGTTTTATTTAGATGGTCCACCAATATTTGCACTCACAGCTGGGACTCATGACCTGGTACTCATTCCTGCAAAACCTGCCCCGACAATCTGCAATTGATTTTTAATTAAAAAAATTAATATAATTATTTGTATGCCGCACAAAGCATCTATCAGTTTTTGAAATGAGGACGGGCTTAATTGGACAGCACACGACTCCCTGGTAAGACGAGGTAATGTTATAGCGGTTCTCTAACTGAGAACACCTTTCACTTTGGCTACTGGTCGGACTTTTAAACAACTCTGGTTGTGTTCGCATAACGTCATAGTTCCGATTGAAGAGAAACCCTAGGTTTGACAGAAATGGTGTTCAGAGGCGGCCCTTATGCTTAATCGTAGTACATGAACTGAGGGAATATGGCGTACAGGAGGTCACCACCTTTGTTTCTGCTCTATTTTATTCTCAACTGAACGAGGCTGCTTTTCTAGTTGACTAACGTTTGGTTGGAACATAAATCTTTGGTATGGGGTGTTGTTTAGCTCTCTGACCAAACATGTCTGCTTCTCTCTCTTAGGTTTCGTTCTACAGTTTCGCACTTTGCATAGGATTTGATTTTTAAAGAAAACAATTTCCCAGATTTTCCTCCCTGGATATCCTGTTTACTTAAAAAAAAGTCCTTGTATATCTTAGGAACTGTAAAAATCACTTTTAATTTCCTTTGGTTTGTTGTATGATTGATGGGTGTAACTTGGGTTATAGTGTATACAGCTTGGCCTTGCGTCGGATGTTTAACTCTCAAACGACGTCTTGCTCCAATTGGTCATTTTCACTTTCTGGACTTCAAAGGTAAATTGTATAAAAAAACTTATAACATTATTAACTTTTTATATATTTTATAATTCATTTCTTACACTTTCCGAATCTGGTATTGTCTTCTCTGGCAAAATTCATTTTCTCTATTTTAATAATTGCTAAAGTAAGTGTACTTTTGACCAGTTCAAGCTCATTTTTGGAGCACATGGGAGCAAACATTTTGATAGATGTCTAATGTAGATAGTGCATAGATTCCATAATTATCAGAAGTATATAGTAACTGTAGAGCGGTACCTTACTTTGGTGGAAGCAAGGTAACTCTCAGCTACATTTTGGTAACAATAACGTAGCACAACCAAGATCGCCAAAACAGCCGAATAATCACCAAAGTTGCATTGTACCTGGTTAGAGCACAGACAAAACACATCCCTGACGGTGAGAACATAGCCTGGAACTGCAAAACACATCCAGGGTCATTGAGGTTACAAATAACATGTCAGGATGAGTGGATACTCGCGTGGGGTGCAACGCAATCGCTCATGCCGCATTTCGGCTGAGCATGTTAAAGCAACCCAACTTTATTAAAACTCAGGATAATTTTAAATTCACATGCGAGGCATATAAGCAGGTACAATTGACAATTGTATCAGAAACCTGCGTCACAATACTTAATTTTGCACCAGTTTTTACGCGTTAATAATTCATAAACGCACCAAGTGACAACGAATATTTGTCATATGGCTAGAAAGTTTTAGGTAAAGCCAAAGAAATTGCAACATATCAAAATATCCCAAGTTTTTTTTATCAACATATATTTGTGTAGTTGATGTAATAGATACAAATATTAAACATTCTCCAAAATCTAAACATAATTATGCGCAAGAAAACGTTGTAAATTGCACACATTTTTGACCCTGTTGTTTATTCCGTATTGATGCGTAACGAATTTACTAGGGATTTAGTTTTCATGGTTCGTAAAGTCTTGAAAGAATAATTAGAAGCTAGCAAATGATAGTAAATCTCAGCAAACTCCATCTTACTACGCTTCAAAAGTGACTAAAACCTACATACAAGATCTAAGATAGTATTTAATTAGTTAATTAATGAATTAATACAATTGAAACAAATTAATTAATAAATGTATCTCATGTATGATTCTGATAAAGAGAATGGCAAGAAGAGCTAAATTATATTCATACATTCTCTACAATATAAATATATCTTATCTGCATGCTTTAAAATTTTTGTTTGTTTTTTTACTGCAGACTTATTGTGTAGTATTCAAAATACTATCATGGCGATAAAGAGCTTTTACATACCACAAAAACTCTTGTCCACGCAGTTGTTTGGGCAATCGGCACATTGTTTTCCAGACTTCCAAGGGGAATTCAGGTCCATAGTATATTGTCTGAAAGACAGGTTGATATGTATAATATAGAGAGATACTGGATACGTCTTTACGTCGTCCGTTAATTGGCTTAATAGGATACAATAACAGCCTTCTACGCTTTTTACACTGCGTTTTAATGGCGTCATGGACTATACCGCTTCTCAAAGGTTGAGCAATAAGAGCGTGAAAAACGGAAATTAGCTGCCGAAAAACGCTTTGAATTGAAGACTAAATTTATAAAACAAATTTTATCCCCAAAAAGGTGGTTATACCAATCCGAACATATTCTCACCTCGAACATGCATTCTGATCGCATTGGGATTTCTATATTCACTACCCACAACTTATCTCCACACTGCTGGAGAATACATGGAGGTAAAAGGAACATAAAATGCCATAGGAGAAAAGGCGGAACCTTAAGACGCCCCCTTCTGTGCCGCTGTCGGGGCTCGAACATGGCAAGAATATTATTTTTTGGGCCAAACGCTGTCACTTTTCTCTTTGTAATAGTTCGAGACGCAGCATTGACAATCTCTGCGACCTTTCCTTTGTTAAACAACCTGAAAACCCTATTTTCTGGCTTGGACAAGACCAATGTAAATATAAACACTGCCTGTAAAGATTTTGGAGATCTATGCTTGTAATTCTCTTGACTGTGTGTATACACGGTGGACTTCCCTATTTCAGATTTAGTTCAAACATGTTTTTATCCACACTTCTTTGCCAAGAGTCGAGTATATGTGCGTTTGTAAGGTCACGAGGTCTTGTGTCTATATTTACAATTGCAATTGTGTTGAATGTTTTAGATTCCTTAACATTTATGAACAACCAAAAATGGGTATCGGGATGAATAACATCAAAACCAAAAAGTCAATATTGATTCTTGGCTTTGTATATAATTGTACACTTTTCGTTTTATCACGTCAATTTTTATTGGAAATCTGATAACAAAGTTGCTTGATATAAACAAATGAAAGTTGGTCATAGTGTATTTGAAAATATATAGAATAAATAAACAGATACAACCTAATATTCAAATAAATTGTACAGAAATCCAGCATACTCAGAAGGTCGGATTGTTGAATTCGAGTCACAGAGAGTCTTTGTACTTAATGGAAATCTGCTATTAAATCGAATAATCAATATCGCTAACTTCGTAGTTTGCATTATCGAAGTGGTATCTTAAATTGTACAGTCACTATGATTTATAAAAACTAGAATCTGTTTTGGACTTTCCTATAGCCAACTGTAAAGTAATGAGCGCTTATCTTTGGTCCCAATGGCATGATCGTTAAGATGGGTGTAGGTGGGAAGATAGCTTCGTAGAGTCCCTGTTATATTATTTTACATGATATCAAAGTGTTTTTGTTTGACATTAGCCCCGCGTGAAGTTGACGTATATCCTGCAAATTTTATGTTTGTCAGAGCCCTATTAAAGAGGACTAGGACACATACAGAGTTTTCACTATGAAACATGCCATACGGTAACTCTGCAATTTTTCGTTCATATCTGGCAACATTTTCATGGTGTTCTCAATGGGTATTCAGTAAGTAACTTGTCTTAACATTTGCTATCTTTTCCGTTTTCCTATGCAAGATATTTTCAGCGACGTAAATTAAGGAGTTCTTAGATAATGGACACATGCTTACCATATAAGGAAGTGGTGAAACATCTGATATTCCGTATTAAAAGCAATGATGAAATAATGGGATTAATTTTCAAGCGTATAGTAAGTCATTTTATACATACCCATAGGCGTAGTTACAGACGTAGAGAGGACTTCCCTCACATCGATTGAAGCCACATCCTATAGCAGCCGTTTTCCACAACATCATCTATGAAAAAGTGAGAACAAATGGACTTAGCATACTTATTGTATTGAATATGACTCCCGTCTTTATTCCTTAAAGCCTCATTGGCTCGCAAAAGATCGTAAATTGATATAATGATATGACTCTCACGATGAAGAATGACGAAAACTATTTGGCAGATATGAACTCCTGAGTCAAAGTAAGGAGAATCTAAGGAGAGTCACGTACCGTCGGGCAGACGGCATAACATGCAAAAAAAGCCAGGGTGATTTCCAGTACGTTGCTCGTAACACACGCCTTTCACAATGTAAACAAACCAGCGAAAAGGTCAGCGTGGTACATGCAACTGTACATAGACCAACAGCAATTAACTCGAGGGTTGGAAAAACCAAATGTTGAACACGTGTTCTCACTCTACCCGACCTAAAACCTATTCTTCTCACTCAACCTGACCTTAAACCTATTGTACAAAAAGTGTTTTCGACACAGTGGACAATCATCATAACACAGTACAATCTGGGAGAAGCAGGTTTTATTTTGATAATCTCTATGCCACTGAAAATAATTAATACTACTATTAATCCATACATTTCCCTAAAACTTAACAGATTTGGTGTTGTGAGGAAAATCCCTTTTTAAATTTCGTGTTGGACACAAATCGTCTTAGAAGTTGTTGATTATATGGTGAAGATATATATAATTTCATTTACAAATCAGAGCTACACACTTACATAATAAATACATTGATCTTTTCGGTCATCCGGGTAATTTTTTATCATCCTTCATTCGGCGAACATAAAAAGTATGAACTTATCAGAGCAAGTACAAAACTTCATGGAAAGAATGGCCTCGGACTACTTCTATATTTTATTTCGAGATTACTTTATTAATCGTCTGATTCAAATTCATTATCTTTTTTCATTCAAATGTATAGGAAGTGCAATGCGAAAACAATAGCTTGATCACACACACACGGGCGCACGGGCGTCGATAGATACTTCCAATTGTGTGCCTCTTATAAAAAGAAACAACCAAACGTTATACGGTACGTCAGATCTAAACTGATCATTGCAAGCGAACATAAAGAATTCAGAACCTTAAGAATAGAGCAAGAAGCTGAAAAGCAACACAAAGAGAGTTCGAATATTCGATGCGAAGATATGAGAGAAAATGACTATTTCCACGGTAATCTTTTAACAGGAAATATTTTCAGATGTTTTATTTATTTATTTATTTACATTTTTCTTTAATTACTCACTGGAAATTACAATGAAATTTTCTTCATCTGCACAACTTCTTTTAAGTCGTTATGCACTGATATTGGTATCGAAATATTCGATACACAAAGAAATAGGAATGTCATTTATGGTATGTTATTTTAACTTGCAAGTCATTTTCTTCTTTACAAATTAATAGTGACACAAAGACATTCGGATATGCATGAACTCATTATCAGTGATCACATCCTAATATTCTATTGTTTTTTCTAATACGAAGAGAGAGAGAGAGAGAGAGAGAGAGAGAGAGAGAGAGAGAGAGAGAGAGAGAGAGAGAGAGAGAGATTGACTGATTGATATAAAGTAATTTACCTATAATTATTAAAACGTAAGTGTGCTTCTCTTTATGGAATTAACCTTGAATATCTGCATATTATTTAAAAAATATTCAACTATTGTATTATAAATTCAAATCGAATTTCACAAAACTAATTCCTATTGAAGACTGCTTATTAAAGAAATTCACAGTTCGATGAGCGCCCTTGTATCTTCACAGCCCGAAGGTCTTATATTTTCAAGATTCAAGTACAATGTTTCACGTTTATATTTCTCAGCAATATGAATATACTATCAGGCCACAAAATGACTACGGTGTCAAAGGTTACACGGCCAAGCAGATTGTATGCATGTACATGTGCATAGAAAGCGCCCCCTTGTCCACAGAAGTAACATATAATGTTGTCTTTAACACTACCTTGAACCTTAGTAAAATGTGCTTAGTAAAAATCGAATGCCGCTTAATGGACTTCTCAATGTAACCTGTAACCTCGCCATGGTATTGTGGTCGGTCAGTACTTGTATAATCTTGTTATATTAGCACTTTGTGGATATTGTGTTAATGGGTGTGGGGGTGAGGTGTGGTTGTGGTGTGGTGGAGCAAAGATAAAAATATTGCAAAAAAATGTACTCCATATTAAAGTCGAAATAAGTACCTGGGTATAATGACCGATCACACTTCCAGTATTTGATCCGTTACCGTACTGAAAATTGTCTTTCTCACTGGCCCAGGCATTGATACAGTCACTCCAGGAGCGATGGCCCTTGCAGAGATTCTGGCCAACGTACACGCCCGGTAATCCTATCAGCAAATTTAAAGGAAAGAAAACAAGAAAGATGTTTGTCCTTGTAAGCAATATAATTATAAAGTTCAAATTTGTCGTCATGATATGGCAAACTCTTATCAAGTACTATATTCATCAAAAACTTTGACAGGTTGATAAGGACCTTAGATGAGACTTTACAGGCCAGTAGCAATCATAGGAGACACCCTTTATCAAGCTTGATAACCCCTGATGAAAATTTAAAATAATACATCTAAACCAGGAAAAAGTCTGCATGGGGAAAAATAAAGAGGTGCGGTGTTTCTCTTTCTTTACCTCTTTTTTTAAAACAAATACTCTGGCGAAAATCTTCTCATGCGGATACTGCATCTCAACCGCCACAGCTAGTATTCAGTGCCTCTAATTAACTCATTAAATGTTTGCGCCTCAGTTATGCATCTCCTGGGAATGTTTCCATTACACCATTTACACAAATAATGAACTTAAAATCTGTTTCCCATGACAAGTTTCAAAACTGTTCATAACCTAATGGTCCTCTTATATTCTCCATTTAAGGATGACCTATTTCCAGACTGATTCAGAGTTCTTGGTAAATATTTGTGTACCATTTGTGTTTGTGGTAATAATTTTGTGCCAAACAATGACACATCGGGTCACAACTGTCTTCATATGTTGCATGCTGGCATTATTCTTTTTTTGAAAATAAGCTTGAACCAAACCAACATGGCAATATCTTCACACACACACACACACACACACACACACACACACACACACACACACACACACACACACACACACACACACACACACACACACACACGTTAGTAATAATGAAAATCTTCATGCCACTGAGTATATTTACAAACCTGCTCTACAACCTAGGGTTTGAACGCTTTTTAACGTATTGAGGAAATAATGGATCGACATTTCACTTGCGAGTCTTTGACTGAAGCAAGAAATTATACAATCACACGTGGTTTTAGCGTCACACAAACTCCTTTTTTCTTCTCATTGTTTGGAGTTTTCTGTGTCTATTATGATCAAATCTAATTGTTTTTGCACGAACATAGCTAAGGTGTGATATTTTGTTTCAAGCAGAAACATATGCAGGCCTTTAAAGGCTTTCTTTGGACTAAATGAATCATGGAAAGAGCTAAATGCATTTCACTGAATAACAGAGAGCTGATGTTTGCCAAGCATGCCGATCACAACCAGAAGTAGCGGGTACGAATCAAAGGAAAGTTAACATAGCAAAATATATTTTCCGCCGTACTAAATTAATGAGAGAGCTTTAAAGAAGAGTAAACATAAGAAAACATTGTTCTGTTTCGTCCAAGTAGTTATTTGGAGAGAGAGAGAGAGAGAGAGAGTGAGAGAAAGAGAAAGAAAATGCTTTTAGATTGGGTTTACCGGCAACGGCCCTGTCATCTTCAGTGTCGTTTTCAAGAACACATTTATCCGCCAGTGTTTGGGCCTTCTTAGCAATGGCATCATGGTATCTCTAGAAGATAAATTGTTTCAAAGGATATTTTATGCAGAAGTAAAAATAGGGGAGTTATTATTTTGCTTGTTGCTTAGTTCAAAGGACCCTTTTCTGTGAGATAGCATGTTATTGGGAAAATGTTCTAAACGGCATGAAATAATTATGTGGCACCCCTTTCAAAATATTTCCTTGCAGACAATCGGCTTGAAGAGATAATATGCTAATCAATTGACGACATGTATTGTCGCATCTGAAGGCAACTAACAACTCGTCCAATCAACCTGACTGAGCACTGTCTTATCTCATCTACTGTAACCAATAGCAAGTATCAGCAGCTCTTGTCTGACATAAGTGATTACATTGTTGTTTTACTCAGGTTAGCTTGTGGGACCAGAAACTGACAACATGTAAATCAACATTATAAAGCTCTGCCGAGCTCATTTTCTGTGACCAATAGCAAACTCGAACAGCTCTTGCCTGATGTGAGTGATTACAGTGTTAGCTTGTAGAGCGACGACATGGTCTTACAAATTAGACAAAACTTACAGAATAGAAAGTAAGTGTCCGCTTCAGAAACTTGAAAAGTGTTCATTAGTTTAGTTACAGTTTGAAGTTAACTTACTCTTATTTATAGCAGCAATTTTACAATTGTATGTACTTGGGAAACATTTTATATTTTATGCAAATTAGGGAGGGTTCATCTTAGAGCAAATGATAGAACTATCAGTTATCTTCGATTATCATTCACGGTTTGCTATGTGCAAAAGTACACCATAGCACAATAGACGAGTTCGACCCCAAGGTTCAAAAGTCTTTCCTATGGTTCCGGCAAACGTTTGCCCACAGAAAACCGTGCATGGTCATTATTCTTACATATTCAATCAAAACATACATAACATATATTGAAAAGTATCAAAAGAATGCTAAAGACAGATAGTTTGTGCGCCAACTCAATCGATCTACAATTAATATACTGGAAAAACGGAGTCATATTCTGAGAAAATATATTATTTCCGTTATAAGGTTCTTTTCAAAAAAAGAACTTATAAAGCTGTTCTTTACTAGAGATGTATCATTTTGTAGAGAATGTGTAGCACTTACGGCACGTTGACCGTACATAATTTTCGCCCTGTGAGTCGTGAATGCCTGTAAATGCCTGGGTAACAGGATTGGCTCGACAAAGAATATCACTGACTTTGTAGCTCGTGAGTTCGAACCCACATGACGGTGATATGTTTTACTCCACGCCTTATGGAACAAATTACTTCCAAGATCAGCATCATCGTCATCATCATCATCACCATCATCAGCAACAACAACAAGAGCAACAACAAGTAAAAAATGGACCATACTGGACAATTTATGTGGATTTTTACTTCAGACTTTCTTGCTACTAGTAAAGAAGAATACAGAATACTGCCATCACTTCAATTTAGTATTGGTTTCCAGACGAAATGTAGCTTGAAATAGGATATGGCCATTATTAGACTTAAGTGCTAATTTAGAAATAGTTTTGTTTGTTATCGTTATTATTCTTCTTCTTGTTATTATTATCATTACTATTGTAGCGTTATTATTGCAGAACTTATTTTCGTTTTGGTTAAGATCCAGAGCGATGAGTTTCTGGAATTGCGGAGATTCATGTCAATAAAAATAAAACAAACTTTTTTGTCTAGAATGGCAAAACATCAGCCATATCCATAATTTGCTTCTGGTGTGTGAAAAAAATCGGCTTATCCGGTTCTTATCCTCAGTCCTATTATTAATTCCCAACCTCAACAATTACCAAATATTTTACAAAATAAGACTAAATTTACTTTGTTATCACCTTTTTTATACCCTTTATAAAAAAGCTGTAGTATGTATATTATTGATCATTGAAGTTGAAAGAGATGCAAGGATATGTAATGACTAATACAGTTCTTAAACGTACGAAAAAACGATTTTGAAATCTGATTTGTTGAACAGAAGCGACGATGTCATTGATACAATCACGGATACACGAATAACATCCTGAATTAGGTGCTTTCAGCCTCAGGGCATTTGATTGATACAATGTAGTAAATGAAAAAACTTAATTGATGTAGCTTTCGAAACCTTTGTAAAGCAGTGTTTTAAATATGACATATTTGTATATAAAATATTAGATACCGTAAGATACGGTGCGCTGAATCAATTAAATGAAATTTTAAAAAATGTTGCTCCCTTTTTAGTACATGTTACAGGGTAAGATTTATCAAGTATTTATGACAATAATAATTAATTCTATGTGTAAATTAATTCATACTGACAGGAATAAAATTATAACTATATAATGGCCAATTAATTGATTAAGTTAGTCATGAACTTGAATCCTCTAGTATAATAACGTAAATAAACGAACGCAATCCACAAGTTACGTTACCTCAACCCATACCCCTAAAATAAATTATTGAGATACGAGACACATCAAAGGTATATAATTGCACTATATTTAAAAGGTATCTGAAAGATATACTAATAAACTGAAACAACTGTCTTATTTGATAATTGAGCGGGATTCTTGATTGAAGCAGGATCGTACGGCTTCATATCCAAACAAAGATTAAAAGAAATGAAACAAGTTTAGCATTGCAATTCTCAGAATCAGTGTTATTACATTTAGGATAATAGATGTTTTCTTTCTCAGAATAAAAGATTTGTTGGTTAGTTGATTTTTAACGAAACTTTCAACACATGATCATGTCGAGGAAATGGGAGCTAAATGCTTTTCCTAAAGACACACCCGAGGCAATCGATCCCGGTTGCCCTGGGAGGGTATGGAACCCACGACCCTTTGATTAGGAGTTCGACGCTCAACCGTCTGAGCTACCTCGGCTCCCCAGAAAAATATATAATAATGAACAGTTTGGGATTATTTTGCTTCTGATAACTGAGGAGACGTGCATTGTTTCATTAATAATACGAGACTCCAATTGCAGTTTGTGAAAATAGATCTTTTGGAGTGAGCTTCATTTTGCCAAAGCATGACCATCACCCCCCCCCCCCCCACCCTCCTTGTCACCAGACAATTTGAGAAATAAATATAAATCAGGTGTACATTTAAAAAATTTGAGCTTCTCGAACTTAGCTGCAAGTAAAGATTAAACGAGAAAATGTCGGCATTCTCTAATTGTTTGTATATCTATATACATGCGCAATTTCGGTTGTATTAACATACTCTAAATCTGATTGTTCAAGTTTGGAATTTTGAGTCAGAATTTAATGTTTTGCTGAATTTCGTCACTACGAGAACAGGTATCCTTTGGAAACCTCGGGTTCAAATTGTGATACATTAGACGGACACGGATACACTTACGAGTTTCATCATGTTGGTGGAATTGACCTGAGTCCGGTAGCTTTCGTGCAAGCGCACTATTTGATCCTGTTCGGTTTTGTTAACGGAGCCCTAAAATAAAGATAGAAAGAAATATTTTTAAATAAATAAATAATGAACTATATATAACTAAATAAGGTCATAGACGATTTACTTTTAATATGATATCATCAAGGGGAGTTTACACAATCTCTCTATTATGTTTCATGAAATTTGAGTGTTCAGATTACTTGTAGCAATTGTTCACACCTCATCAATTATGCAAATACCAGTTGTTAGATAGAACCTATTTGTACTTTCTTCGTCTCTTTTCTTCTCTCGTTAATGAGAAAAGAAATGTAAACGCTGTCTTCATTTAGAGAAACAAACACAGAGAAAGATTCCAATATATAAAATTTGAGACAAACAAGTAAATGGACATAAAATAATTGGTTACCAGTTCAGTAGCTTTCTTCGCCAGAGGATCACCGACTTGTGTCTCTTCAGTGCTGAAATTGACGAAGAAAAGATTTTAAAAAAATTACATGACCATCCTATTTTGTCTTGAAATTTATTTTAGTTTTCATTTTTTAAAAAGGTGTAGATATAAAATGAAGATGTAAGTAATTTAATTTGCAGGCCATTTTTATCGGTATGAATGCTCTAAAGTAAATGATTGATAAGATAACATTAGAGCATAAATAAAAATAGTCCAAATATTAATAGAAAAATAAATGTAAACAAGGAAAGTACAAAGTAAGATACATGTTGTGTGAATTTACTGTTATTTGTGAGGTACAATTTTCATATATTCCGTGGTACTACACACCACGAATTTAAAGACCATACGAATATTGATTCATCGATGGTAACAATAGGAACCTCCCCAATCCACGAATTTAACTACTGACGAAAATGTCCTTTTTTTGCAAGACTACAAAAATGTATTCCAATGAAAATAAATTAGGAAATATGTTATCTATGTCTTAAGAAATTAGCGTTTATTCATTATTATTCCGCCCCACTGAACTTTTAATTCTATAACAGACAGATATAATAATATATTATTTCAGATGGATGGAAGTACAAACTAGAGATTTCTGGTTTGTGGTTTTATGGGTTTAATGCCATTTTCAGCACATGATAGGCTATACATGGCGGTCAGTATATCTGGTGGAGGAAGAACCCGGGAAAATCCCGGGAAGAACCACCGACCCACGGGAATCTAATGGCAAGCTTTGTCACATAACCACATTGGTCGAACCCAAGACTCGAACCCACGCGGACAAAGGTGAGACGGCATTGATAGGTAAAGGCGAGCGGCTTAGACCACTCGGTCACTCGGAGATTTCTGCAAAAACAGTTGTAATACACCTACATCAGGAATGGGAGAGAACTCGAAGTGGAACTATGAGAACAAAACTCTTACCCGTCAGTGACTACGGCATCAGATGCTATAAAAGCCGAGGCTAAGAAAATAGTCAGAAAACATGCGTAGATCATCATCCTCAAGTCCTTGAGCTCAATGTGACTTGTGGTACCTTCTCTTCAAGTTTCTGACGTTAAAATATAGAGTAATGCTTTATATAAGGAGTAATTCTGAACATCAGACCACTACTTAAAACAATTACAAAATACAGTTCCGTTTATCTTAGATGTCGAGATAAAAGTAGATCAAAGATTAAACTTTCAGAGGAGTGAACATCCGTTGTACCATTAAGTTTTGAGACTTCAGTTGATGTTAGATGTCGAGATATGGTTAGATCAAAGCTTAAGTTTGTAGAGGAGTGGACATTATTTGAACCATTAAGTTTTGAGACTTTAGTTGATGTTTGAGGTTAATGTACATTCTTACTTCAAAGAAAATTGAATATAATAAATTACATGGTGAACGAAAGTCGTTACTTTAATTTAGGATCAAATATGCAGAAATCTTGATAGCAATTACTCGCATCAATTTGATATTTTAGGTATGATTCAATTGACTCGACTTATACAAATCATAAATTCATGAAACAAAACTACTTACGATATACAATATGAAACATATTTTATAAAAAAGAAAAACAACAATCACGTTCCGAACCGTTCACACAAGTACTCTCCATTACGTACAGGTTCATAGGATTTAGTGTCAAGAGGCATCAGGTGAATATTGGGCGGAATTCGTGCTCAAAAGGAAAATAAAAACGATCTGAGAGAACGAACATAGATTTAATGTAAATAAAATAAATCACCCTTATGTATACATTTAGAGACTTATTTTTTAGGTGAAAAATATTAAACTTGGAGAAACTTGGCCCAACATTGGGCCTACGCATATATACCAACGTCGGGATTAAAACCACAGAAAAACGTTGGCCCATCTAGTGCTTTTCCAACATCGGAATTACAACCGCTGAACAACGATATGCCAGGTAGTGCTTGTCCAGCGTTGGCAATTGAACAATGATCCGATGGTGGCTCAATGTCATATACCCAACACCAACCATGCGCTTATCTACCAATGTAGGGGTGCCATCTGGGTAGTAAGCTGGAAATGCAGCTTAGTTTAAGTCTTGTTGATATAAAGCTGCATGACAATTTTAGATGAAATCCAACAATTCTTGGTCCGGTTATGCTGAAAAACCAAAGTTTATTAGGATGGGCAAGCAGAAGTCTTAACTCTAACAAATATCATGGAACTCTGAAAATCAAACATTTAATTCAAGGTCTCACCTCAATCAACCTGCACGCCAAATTTTGGGGCAATCTAATATTCCTAGATAAAGAAATGCTCCAGAAACATGATGTATTGGATGTCAATTGAAATCAAACTCATGAATGGTTCCATCAATATAAATCTTATTTTGGCTACAAATCCAACTATAACACTCGATTGGTAAAATTATGCTGTGGAAACCAAAGTCAGAAAACGGGTATTTGGGGCCTATACATGCTCTAAATGATGTCACATAATACTGAAAATTAGACTCTTCCAAGATCACGTCAGTACAGGGCTGCATATCAAAATTACCCGTTCTTTGGATTTGTCTGTATCAAATTGAAAACGATGTGAACTAGTGTAACTTTCATAGTTCGCAATTGTAAATCTCTACATCTACTCCTCCACCTCCAACCCGTAAACCTCTCCTCAACACCCCCCCCCCCCACCAACATCCACCCCACCGCGACCCTATGGAAAGTTACTCAGGGGGCCAGAGTCCGATATCCAATACACATACGATATGCCTTCCTGGTATGACTCCGTATACAAAGTTTCGTAAAACATTCTTTTTTGAAAATCACTGCTTAGACCATCTAAACAGAGCATTAGAGCATTGTAACGAATCCATTAACTCTGATGGAATTCCTGCCTTTCACCTTTTGTACAATTTCAAAGATTAAAATTCATTCCATGCTGAGGTACTTTCATATGATCCCCATGATGACATGGTTGCTGATGTCCTACTTTCTTCGATTTTGAAACCCTCTCCCATGGACCATGGGGGCCATAAATGGCGTCATTTCATGACATTCTTGAGTTATGTAAGAATTGTACCAAAAGGAAACTGAAAAGCTTAATAAACAGAGAAATAAGAGTTGAGATGTAGTTTTGATTTTTGCATTTATAGTCTTACCTGGAGGCTCCGTTGGGAGGGGGGAGCAGATCTGGGTTGTACGGAAATTTAGAATTCCAACTGTGAATCTAGATCCCATGGGGAAGTCACTTGCTGAGTTTGAAAGATGTATCATGAACAGTAAAAAGTGTGTTTACAAGGATCTCAAAAGCCTTCAGTTAAATAGCTACGCCACGACAACATAGTTTAGTACCATCCTTTTTTCTATTTTATTTTACCCCATCAGTTGGGGGAGGACTTCCTAGGTCATGGAGAAGATTACATCCATTCCAAGTATAAGTACTCTCAAGGACCTTTGATCCGACACTCATGATGGAATTTGTTGGTGATGTCCTATATTTTGGCATAGTTGATCCTTTAGTCCTCTGCACCAAAGCCCATGGAGCCAATTGTGAACTAACTTAATAAATGCAGCTAAATGAAAATGAAAACCATAATCAACAGCGAAGAAAGAGCCTTCTACATATTTTTGACATTGGTGTCCCTGAGGTCAAAGAGGAATTTAGAAACAATTTTGTAAATCAACAATCCATAGGGAAGTCACCTGATAAGTTTGATAGCTGCATGATTGACGGCAAAAATAAAAAAAATAAACAAATGTAGGTCTCTCCACTTCCCCCTCCCCGACAAAATACAACAATAAAAATAAAAAACCGGATATAGTTATTTCAATTAAAGTTATTCTCTCGAAATCATCTTGTTGACGTACAGGCGGAGGACAATGTAATTACTACAGCGATCCGCCAATCTCAACAAGCGGGCTTCAAACAACAACAGAACAACATAATTGTGCTTATTTCCTAAAAGGGTTTTTTCATAGCAAGTTTTGATAATTCCTAAAAAGTTTGATCTTTTTGTTGTGAAACTGAAATGGAGTAAGTTTAAAGGATCCTTTTTTAAAGCATTCATGAGGTTATGAATTCTAGGTGCTCGCATTATCATTCCATAACATCTGTTAACTATGTATCAAGATTCGCAGGGGAACTGAGTTGGGGAAAACGGCTAGCATGACATGCGTGTGAAAGTCAGGTTTTCTTACAATATTTAACGTGTATTCTGTGTCATTTGAATTAGATAGGTTGTATGCATGGGATCCAAAAGATCGGTATTGACCATTATTCTTGTTCTTTACTTTTCAATCGCTTGTACTGAAAGCATATACACAGACTTCAAATCCTTGGTTGTATATTGATCCATAATGTTCTCCTTCGATCAAAAATCTTTCTAAATTATACAATATGACACTTGTTTTCAGTTTATTGGTATGTCTATTAGACTCTTTATAATTATAGTATTAAATTAAACAAGGTTTAATTTTATTATTTTGATGTATCTAGTATTTCCTTTATATATCTATTAATACGGGTGATGCGTGTAATTCATTGATTACACATACTTATTAAATTACTTATTGTACCAGAAGATTCAGTTTCAAGACTAAATGAATCAAATAGTTCATAATAATGTAATCATGGCTTTATTATTTTTAGAAAGAGAAATTCAATGGTTATGGTCATATTGGCTGATGTTAACCTCTAGCTATGTACCTAAAGGTAACACAATCGCTCAATTTCGTTGCAAATATTCAGCGCATCGTGTCTTACTACATGTAATATTTAAACTACAAATATTTCTTGTTTAAGTCAAGGCTTTAACAATATTTTAATGATTAAAACAATTCAGTGTTCTTCTATTTCCTAAATCTAACTTTTTTACGCCTTGCGGTTTGAAACATCCGTGATTTTATCTTCAACGGCATGGCTTGTGTCAATCAGGATTCGAAATATTTTGGTGCATATTTGAAGAGGCGTTTTACTCAGGTAGTTATCTTAGTATCTCGTTCTACATCAGTGAGGAATATTATACACAAACATAGCTTCATTGGATATAGTAAAATACTTACCCTACAGAAGTTTAAGTCCTTCTTTTCAAATATTTTGCAATTATTGAAGTTGGGAACTAATAATGGGACTAATGACAAGAATCGAGTAAAACAATTATCACCTACTGAAAACGGGGATCTGATAAAATATTTACAAATTATGGCTATGGCCGACGTTTACTCGTTTTTAAATAATAAAGGTTTTATTATGAAATGAAAAGTCCCTAAAATTCAAATTAGTACGAAACAAAGAATATGTATAATTTTGGCACTAAACTGTAAAAATGGAAATATCTGATTCGCAGCTACATTTCCTACGGAAACCTTAAGTATTGGTTCTTTACTTGATGGGTTCGTATGGTTCATTTTTACCTGTGGCCACGCAGCGTATGTGAAAACCATGAGTTATTGCTGTTATTGTTGTTGTTGTTGTTGCTGATAATGATCGCCTTCAGAAATAGTTTTTTTAAATATGTCCTAAAACCACACATACACACACACACACACACACACACACATTTACTCCCTCTGGGCTCGAACCTACGACCGCCGGCTTCAGAGCTCCCCTGTCTCGCAAAACCCTCTAACGTCTATTTTTAACGCGGTTGATTAGGTATATACTTCCAGTTTTCTGACAAGAATAGTTCACCAAATAAAAAACAATGATCACTACAAACCTTGATAACACGAAAGCTCAGTTATTAATGAGCAGGTAAATGGATTTCAATTTCAGTTAGAAACATAATCTACAGGTGAATACGGCAAACCTGTAAAATCGAGTACAAATAACCCATTTTGTTCTCAAGTCATTGTGGGTAATTTTCTGTAATGCATTGTGGGTAAATCTGGTACATTATAATATATTTATAATTCCTTGCAGGTAAACTATCCATAAATACTTTGTCACAACGAATTGTATAGATGAAGTCGAATTATACTTGAATTTCCTTAGCGTAGGCTGTCATCTGCTAAAATTCATTATTTTAACCGAAATTTGCATGTATCTCAAAGCCCAAATAACCAAGCTCTCGCGTTGTCAAGGTTTATAACTGTCATTTTAATTTGGTGAAGTTTTAAGGCAAAACAATGAATGATGCAATCTGAAGCTGGTGTTGCGTCATACATGATATGAATTGCATCATGTCATTCCTAGAGGTCATGGATGACGCAATCATAACTAAGCTTACATCACTCTGCTAAAGAAATTGCTCGATATCAGCTGTAAAATTATACAGTGTCGTCCTCTGTTATTTGTCAGTGTTTGATTTTGCAAAGAGACACATTTCTGTTTAGCCACAGTGAGCAGAGATGCCTCGTACTTGTGTGAACAATGCAGATAACTTCTGCTATGTTTGTGGTGAAGTGACGTTTGCATCACAAAAGAGCAGTATAACCACTATGGTTAAGAAAGCGTATCACATTCATTTTGGCTGCAAAATTTGAGATCAGGAAAAGATGTGGGCCCCACACATATACTGCAACACTTGTGCAACAAATCTTCGCCAGTGGTTGAACAGGAAAAGGAAATCTATGCCTTTTGCAGTACTAATGATCTGAAGAGAGCCAACTGATCATATCAGCAATTGTTACTTCTGCATAGTGCCTCAAGTTGGGAAAGGTGTGTCAAAGAAGAAAAAGTGGACTGTGCATTATCCAAACATTCCGTCAGCTATACGCCCAGTACCCCACGGAGAAGGCCTGCCGGTTTCTGGTCCATCAGAATCATTCTCACTTGAGTCATACGGGGAAGAGGAATGTCACATGACCCATATTTTCTCCCATCCTCCTCCTCTAAACCACACCTCATAACACAAGGTGAACTGAATGACATTGTCAGGGACTTGGAACTACCCAAGAGTAAGGCAGAGCTGTTGGGCTCCAGACTACAGCAGTGGATTCTCCTGGCAGGTGATGTTAGGGTTTCCATGTTCCGTGACCGTCAAAAGGATCTTGTCCCATTCTTCTTCATGGCAGGTGATCTTTTAGCCTGCAACAACATCGATGGTGTGATGGCAGCCCTCAACATCGTTCATGATCCATATGAGTGGAGACTGTTCATTGATTCATCGAAGACGAGTCTTAAAGCTGTTTTGCTGCATAATGGCAGTGTTTTACCATCAATTCCAGTTGGTCATGCACTCCATATGAAGGAAATCTATGAAAAACATAAACGTTTAAGGTGCATAAACTATTACCAACATCAGTGGCAGCTTTGTGGCAATTTCAAATTTCTTGCTCTCTTGCTTGGTCTGCAGATTGGATACACAAGTACTGCTGTTTTCTCTGCGAATGGGAATAGTCGTGCGAGAGATTCCCACTACATCAAGAGAGATTGGCCACTCCGACAGTCATTGGAGCCTGGGATGAAAAGTGTTCAGCATCCACCACTTGTTAAATCAAGGAAGATTGTGTTACCACCCTTGCAGATCAAGCTGGGTCTGATGAAGAACTTTGTCAAAGCCATGGACAAAACACAAGCAGCTTTCAAGTACCTCCGTGGAACATTTCCAAGGTTAAGTGAAGCTAAGATAAAGGAAGGTGTCTTTGTTAGTCCTCAGATTCATGAACTTCTTCGAGATGATGCATTTCACCGTGCACTGCGTGGCAAGGAAAAGACGGCATGGAAAGCCTTCCAGTTAGTGGCAACAAATTTTCTCGGAAACAACAAAGCATACAACTACAGGGAGTTGGTGGAAAACCTCCTAAAGGCATAGAAAAGTCTTGGTTGCAACCTGTCACTAAAGATACATTTTTTGCACTCTCATCTCGATTTTTTTCCACCGAACTGCGGAGCAGTGAGCGACAAGCACGGCGAGCGATTTCACCAGGACATTGCAACAATGGAGAAACGCTATCAGGCCAAATGGATCCCATCAATGCTTGCAGACTATTGCTGTACAGTGACAGGAGATGCTCCATTTAATGAATAGAAGAGGCAAGCCAAGAAGCGCCGACTAGACACTGAATAAGGTCTAAACTATTTACTTATATATACATAATAGTTTTTTGACTTTTGTTTCAATATATTTTTTATTTGTATAACCCTTTTGCTGTTTTTTTAAAGTGTTACATAAACAGGACAGGTGAAATATTATCATGTAAAGCAACCATAAACACACGAAAAGACCTAGATTTACAATTTATGATTAAACCTCTACTATGTACACAATATACATAGACGTAACATGTAAAAACTTAAATATCTTGGAAACAGTAGCCAATCAGTTGTTTTAATTGTCATATTTGAATTCAGCACATCAAAATCCCTAATAATTAGCACATTTTATCTCTGAAGCAGACGACTTCGAAAAAATTGTAGACCAGTGTTATCTATCATCTTAGAGGAGTATATGCTTGCTATAATTTTGAAGGGTTTATCTTCCTAATGATTTAAGTACTTTGTGAACTTTACTTTTTTCTGCTTAAGTTTCACCCGGCAATGCGTCGCCCGAATTGTGCTGATTTACCGTTAAATCCTACGCAGCCAGCCAGCCATACATAAATACATACATACATACATACATACATACATACATACATACATACATACATACATACATACATACATACATATATACATACATACACACACTCAAACAAAGTTCATCCTTAACAATGACAAAATTTTTTTTCAATCATGGAGCTTATTAAGAATGACGCAGTTCAGGAGGTTTAGACAGGTATTATTATGAATTAAATATGATTAAAAATATTCGAAACCAGTTTCTTAACGTAATATATCGTTAACAGAGACCTAATACATAACATAAATCAACTGCTAATTAATATATGGTTACTTCCCAAAATATATTTCTTAGATTGTTTGGGTTAACATATTTTTGATAATTAGATGCACAAACAGCTGCTTTATGTAAAAAGTGTTAAAATTGCTCAGTTTCATTACTTGACGAAATGCGAACCCGACAGTTTGTACTAAATTGACACTATGGGAGTTTACAATTTTGAGTTGAAATCATCACAGAAATAAAATTATAGTATTCAGGTCTTACATGTTACCTTAACACAGCTTATTTTAGTTCGGATTCCGTTTTCCTTTTTAAAGACGTTTTGGATGAAACACGCTTAGTTGTGTTCAAATTGTTGCCGGAATATTTTGAGTCCAAAGGGTCAGTGACTTTCCTGAGTGCTCCAGAAAATGTTTGTAAACAGCTATAATAATAATAATAATAATAATAATAATAATAGTAATAATAGCAACAACAACAACAACATCAACGACAACAATACTAATCATAATAGACTTTATTTATTTTCAATGGACTGCTAAGTCAATGGCTCATCTCACACAGGATCGAGATGAATTAAAATGTACAATATTCACATTATGAAGAACAAAGTACATGAACTACGCAAGGTAAGTATTATCACAGACTGGAGGCAATATAACACAACAGATTCTTAACGAAACTATACAATTATATTTTGGACTAAAAATAATGATTTATATTTGTGTTCAAAAGCTGCAAGGGTTGTACAATATTTAATATCATTTGAGAGTCCATATTAAAACATTACTGTACGTAAAACTCCTTTTAAACATTTAAGCCTTGTGTTTTGCGATACTTGGTTGATTTATAAGTAGAAGTGCGTGAATCTACTATGAACTTCTGAAACTGGAGTAAAATTATTCAGATGATCTGTGCCATGTTTTATTTTGAATTTTGTACATGAGAATTGATGCATTGTATTTCACTCTATCGTTAAAAGGTAACAATTTAAGTTTTTTGAATAAAGTTCCACTGGATGTTGAATAATTTTCATCCAAAAGAGATAAGATAATAGTAAAAATGAGATGACATAAATCAATTGTAAATATTAATCATTTATTTACATGTTAAAAATGCGTCATTTTCGAAGTGAATTTTGCTAGTTACAGAATTTATTTGTTTATTCCATGACTGAGTGTCATTAACTGTGACTCCTACAATTTTTCATGACTGACACATTTCAACTTGTATATAGACAAATCCTTTGGATTCTCCTTTTCTCTAAAGAAGTGCCAATTAGTAAAACAAAGGATTTTGTTTAGAGTGTATGCAAATAGCAATGGTCGTACACTAAGTTGAAAAGTTTGACTTATCAGAATTTAGCTTACTCTCATTTCATCAAAAGTTGTACTTGCAGTTTGAGCAGCAGTGTCATCCACGTACATAAACATATCAGAATGGATAAACAGTAACCTAAATTTGGTCTAAATTAGATTCTTGAGGAACTCCAACAGTAGTATGGGGACGATCACTCCTAACACCATTAAAACAAATGTCTGGAGATCTGCTATTCAATTGAGCTAAAAAAGAAAAAAAGGATTGTGTTCAATGTGAACATCCAACAATTCCTAACGTCTCTAGAGGAATAGATCAGGTAAAATGCTTTTGTAAACTCTAACAGTAATATACGAATAATACTCCCTTATATATTTACAGATACCAAGAATCAGTAATGTTTGTTTAAGCCGTCTGACAAGGGTGGAATCTTTTAAAATCTGAATGAATTTTAGACAGTAAATTATGTGTTGATAAAAAGTGATAAAGATAGGTATATACATATGATTCGAGTAGTTTTGACAGTATGGGAATAACAGAAACTACCCTAGAATTTGATTCATCGTCTCTTGACCCTCTTATTTTGAAAACAGGCGTGACTTCAGCAGATTTTTATTGATAAGAAAAAGAACAGTTTTTATAGCATAGTTCATTTTGAAGGTAATATTTATATGGTTAGGGTCAGAACACATTTGTAAAAATTGTGCACTGATCCCATCTTGGCAAGTAAATGTTTTTTATAATCAGTGGATTTAAAAAAAATGAAAACATCTGAATTTTGAATTTGCGTGGAATTTCAGATGTGGTACCTTTTGGCAATTTGATAGATACAAAATCTCTGAATTTATTTTTTGTTATAGCATCACTACGATTGTTACATATTTTAATGTATTTTGTAGCAACATTAAAGAGATTTCCTATTTCTTTGTTATCTGTAATTTTTGGCCTGTTTGCTGCTAAAAAGGTAGGCTTTGTTACGTTTGAATTTGGTACAATACGTCGAAATTATTTCCAAAACTGACTTTTAGTATTGATACATTGGTGTAGAATATTGATGTAGAACTCTTTCTTTGTTTTTCGAATAAGTTTAGTTACAGTATTCCGTCCTTTTTTTTTAGAGAATTGAGTTTTTGTAGATAGTACAGACATAAATAAAGATGGGTTTAACCCAGCATCATGACTTATTTTTCTGCTGTACGGAATGCACATTTCACCCACCTGTTCGTCAAACATTGTGCACATCACAAAATCCAATGGACAGTAACCAATACTGTCACTGACTAGTTCGGAATCATCACATTATTGCAGCCGTACTGAAAACATGTCGGAGCAGATGCCTCAAAATAGCTTTGACTAATTAAAATATACATATAATGTTTGTCCGTATATACACGAAATGTTCGGGATATACTTACACCTTTTAATTTGTATACGGGACTAATGTCAAAGAAAATCACTTTTGATGTAAACAATACTGTAGTAAAGTATTCTGGTGATACTTTCACGTCAAACCTCTCTTAACGACAATGCCATTACTAACAAAGATAAGCAGTAATTAACTGATAGTTGTCGACAGGAAAATCCAAACCAGATTTTAGCTGTGAAAATACAACCTTGATAATCCGAACTATTATGTTAGCGTTATTGATTATTCGAATCAAAGGCATGTTCCCACTGAGTACAAAGACACTGTTCGAATCCGTCAATCCTTTCGAGCCTTTGAGTCAATTATATGTACCCCGATGATGTATAATACTCGATTTACATGTAGTCAAATATTAAAATATACAGAGGATTTAGGTGACATTTTTATTGAAACTCAACGAATGTATGTATGTATGTATGGATGGATGGATATATGTATGGATGAATGGATGAATGGATGGATGGATCGATGGAGGAATGGATGGATGAACGTTGTTTGGGGACACACAATAATGTTTTTTAAGGTTAATACTTTGTTTGCTGTCTTGGTTTTATTAAATTACATTTATTTGTAAAAGGGTGGCTATTGAGATCCCCCACCCCCCACCTCCCCCACCCAAAAAAAACAAAGCAAACAACCTATAATAATTCTTTTAGTTTAAACTTACTGAGCGAAAATTAGTTTATAAAACCATTGCATATTTCCTATGTTCATATAATAATTATATTAATATTAAAAATCTACCTTCGAATTTGATTGTACTATTTCCTTTTATTGATTTTTGTAAAATGCATTTGAATATTAGTTTTTATGTTTATTTACTTTTTATGTTTTCAAACACCTTATGGCAAACTTACACTTGTTTATACCAATCAACTTTATTAACCGATTTCCAATATAAATGGAGGTGATAAAACAATCAAATATACAGCTATCGCTAACAACAATATAATATTACACCGTATATTAGCTTTGGTTCTGACTTTTTTATTTATCTTGATGTCGATTATTCTGGGTTCAGAAATGTTAAATGCGCTCAAAAACATTCCACACAATTCTAGCTGGAGAACACAGACACAACTAGAAACTAATGATCTTTACAAAGCCATATGTATTTCGGTCCTGTGCCAAGAAGTGTGTGAAATAAAACTGAACTAATTCATGCACTGTCAAAGCCACCGTGCAGATAAAGCATTGATCTCGAAAATACTTATAAATAGTGATTGCATTAGCTTGGATTTGTCAATTCCAGAAAATAAAGCTTTTAGGTTGTTTAACAAAATAAAGGTGGCCCAGAATTTTTAGTGCTGCGTCTAGAACTATTAGTAAGTGAAACGTGACAGTGTTTTGGTCTTAATACGATATTTCAACTATGTTTGAGCCCTACAAACGGCACAGAAGTGGTACGTTTGAGGTACTCACTTTTCCTCTCACGGCATGCAGTTTTTCTCTTTTCGTCATGTACTCCGGCTTCCTAAAACAACCTAAAACAGCCTGTCAAAGCTCTTCATCTGGCATAGGAGATGCTGTAGATACTAAATATAAAAATCCAATACACCCAAAATGCAGGCCGAAAGTAGATATACTAATTGAGTACCGCATGCCTTTAATGACACAGTTTTCAATTTAAAGCGATTTTTTTCGCGCCTAGTTGTTGGTTGGTCCTCTTTTATTCTTCTACCTTTTTACAAGTGGTGTAGTACATGTCGCCATACAATCCGGTGTAAAGAGCGTTGACGACTGTTGTAGTATAGTGCTAAGTCAAATGTAAAAGCCCCACGTAAAGACCTACTCAGAGTTTGTGTCTGTTAAACATATTGTCCTGTTTTTCAGACCACATATTGAGGACATCAAAGCCCCTTGGATGTCTTGAAAACAAATCACGGATTGCCCCAAAAGATGCACGGACAAGCGTTTCTGTGGTACGTAAAAGCTTACCGTCACCATTATCTTGCTTTTAAATCCAATCAAAAAATGAAATACTGCAAAAAGTTAATTGATTAATTAATTAAATACTATTTTGAATCTTGTTTGTAGATTTTAGTCACTGTGGAAGAGTAGTAAAATAGCATTTGCTGAGAATTGCGATCTTTTGTTATTCTATCATGAAGTTACGAACCTTGAAAAGTAGCAAAGATATAGCGGACCACAATAAGGGATAAACATCACGGTTGAATTTAGGCCATATTCTCAACATTTTGAATATTTTAACATGATCCGTCAATTATATACCGATACGTTGATCAAAAGAAACGTGTGATATTTTGAAATGTAACAATTTGTTTGACTCCACCTAAAACGTATGTCACTTTAAAATTATCCTGAGTGTAAATAATGGTGACTTGATTTAAAATGCACATAAAACCATACAGCCGATACAAGTGAATACACTCCACCCGCCGCGAGTATCCACCCATGTTGATTGCTATATGCACTTGGCAATTTATTTTTAACATCAATGATCCGAGATGCATTAGGCCCTATGACACATGTCGCTTTGGGCATTAGTTGACCATTTTGCCGATATGGGTTGTGGTTGTGTCACGTAATTGTTACCAAAGTGTAGCTGAGGGTTACCAAGTTTCTACAGAAGCAAAAGAATGGAGCAAACATGTTTGGTCAGAGTGCCCAAAAAAAAAACCCCACCCCAGACCAAAAGTTTCTGTTCCGACCAAACGTAAGTCAACTAGAAACACAATCTTGTTCAGCAGCGAAAACGGTAGAGTAGAAACAAAGATGGTGACTTCTTGCACGCAATCTTATATTCAGTTATACTACGACTAAACATGGCGACAACCTCTGTCCGCCATCTATATCCTACCTAGGGTTTCACTTCGGTCGGAACAATGACGCCATACGATCAGAGCCAGGGTCGCTAAACGGTCGACCAATAGCCAAAAGGAAAGGTGTTCCTTGTCAGAGGACCCCTACAACACGATCTCCTATCAGTGTTGTGTGTGCTGTCCAATCATCCCCATCCTGCTGTCAAATAATGTGACGGATAGTTTGTGCGGCCGACAAATGGAGAAATTAATTTTATCTTAAAACCAATTGCAGATTGCGGCGGCAATTGTGCAGCAGCAAGTACCAGATCATGTGTCCAAGCTGTGCGCGCAAAAATTAGTGAACTATCCTAAAAATAACCAAGACTACGAACTTAAACTTCAAACTCAAAACGCTCTTTTGGCTGTATGAAACTATCTTACATGTAATAAACCTTTTCTCTATGACATACATTGAATTTTATTTAAAGTGCTCCTTGTTTTTAAATAAAGTTTTTGTCATCAAAGAACTTTCGGCTTAATTAATTTCATTTTATCATTTCCAACGTGTTCAGTCCAAGTCACTATGTTGCATCTCACTTATAAGAGATCGTGTTGTAGCGGTCCTCTGACAAGAAACACAAATTTACCACAAATCTCATTTCTCTCCTGGAATGCAAACACATTGCTGTACAATACGTTGGCGAAGCTGTGGACATACAATTTGATTTGGGAAGGCTATATTCTAGTATTTCCTAAAGCAACTCGATCATAACAGGTACTCTTTAGTGCAATTCAATATCACCTACAATATTTGACCCGGGATTTATTTTTCGGTAGGCCTAATTTTATAAGTATGCCGATTGGGGAACTGTCTCTTATCCCCCGCATGCTTTAAATTGTTTTAAATATTTTCCTTGTTTCTATGTCTTGCAAGGACCTTCCATTATTTAAGGGCCTTTCAGAGATTCAGTTGCATTTTTCGCCGATCTTGTCTCTTTATTTTTCTTCTTATTTCATTAAGTTTGTAGGATAGTTCATCTTGATAATGCTCCCTATGATAAAGTGTTTATTTAGCGTGTATGTCGTCTTTATAAATGTCCCTGATCGCCCATATGTTGGGATTGGGTTAAAGCCTTTAGGGTACTGATAGTATCAACAGCGTGAAATATTTGAATTGTTTACCTGGATCTTGCATCATGAAGAAAAAGGTAAATAACTAATGTAGAATGGATTTAGAAGTTTTTTTATTACGTATTTATCTGATCTTGATGGCTTGACTTGCTTGACATGTGTACACACATATTTGAGCCCTGATCAGTACACATACGGATATGTGATGCGGGTAGATGAATAAACACTTTTAATTATTGCGAAAATAGATACTGTAGATACTATACTGAAATAGGGGATGAATATCATAATATCAATATATATATATATATATATATATATATATATATATATATATATACATATATGTGTGTGTCTGTGTGCGTGTGTGTGTGTGTGGGCGTGTGTGTGAGTCCTTTATGGGCAAATTTATGAAGAAATTATATACCAAGTAGACACTGGAAAAGACCTAGTATCTTTTCGTTTTATTACTATCTTGAATTCTTCAAATAAGGGGACTTAGTGCCTTTCTTCACGAAGCTTTAATACAAACCAGTACTATTTCGCTCAACCAAAACAAAAGTATGTCAGTAATTTACCCTTAAAATAACAAGAAACTGCATCGTCTCTTGTTGTTTCAAATTTTAAATTTCTTTTACATTTGATTAATTGTCAAATTTTTTCTCCCTTTCTTATCTCCAAACCTTTGTTTCCAAACATTTCAATTATTTTCTTTATATCGAGATATACTTTGCTTGTAAATCATTAATGTACATGAAACGAATAATTAATCCTAGCATATAGTACACTGTGCATGGTAAATGACGATTCCGGAAAAACTTGAAAATATATTGTCGAATATTTACTATCTGCTTCGATCGAAAAAATATGCAAATATCTAGGAAAAATCGTGAGATGGGAAACGAAAATTACTGCTACATGACACTATTTTGTAATCTGCAAAAGTCTGAAGATGTAAAATGTTTCAATGGGGTCGCTGAGGGGTTTCTGGTACTTTACTGCTCTTTTCGTGCACAAAGTTGTTAATATACATATAAATAACCTGCTATCGCATGTCTACATGACATATTTTATATATCTGAAGAAACCATTCCTGTGCTAAATCAATATTTATCTTATTCATGTCAAAAGTTACTAGCGGGCACATGTGTCGATAGACACAACACTAGAAATAACAATGCCGTTGACGATAAACTTTAATCTGAACACAGTAAAGTTGAGCTCTATTTCTCCCTTTGTCTCCTTCTCTCAAAATTGGTTAAACAAACTGCATGAATAAACTGAATAATAAATTGTTCTTTTTGCCTGTATTTAAAGTTATATTAATATTTTAGTAAGGCAAAATATATATTTCTTATATTGACATTCTTTGCATTCGTATATGCTAACTTCTTATCTTTGAAATGCAATTAGGTCTTTATTATGTTTTATTGAATTCATATAAATATGTTGGTGTTTTGAATTCGTTTGTCCTTGAATAAACCAACACCACCCCAGCAAAAAAGAAAAAAGAAAAAAAAGAAAGCCAATGAAAAAACAGAGTCTGCGGTGACGCTAAAACCGTGTGTGCTTGCTTTAGTACTTGCATTGGTAAAAGAATCACAAGTGTAATCTTCTTTAATTCCTTTCACCAATTTGACGTAGATCTTTCAAACCCTAGGATATAAAGAAGATTTGGAAATACTCACACCCGTTTAAGAAATTGTTACACTCAAGTTACTATTCGTGATAACACTTTTGGATCTAACACTCTTATCTTATTCATATCTATCTTATTTTAAACCACCATGCAGATTTTATTTTTATTTCTCAGGATATAAACAGAGATATACATACCTCGATCACCATCACAGAAAGCGTCCATCAGTGTCTTTTTAGGCACAAAAATAGAGTAGTATAAGTTCTTATAAAACAATAGGTCCATCTTATATAATCATTTCAAACCGTCTATCTTAAACTCAGATGTATATATATATATATATATATATATATATATATATATATATATATTTAAGACTCTAGATCTTAAAAATAGGTAACAGAAAGAAAGGGAAACCAACAATGTAAGTAATATCAGCAAACAATTTATTTCCCTATAATACAAAGTGAAATTCAAAGGATACTTACAATATTATGAATCAAATTCCAAATAATCCTAAATGTCCTAATCACAAGTCTAAGAAGATGGAATAACTCGAATTCCAATACTCCTGAATGTCCTAATATACTACATTGATACAATTCAGAATGTCTTTGAATTAGTTCACAAAAGTCCAAAGTAATGTATTAATTCAAACGTCAATGAGCACTTTAGTAATTCCAATGAATATATATATATATATATATATATATATATATATATATATATATATATATATATAATAATAATAATAATAAAAATAATAATAATAATAATAATAATAATAATAAATAATTCCTCTCGAATTATATCTGGTTTCAACGATACAATGTAAAATCGGATCACAAATGGATTCCCACAGACGGATCTTAAACAGGAATGAAGGTAATGCGTATAAAGGCTCTATTATATACATATTTCCAATGGCCCACATGATAACTGGACGTGAGTCATTCTATGGAAAAATCCAGCCTAATAGCAAATACGACCGCCCTTGAACTCAAATGCTGTCAACATCCTGTTGAAAAGCAACCGTATTTTAAAAGTACAAATAAAGTACAGCCTTACTATAATGGACACAGTTCAGCATATATTAGAGATTCAATATACATAACACCTCCCCTCATAAAGAAAAAGAAAGATTTATGCAATAAAGCTTTCTTTTACATACTTGTCAAATATGCATATCATACTGTAATAATCAAAATTACATAGGAAATGGTCATATGAATTACACAAAATAAACCAATATAGTACGTCTATACACGTCACAGTGCACCTGCAATCACATTATCTCTTCCCCTGATGTGTTTAATGTCAATGTTGGATTTTTGCAGCATTTAGCTCCCCTTCATCAATCTTTGATTTTTATTTTTCATTTTGTTAATGAAAGTAAATGGATTTTGATCACTGAATACAACAATCGGAGAAAGAGCTGAAGTAATATACATTTCAAAATGTCCCAAAGCCAATATCAAAGCCAAACATTCCTGTTCAATTGTATAATAATGTCTGGTGCTTATTTAGTTTTTAGAAAAATAGGACACTGGATGGTCTACACCATTTTTATCTTCTTGAATCAATACTCCACCAAACCCTGCATCACTTGCGTCAACAAACATTTTAAATGATCGGCTGAAATTTGGTGCTGAAAGAACTGATACACTCTTAAGTATGGCCTTCAATTTGCCAAAAGATTCCTGACAATGGTCAGTCTAATGAAACTTGGATTTTTTACTCAATAAATTTGTCAGAGGTTCAGCAATTATTGGAAAATGTGAGGAAATTTCCCATAATATCCAGCTATACCCAAGAATCTCATCAGTTGTTTTTTACCTCCAGGCACCGGGAATTCAGAGATCGGCTTTACCTTAGCTTCTATAGGTTTAACTTGACCTTGTCCCACAATATATCCTAAGAATGTGACACAAGCATGGCAAAACTCACTTTTGCATAAATTAATCATCAGTCTTGCATCACTGAGTCGATCGAAGAATTTCCGAATGGTTTCCAAGTGATATTCCAAGGTGTCGTTATAAATATGAGCCGTCTTGGCTCAGTTGATAGCGAATCAGACTCGATATAGAAAGGGTGCGGGTTCGAGTAATGCCATCGCATCAGTCCACGACACTTTACTCCAATTGCATCTGCACTTAATAATCTACATGGATTCCTGTGCCGTAAAACCTCAAACCAAACAAACCAATTTAAATGTAAATAACACAGTAGCCATGTTATAAATTCATATATTTAAAGCAGATTATACACATACATGAAACAACGAAAGTATTTAGATAGACTTTATAATTATTCCTTTCGATGCCAGACGCTTTCTGTAAAACGCCATGATGTGACCTCGTGATGTCAGAAATGACGAAACAGATCACAGGTTAAAAGTCACGTCATTATTAATATCTAATGCAAGTTTGGTGTAAATGCCATTTATTGCAAGAGTTTCCCCTGGCATTATTATAACAGTTATTTATATCAAAATAACGTATATCTCAATAACACGCACCAATGTTTTTATCACTTTCTATTTGATAGAAAACATTGATTGTTTATATCGCCATCTGTTGGGAGGAAAAGAAATAGCGACTCATTTAGCCTTCCTATAATTGAAATATCATATTCGACTTTCCATTGGTCACAATCTAAGGTTCGTTACAAAAGAATAATAATAATAATAATAATAATAGTAAATGCCCTCTCTCGCAATCAGATAATCATCATACATCTCTCAACTTTGCATCTCCACTACCCCACCACCGCCCACCATTCCTTACACAGGTTGATAGAAACATATGCCTTAAGAAAGGATAAGAATCCTATAAAAAGAACCTTTATGTACACCTCAGGTAAGAATTTACCTGTAACAATGCTTAGTCTTAACGAACATCAGAAACACATAGATCTGCCAATAACGGTTGGAAAAACTTTTAACTTATCAAAAACTAATATTTCCTACTCGGTGATCTTTGACATGAATTATCGACTACCAACAAAAACAGCACTGGATTTTTTTTTCTTTGTTTTTGTTTTAAATCAAGGTTCATAGAACTTCATACTTTTCAAAAATTAGTGTTTCTTCCACTGTGGTATAAAAGTTTAACAAATTTGTCGATCCATCACATTTAGTTCCCGTGGTCCCTATCCTCCTGGTGGCTAACTTAGAAATTTAGAGTATCCTCAACTTCAGACTCATAAACTCCATGGATGAATCGAGTCCTAGTGGTCAGTGTATGGACTTTTTGAGTGCTGACTAAATATAGATGCTATAAAATATGATGTACCACTCTTAATGACATTCAGGAGTTTGCTTCCATCAACATAAAATATTAAATTATGTCTCATAAGCTGTATCACCCATCATACAGTGGACGGCGATTTACTGCAAATAAGCAATGTCTGACGCAGTCTTAATATCACAATACCAGCAGGCGACTTACTGATTGCGGACGCTTTTCTTTGTTTGGAAATGTAGCCGTGATTGATTCTTAATATGTAATAGGACGTTAAAGAACACTTGTAACTCTCATTTCTGTAGGTTTAGAAGAGTGAAAATAATAGTATTACCCCCAAAATCTCTGGCAATCAGTTACAGTGTACAGTTATTGTTTGAATTGGTCTATAGATTGGCATACATTAAGCGAATATATATCGGTCAACAGCCAGCGTCTCGATATTTATAATAATGTTTTTTTCTTAATATATTTTGGGCTCGAAGTAAATTGTCGTTCCTTTTACTGTTTCAGGAGCACACTTCAAAATGCTGCATAGTTGTTCATAATAATGTGATTTCATAACTTTTCGTGGGTATCAAATTCTGTGGTTTTGCAAAACATGACTTCTTCCTCAGTGTATGAATTCGTGTATATGTCTCTGATTGTGATGAGGTGCTGTTATTTTGGTTATTTATATTCGCACTTTGTAGCAGCTACGGAGTGCACGAAAACTGGTACCACACGAATAATTGTCAATTCAGCACAATTTTTTTTATTCCTGCATGTTTTAGAGGAAAGCTCTTAGGACTTGCATATGGCTTTGTAGTTATACAGCAAATAAAGAGAGAGAGAGAGAGAGAGAGAGAGAGAGAGAGAGAGAGAGAGAGAGAGAGAGAGAGAGAGAGAGAGAGAGAATTTTCTATGTAATCATATTGTTAGGCATGACGAATTCGCGGAAGTGCGTACAAATCTTTCGGATGAACATAAAAGACACTTCTTACTTTTCCACCATCCATTTTTTCCACCATTCATTTACGATGATTTTAAGGACCCTCATTTGTAGGTAAATCATGACCGCGACCAGGTGTTACCGAAGTGAAAAGATGTTTGGTAAAACGGCGAATTAAGGTAATAGTTTGTGTTTTTGTTTATTGATTTATCAGAATTGTTTGACGACCAGAATGTAATTACCGATTATATAGCTCGCCTTTACGAAGCTTATCGTAGTCTAAAGCTGCCATGCATAAAATAAGTAAATGCCAAAGTGATCGTAACCTAGAAAATGTTGACCGTTGTGACAGGGCATACATTATATAAAGAAATAAAGAAAATTCCGTTATGTGATATCAAAGCAAAAGAACCATAATGAGTTGATCAAAACCAAAAGATATTTTTTTTCTGTTATTTTTTCTTCTTTCAAATCATTGTGAATAAATCAGCTTCAGAAACTATTATTATTGTCCATCCTAGAAGCTAAAAGGTAATGGACACAATGACCTTCATTTATCTTAAGGGTGTGGTTCGAACACAGGTGCATTGAAACCAATTAATTGAGTGTGTATCATGCAACGCGCAACCTGTTGTTTTTGTATCGACACATTTTTCTTGACCTGCTAGCGAAATGTAGCAAACCGCAATGTATACTCCTTTCCAGCTAATACACGACATTTCTGCTATGTTGCTGTAAGATTGTGATTTGGTTACATGTGGAAATAACGTATAGGCAACGTTGCTAAAACATTGCAAATACAAACTCTAAATTGTCTTCCAAACTCAAAAGTATCCAAAAATGATAAATAACAATGAAAATGCCAATATTGAAAGACATTTGAAATGCGCATGCGTTTAGATCACATGACTAAGATTTATCGTTCGTGACCAGAATAAAAATATCAAGTACGGGTATAATGAAATACACTGAAATCAAATAAAAGAGAAATCGAAAGGAACAAAAAATAATTTATGTTTTATACACTTGCATACATGCTGATATGTATAAATGTAAAAAAAAAAGAAAATGCACAATAAAAGAAAATTCAAATGGGTTGATGACAAATATTAATAAGCCATCATAATGTCAAAATGATAACATGGATTAAAACAATAATTATGATCTGCTAAATCAATCATATTGCGTACAGATAATCATAACTGAATAAAAGTAAATTATAAGTCAATCTGTGTCAAATAAAATTAATATATTGTTGTATGCATGGTAAAGTTAAAAATGCTGAGGCTGTCAAGTAATAATAGTGGGAGCATTAAGCTTGAAACGACCAATTAGAAAAGCTTATCAAGTAAAATGTTACAGAGAAATAAAGTAATTATGAACTGGAACATTCAATTAGTGCATATAAATTAGCTGATGCTATAGTATTTACAGCTTCCCATATCTACTTGCATGATTACTTAATTTTGCACATGTCAGATTTTCCGACTTTATGCTATAAGAGCTAGCACTGAAAGCTTATGTAAGTCTTATTTGTTTATTTTTAGCTATAGAAAGGTGCATATTACATGTATTATTGTAAGTTCAACGATATTTCTGATGGTCAATAACTCACTTCAGTATTTCGGATTAGAGATTATCAAATCACAAAAAGTATAGTATATATGAGTTGATAACAATTCAGCACGTGTCCAGCTACAGATCGTAAAGATAATATGCATCGGACAACATGTATCCAAAGTAGGATTTTTGATGACATGTTTGATGATAAGCTTTAGAGATAATGACTACTATAGTCATTTTTTCATCGTTAGCTCAGTGTCTACTGTTGTAAGCAATTTTCTAAAACTGACACTCATGGTATCATATATCTTTAACAGGTTTTTGGATCTGTGTACTTATGAAACTGGAAAATGTTATGGAGAATTATGTGGAGCAGTTAGCCCTTCTAAGGGAAATCTTAGGAAATACCAAAGGCTCAGCAGGAGAGGATACGGAAGAAAGACTTCCAATGCCCAGCGACACAATACAAGAATTACAGGATCTTTGCCGGAGGTTTGACGAGACTCCAGAACTCTGCAAAAAGATGATAAATTAAGGTCTTTTTCACATATATAATAGCTCAACTGCTTTTTGGAAACTCTATTTATGGTTTTGAACCAAAATATGCACCATGCATGCGTCTTACAATATATTGCATACTACATTATTTTGCTACACCAATTCGATATTGGAGTGAATGCCATTTGCAAGGTTCGGTTATTAATTGTGGTTTTGTTTATTTTATACATTGTGGTTACTATGTTGTGTAACATAGTCGGTGCATGTATGCAGGGTCTAGTATGGGACGCGCGATTGCAGGAATCGCGCTTGTTTCTAAATAATAGTCCCTCATAATGACTGTCGCTCTATTGTCCGAAAAGAATTTTCAGGAACTGAAAATAAGACCATTTCTTCTTCTTAACTGCTGAGAGTTGAAACCATCTCTGATATTCTTGAGCGATAAGATTTTCAAATTAGCCTTCAACTAAATTCTGCTCTTTTAGTTGTGGTGAACGGGCGTTATTAGCTGGGTTTATTACGTACGATGTACATGTAGCTAGAGGGACTGGCCTCGACAGCAAGCTAGCTTACACAAGTGTTACTGTCCTGCCATTGATAGTTTGGAATCATAAGGTGGACAAAATATGAAATTCTTTTAATTGAAATTCTCAAGAAGATGCAGGATTAAATATTTTTGTAAGGGAATATCAAATTCATTTTGTTTTGGAGTGCAGTAAAGTTTCCTTTGGAATGTGATTTCTGTTGGAAATGTAGTCTGGATTGCAGTGCAATTTCGCGCCGTCAATCAGAAAGTACATTTTGAAGAAATTCAAGATGCAGAAAAGTAAGTACATTTATTGCCGTTCTTATTACCAGCTATAGATGACATATTTATATGTACTGTCACTATAAATCCAAACAATTTCTCAAAAAAAAAACAAGAAAAAAAAAAACAAAAAAAAAACCGCAAAATTGCAAAGCGGCTGGGGTGTGAGAACCCATTTCGTCAGCGGAAAATAAGGCTTCTTCGTTATCGTGGCTTCTTGGCTCTGAGGCACTTGCTTTTATACCAAAACCCGACTTCTTTAGTTGTATTTTTTCGAATTTAGTGTTTGGACAGACTTGTAAAATTGGCGGTCTGTGAGAGAAACAGAATATCATTTGGTCATACGATGCCTTTTTATGCTATTTTTTATAGACTCTAGAGAGCACGGTTCATAGTCTGAACCATCGGTTAAATAAGTGTTAAAATGATCAGAATGATATTTTCAATACTGCATGCCTCACGTTTATTGTCATAAAGCCACCTCTGTACATTGTGAATATCACGTTCAGTAACTTGCTTGGTTGAAAGATTCTTTGGTGACTCAATGAATTCATCCACATCGTCAGCTTTATCATTTCTACTCTCAAACAGCTTGTTTAGTTCATCCACAGACAAATCTAATAAAGCAAAAGCTCCGGTGTCTGCTACATTTGCGTACATTATTTGTTTACAATAAAAAGTAGTTCCTAACACGCGATACTATTTTTAGACACACGTGTCGTGCAGTATGAAGCCGTGCAGTATGGAGAAATACTGCACGATTCTGACAATGCAAAGTTAATGGAGAAAAAAAATGAGTATATAATAAGATTGGTTCCATTTGCATGTAGGACAAACTGGATGTCATAAGAAGTCTTTTACTGAAACCCTATGTCAATATAACCATCAATTCTGGAGGAGTAGCGATAACAAGATTTTCAAGATAAGACAATGGTAGCCATATTGGATTTCAGTTCGGCATAATTTTCATGCTGTACCAACTAGACACCATAAAATGTCTTCTGGTGACAACCCCATGTCGATATGACTTTCCTCTGAGGAGTAGCGATAACAATATTTTCAAGATGGCGGCCATATTGGATGTCAGAGCGGCACCATTTACTCCACTTGAATGGAAAGTCATATCAGCATGGGATTTTCACCAGAAGTCTTCTTATGATATCTTGATGGTCCTAAGTGAAATGTTGCATCTGGGACATCCAATATGGCCGCCACATGAGCCATCTTTAAACCTTATTATCGATACTCCTCTTGAATGGATGATCATATCAATATGGGGTGGTCACTAAAAACTTTATTATGATATTTAATTGGTCCTAAACGAAAATGGTGCCGATATGACATTCAATATGGCCGCCACGGCAGCCATCTTAAAAATCTTGTTATCACTACTCCTCCTGAACGGAAAGTCATATTCACATGGGGTTTTCACCCAAAGATTTATTATGATGTCATGTTAGTATTAAATGAAAATGATGCATCCAAAATATGACCGCCATTTGAAAATCTCGTTATCGCTACTTCTCCTGAATATATGGTCATACCAACATGGGGTTTTCACTAAAAGGCTTCTAATGGCGTTTAGTTATTTCTGAATGAAAAAAGTGCCGTTCTTACATCCAATATGGCCGCCATGGCAGCCATCTTGAAAATCTAATTATCGCACTCTTACTGAACTGAAAGTCATATCGACATGGGGTTTTCACCAGAAAACGTATTTTTGTGTCTAGTTTGTCCTAAATGTGCGGGTTAATACTTTTGAATAGCGAGTTACTTTCGCGGTGCCAAATTTGTGCACTTACGATCGCACGACGTATTACGGGTGTTTTAATTTTCGTTAATGACCTTCTGGTATTGTTCTTGTTGTTGTTGTTGTTGTTCTTCTTCTTCTTCTTCTTCTTCTTCTTCTTCTTCTTATTATTATTATTATTATTATTGTAACTAAATAATCACGGATGTTAGTTTTCGTGGAATACTGATTGATCGCGAATAATAATATAAAAAAAGACCCCCACGATATTTATTCACATATTTTTCAACCAATCAATACCTACGTGTCATACACCCTTCTAGTTTGTTTGTTCCATACCATTCAGACTTCTTCTAAGAGATAAAGTGAAATCGATTGACAGTGATTTAATGCTAGACTAATAAAAAGGTTATTCGGATATACCTCCACATTAGGGACAAGATTTAATCGATAAAGATCGGTGTGACAAAAATAGCATTTTGTTCACACGGTGCTCAAAATGTTCAGCAACGCTCATTACGCCTAATCTTTATAACGGTATTTTTATGCAGCTGTCTTTGTCATTTGCCCAGTACACTATGCCTCCACGTGAGTGATGGCTGTAGATGCCTTTGAGATTAGCCATTGTATAGCAACTACTGAACCACCGTCCGTAGTCTGCTCCGACATCTGTAGAATAACTCTTTGAATATTTGTCATTGTCTCTCTCTCGTGAGTTGAAAAGTTAATATTGTCCTCAGAAGTGAATATTTCAGAGACTGTACCATCGTCGCCATAGTTATCCACATTAATTATCGAAGCAGTGACAGCATTATAAATACTGAATTCTTGGAAATGTGCATACTGCCACACTCCATCGTACTGTTGCAGCTGAAAATAGATTTCGCTGTCATCTTTTGTAAGTCTAGATATTTTTTCTAGCCCTAGCCAAAAGTCTCCCTCCATATTACAAAAACTCTCAACACACCCATTCCAATTTCTCTTGAAACTAACGGATCCATCTTGGCGCGTGTACATTACTATTCCTCACTGCATGAACGGCGGTAACTACAAATAGTTATTAAAATAGCAACGAAAACTAAAAAGTAAACAACAGAACAAGATTTCAAGCATTGTTTACAAATATTATCAAAGCACACAAGAAGGGTGCCCTAATATGTAAGTCATTACTTAAGTGGAATTGAAAAACCACTTATGTTTATATATTTGCACTAATACGTCATTTTCGAGATCTTGAAACCGACAATCTACAAGAACTTTCCCACCAATTTAATCGCGCATGATAGGATCATTAACATTTAATCTGCGTGTGCAGAGTTTGTTATTCTGCTGAGTTCCTCTGAGTATCATTGTTACATGTCTTATACATTACATGCCATCTACTGCAATATAATATGGGCAAATTTTACTTCTTCAAAATGCAATCATCTTTGAATCACGTCATGAAGGTTCAAATATCGCAAACGTATTAATTTGTATTGGAACAAAAATATGCTCAATTGCTTGATGATTAATGATTTCCTTTCACAAATATATTTGATATACATTCTGACAGGTAATAACACGTATAATAAACACAAATATATTGTATTTGACTTTGATTTCGAAGGTTTAGCAAGTTTACTATTTAAATTTTTCTTATAAATAATGCAAACACAACAATGCTACGTATATCAGTGATTCAATTAAATGTGCAACTGTATACATAACTGCTCGCTGCATAAAGATCCTAAATGTAGCTGTATGTATACGGTTAAACTAAGCTAGTCTACAAAATACACACAAAATTTTTTTAACTTACCTGGTATACTGATAGATAAAGTGGAACTTGTAAAATCTTCACCCCACCCCACCCCTGCGACACAAAGTAAAGTTGCGTCATTTTTTGTTGCATATACTTGTAACTTGTTTGAATTAGATTTTAAGGACAAAGACTTTTCCAAATTGATTCATTGCATAGTTGCTTTGGCTGTAATTGTATCATGAGATAATGGATTATTTGAATTTGATTTCTATGAGCAATTTTAAATACATTTACACTGTAAAGGCAAACGAGGTTAATTCATATTTAATGACAGCAGGTAGAATAATATGGTACATCTTGATATGCTAGATTAAGGACATGTACAGAATATCTTTGCATGCTTTTGTTGCAAAATGCTAAATCATTTACGTATTATATAGAGACGCAAGCAGTACTTAACAAATATTATAAATTTTATTCGAGCATCCGTGTACTTATAAATGTAGTTTGTTAAACATTAGAGTCAAGTTCTATCAGTACATTTATGAAAATGTAAAGACATTTAATGCTCTGGTAAAAAATTCCATATTAATCCTTTAACATTTTCCTGCTTGAAATACAAGACGTAAATCCACTGATTCTGCCAAACAAAATGTGAAATTCGAACCTTCAGACACTTGCAATAATGACAGGCTTCACCTGGTAGCAGTTTATTACAGCAATTAAGAAATTATAGACAGGTGTAATTTGCATCAATTACAATATATGGCGACACATTTCCCAGTCCGACACCTCATCAAAGCCAATACAGTGAACTAATTTACACATTAATTCAGCATACAACCTAGGTTCAAAACTTAAAGGAGGAGCCTATGGTCATATGGCGACCATATTAGATGTCCAATCGGCACCATTTAATTTTGTTTATATTGCCATTGAATTTTAGATTCTTTTAGCGTAAAGTTATTGAGGACAAATACTAAAATTTCACAAAATCTAGATCAATAGCCTTGGAGATATTCGAATGTAAAATTACTATTTATTTTATACCAAAAGTCTCTGAAACGCACGACTACCCAACCATGGGAAGGTTAATTTTATAGTATCGGTAAACAATGCCAGCGTTTGATTGGTTAATATTTCACTCTTGGGTGGAGAGCAGACATGTCGAATGTATTTTACACAGACAGAAAAGGAAATAACAAATTGAGACATCAAATAAAAGAATGAGGGTTAGGATCTAGGGGAAGAAACATGAATTGAAAATGAAGAATACATTCATGGATACATTTTTTATTTCTTTGTTTAGAAAAAGTGAGGAACAAACTGAAGTATTATAGACTCTTAAAGAGAGGTAAATAGGATAAACAAGTGTCATAACACTTGTAACACGCCAGGTATTCTAACACATCGAACACGTAGCGCCAATATCACGTCGGAGCTCAAGACATATATGGATAGAGCAGTGTCTAAACATTTTTATTTTTATTTTATACCAAAGAAGTAGTATCTTTAGAAAGTAGTGATATCTTTGTCTTTCCATATGTATTACATATTCGAACTCTGTTTGAAAAGGTATATGCTATTATATCAAAAATTGCATAGGGACATTTTTCGTGCTTGACCACGACTTTCAATGCTCATGAATGAAAATCATTTTGTAGATTGTCCATCTACATTTCCAGACAATATGTGAACAACAAACTCCCACGGGCCCAAGATTTTTTGAAAACGCTCAGTTTTCATGACATGGGTCCTATTCACAACCGACAAAATATCACGAATTTAGACACAGTAGAAAACGGACCAAGCAGCTAAAAATAACACAAAGAACAAAGAGCTTTACTGTTTTGTCTTTAAAGTTGTGGACAAATAATACTCCTATTGCGCAAACAGTTATAATGTTAAAGGCAATATCTGAGTCTAGGTGAAAAGACGCTAACTTGCCGTTTTTCAAATAATCGTGATTGTTCTTTAACACCTTTTTCAGCTGCTGGTTTCGTTTTTCTACTGTGTCCAACTCGGCGATTTTTGTGCTGCTAATGAGTTCGTCACCATCTTGAAAACAGCGTTTTGGGCAATTCATAGTGCCCATGCATGTTTGCTGGTATTGTATTACCTTGGAGAATACATCGACAATATATGGCATGATTTACATTAAATAAACTTATGATCATCTTACATTTATAAACATCGAAAGAAAAGATCAAGCACGAAAGTGAACATGTGCGTTTTCCTTAATATAGCCATGTATATCACTTCGTACAGAGTTGAAACATGAAATTCATAAAGAAATACGCAGAAATCATCGCTTTCTAATAATGTCTACTTGTTTTGCATCAATGAGGATGTAATCCATCTAAAAATCAAGAAGCATTCAGGCATTCTTATTTTCAAATTAAGTAATGAGCTTCGACATGTTTGCTGGGGTATCTTGTGTTGTACACAACTATAACGAATTTAGTTGTAATTTTTCTAAACTCATTTGTCAGTTAAAAAGGTGGTGGAAACTTTATAAACGACATGTATTGTATCAAAAATTAATATGCTGATCAAGATTATACTCTAAAGTATATTTTTATTTCCTGATGTATATTTCAGTAACTTCCTGTTCCATTTACTATTACAAAAGTCCACTTCAAAATACTCCATTGTTGTCCATAATAATGTAACTTCATAAATCTTTGTGGGTATCAGATTCCGTGCTTTTGCAAAAAATGACTTTTTCGTCGATGTATGAATTCGTGCAGCTGCCTCTGATTGTAATCGAATGCTATTATCTTCATAGATATTTAATTGTTTGTTTGGTCTTTATATTCGCAGTTTGTAGCAAATGCGGAATCCACGAAAACCGCTACCACATGCATAATAGTCAATTCAGTACAAGTTTTCCAGGCAAGTTTTGGGTGAAAACTCTTAACACTCGCTCAAGGTCTTATAGTTGCACTGAAAAAACAACTTACAGCCCTGCGGTTCCTGGACTATAAGAGAGAGAGAGAGAGAGAGAGAGAGAGAGAGAGAGAGAGAGAGAGAGAGAGAGAGAGAGAGAGAGAGAGAGAGAAAGAATTTTCTGTGTTATGACGAATTCGCTGAATGCGTGCAAATCTTTTGAGATGAACATAAACGACACTTCATAATTTTTCTCCATACATTAATGATGATCTCAAAGGACTTTCATTTTAGGTAAAATCACGGCGGGGCCTAGGCGCTACTGAGGTGAAAAGATGACAGGTGAAACGACGATTTACGCCCTGTCATAAGGATACTTTTGCGAAGGCTAGTATGAATATAGCATGCAGAAAGCGTCGTCATGAGCTAAACACAATTAATTATGTTAGTAAAGTATAAGATGCAGGTCACAGTGACCTATGGTTCTAAGGTGTATTACTAACAGAGATGCATACAGTTATTAAGCGTCATAACTCTAACATAAACAGTACACGCAACATTAACTTTAAACACAAAATCTCAACAAAGTCACAGAAGTATGAAATATAGGTCAACGAGATATCTTTTTGCAGCAAGGGTGAAGTATTTATCAAGCTGCTTCCCTTCATCACGTTTTATGAGAATATGTAGGAAAGTTTGCACATACCATGCCAACCACATGTGGTCATGAGAGAAACACAACTTATCCAAAGCCAGTAAAAAGGGAAATATAAGTCATATTGACTTTCATTTATCTTGAGGGTATGGTACAAGCATTGAAACCCAGTTTTCTTGACCTATTAGCTAAATGTAGTAAACGTGCATTTTATATTCCTAAGTAGTACTCTTCTACAGGTTTCTCCCAAATGCCAAGGAAAATGAATACAAGGCTTATATATCAGAGTTCTAATTTCTCTTTTGCTCTGATATTTCGATGATTATAAAAGTACTACAATGACATTATATTTCATCTTGGACTTCATATTTGTACTCTCACATCGGTGTCAAGTCTATACCTTATTTGAGTCTGAAAATTGCCAGCATTTTATGTTTGTATTGAGTAATTTTGTTTAGCTATTACTCTTTTTGCATAATATTTACAATATCATATGTTAACAATATCCCTATTTAAAGTGTTGTTGCTGTTCTTAAAAGAATGTTCACTAGCAAACCAAAACTGTGCAAAATTGAGCCTGGTTAATAATGTAATCCAATGGTAGTCCTTCGAGTCCGAAGAGGATGGGATCTGTGCAATCATCTGTGGACACAGAGATGGCTCTGCAGTCCCAGTCTTGACTTTCAGTGTCGATGATATATAGAACATTGGAATTCCGTTGTAGTTGCAGGGACGGACGCTGACCTTTGGCGACGCTTCCGGGCTGCCTCCATCTGGCTCCGGCGTTCCTTTTCAAAGTCAACAGACGCTTTACGGGTGAGGGCACGCCAGCGGGTTCGGTGTTGTGCTGTTCTTTCCAGCTCCGGTGGTTTGGGGCCGCACCACTTTAGGCTGTATTTCAATGTGTCTTTGTAACACATGCGTGGTCGGCCTTGATTTCTTCGGCCATGTGCCATTTCCACAAAGAAGATCTGTTTATGCAAGCGTGTTCCATCCATTCCGATGACATGGCCTGACCAGCGAAGTTGGGCCTTGAGCAGCATTGCCTCGATAGTTGTTGTCTTGACTTTATTCCTGATTTCAATGTTGGTAACCCTGTCTTGCCATCGGACTCCAAGGATGGAGCGGAGAGCAAGCATATGGATTTCTCCAGCTGCTTGATGTGTCTGCGGTATACAGTCCAGGTCTCGCAGCCATAGAGCAGGGAGGTGAGGACCACTGCGTTGTACACCTTAATCTTGGTAGATAGGGTAACATTGTGATAGTCGAGTAATCTGCTGCGAAGCCTACCGAGTGACTGACCTGCTTTGCTGATCCTTGCTTATATCTCGTTAGCAAGTGGATCATCGTTGGAGATGACACTGCCTAGGTATTTGAAGCTGTCCACAGTTTTCATTTGAGTGGCGTCATTGGTGATAACTGGTTGTGGCGCACTGGTGTTTGGGGCTAGCTAGAAAAGGACTTCAGACTTACCAAAGCTAATTCTGAGGTCGAATAGCTTAGAGGCTTCGGAAAACTTGTTGAGCATTGTCTGTAGGCTACCTGTCTTGTGTGCCATGAGGGCACAGTCATCAGCAAACAGGGCTTCGCGGATGAGAACTTCCAGCGTCTTCGTCTTTGCAATGAGTCGTCGCAGGTCAAAGAGTGATCTGTCAAGCCGGTATCTGATATAAACTCCCAAGATCCCGGACGGCGTGGTTGATGACGCAGGTAAAAAAGAGGTTGAAGAGGAACGGTGCCCTGTTTTACACCGTTAGAGATCACGAAGGGTTCAGATGGATCGCCATTTGTGACATATTTCCACAGTATCGCGCACAATGTCAACCAGTGACGGCACGATAAATCTGTCATCGTGGTTTGTGATCCAAACACGTAAATTCGTATCAGGAACATAATTGAAATCAATAAAAGGAAAACGTTCAATTGCACGCTACCCTCCAATCAGTACATTATACCGAAGTGAGCATCGACAAGGTATATTTAGCTTCTTAAGAATGAATGAGTGATTTTTGCAAAGTTAGGCATTAGGGCACTCAGTGCAGACTCAATGTAAACTAACAACATCCTCACGTGCAATGATATAATTCTTAGCTGAACGTGTGTGTTGTGTTCGTGCTTGTAAGAATATTTGGCTTGTCCTTTTTTGGCTGTGTGTGAGAGAGAGAGAGAGAGAGAGAGAAAGAGACAGAGACAGAGAGACAGAGAGAGAGAGAGAAGAGAAAAGAAAAGCGATCGATTGATCGAAGAAGAAGAATTGTGATGGAACATACGAATTGTAACAGAAGATCAATTTTCCCATGATTAAGATGAATCTGAGTTGATTTCGTAAACTTGCGAAACTGTAACATGAGAACTCCCTTATGTTGAAAATATAGGGCATTCTAACTTACTTCAAACTTGTTCTTGTTAAACCAGTATTATTAAATCCTGTGTTTATTGGAATATTGACATCGGTGTGATACTAGACTGTACATATCTCGTAGTTGTCCAGATGCAGATTACATTTAGTATATTACCATATGAATTTCATGCCGACCGCTCACGAGCGAACGATCAAGCTACGTACGAGTTTCATTCCTAGCGTTGCCAACCCCGAGATGGTGAGAGAAAAATAGAGATGAGATTTGTGACCGTTCTTTGACCTTTTCTGCATTCCAAAATTGTTCTGCTTACTCGGTTAAGTTTTGTAAATAGTCAATCAGTCACTTGTAAACATTTTAACACGTAGAGTTTGGACCTAAAAGAATATAAATTTGACACATTCAACAACGACGCTTATTCTCATCGTTTTCAGAGAGAGAGAGAGAGAGAGAGAGAGAGAGAGAGAGAGAAAGAGAGGGGGGGAGAGATCATGTGTACAGACATTTTCGGGGACAGTGGTTCTATTTATCCAGATAAAAGGAAGAATTAAACTTTACCAATTACATACACGATGACCTGGCCTGATTTACACAAAGTTTCTCAAAACATTTTTCGTATTGAGATTTTGTACCATCTATCCAATGATACTTGTGGGATTGCTGTGAGAATTAAATATAACTCAAGGGTTGAATTAAACTCTTTAGTTTTAATTTACACACATGCGAGTCCATTTTTGTGTTCTTGAAATAAAAGTTGATGAATTTGTCAGCTTTAAAGAAAGCTTTAATTTTACCCGAAAAATAAAATAAGGCTATTTTCAGGAAAATCCATGATATTATGACTGTAGTTAAGTGCAAAAAGCATAGTTCCAAACCAAGCAATATAATAAAGATATTGAAAAACTTCAACTTGAGGAAGAACATTTAAGATGATTAGTGAAACTGGGGCCTGCTTTAACCAGACAAAGCTTAACAAAACTCAGTCATCATGATTCCTTTAAATCTTGCTTTACGACTCTAGCTCTTAAAATAATGTAACAAAAAGAAAGTGAAACCAAACATGTAAATAAAATCAGCAAACAATTTATTTCTAGACAATTAAAGTGTAAATTCAAAATACACTTACAGCAACGTGAATTGATGTCCAAATTATCCAATAATCCTAAGTGTCCTAATCACAAGTCCTAAATATAGAATATTCCAAATGAATTATAGTAGCCTTAATGTCCTGATGTGTCAGTAGTCTTGAATGCACTGATATGCCTGAATGATGTAATCCATAATATCTTTGAATGAATTCACATAAATCCCAAAGTCAAGTATTAATCCAAAATGAGAATTAGCATTTTTATTATTTTTAGTAATTCCAATGAATATTTCAAATAAATAGTTCCTCTCTCTGAATTTTCTCTGATTTTTACAACTGTAACATCTGATTACTAAAATAAATTCCTTCATAGACTGATCTCAATAATATGAAGTTCAGTACAGAAGTGAAATCTTGTTTACCAAGCCTGTATAAATATAAGGATAAGTCACCTGACAGAATATTCAAGTTTATGAGTAACTCTAATGGAAATTTCCTTTTCTCACATAAACACATGAAAAATTCCAATTTAATTGTTAATTGCTATGTAAATAAGACTAAACTTAAATGCAGTAAATATGTTGTTTACAAAATGACCACTAAAGTACAACTTACCTCATGGACACATATTATAAATTCAATATACATTGCACTTGAAGCTATTCATAGAAAATGCAAGGCACAATTTCTTTCACATTCAAAATTTATCTGACACATTTTGTGTCCACATTCCTTCAAGACACTGTGCACACCTGTAAATCACTTGATTCACACCATAATTAAATGATGTACAATGCAAGGACTGATTTTCTTTTATCTCGAATCGACATCAGTATTGTTTATGACTTTGGATTTAGACGTTTGACAGCACGCTATAACCTGACCAATTCTGATTGGCTGCTTTGATGGGTCAATATAAATTCAAGTAGCTAATCTGAAAGCATAAGTATATAAACCATATTTCTGAGCAAAGATTGTTTTAGCCATGCGAATACATAAATTCATTTAAAAGATTTAATGAATCTGGACTACCACCAATCAAGAAATTATATTCAAACCAGCCGGATCATGAATTAGCGCAGAGGATTAGGAGTATGTATACCTGATTAAACACCTCAAAAACAACCTTTTAAATTAGTTACTATACCAAAAGAACAGTTTAATCCAGTCAAACAAATGTTGTGGAATTTTGCAGTAATAAATAACAAGTAAAACAAAGAACATAATTAGCATTATTTATCGCGTAACATTAAACTCAGCTTTTACACTCAGCTACATCCTAGACGGAGGAGATGTTAAAGTTGGGAATGCGTCCACCAACAAAGATAGTTGTTGAAGAAGTCACAAAGCCGATTTGCCTACGTCAAAGAACAATCCAATTTGGAAACAACGTATATCATTACACGTGAACTCTGTTATGAATGAATAAATACATGGGAACTTCACTACCTCCTCACACAAAGTTGGTACGCGGCACCGTGGTATCCAGTTGTCTGTGCCAACGCCACCACTGAAAAACCAAAGACGTTCGAAACTACGTTATCAACATAGACGACAGTCATCGACCAGAAATGTACTGGGCAGCTGTGTACATTCAGAGCATGACAATGATGGAATATTTTGATTTGTATGGATTACCTCGGATCGAAGATGAAATCAGAGACCTTTTGAGAAGAAATGCTGTTTCGACCCAGTTCAATAACGTGAGATTACAAGGATCATATTTAATTGTGTTCGGAAAATATTGTGTCTATTTTCCTCAACAACGAAGCCTTTGATTTATTCTAGCACATTTATAGATTTGTTTTGAATAGCATTTACCTAGAAGCAATGAAAAAATATAATTGTTGTTTGTGATCATTATTGCAATCTCTTTTTCTCATCTCGACTAGCTTAAGTCGGCGACAACACGAATCCTTGATGGAACATTGGTAACCACATCTCAAGAACATATGTTTTCATACTTGTAAATATTTTCACTGTTATATTTTTATCGTACATTTTAAATTGTTTTCTCCGTTCATTTCCCAAGTAAGAACTTATTTATTATACATGAAGAGGATGGGCTGTCCTAATCCCCAGCTTAATTATTTCTTTTGTGATTGAATAAGTTCAGATTCGCTTATTAAAGTATTGATTGTAAAACAACAACAAGCACATCATAATTGATGATTATATTTCATTTTATTTGCTTTAATTATCTTTTTCTTTCTATTGGTTTATCTATGTTTCTATTTATGGGTGGTTTTATCCCGTGCATAGGACATTTGTCTGCTTTTTGTTACTAATGTTAAATTCTCATAGGACTCTATTGTGGCCTAAACGTAAATATTAATTTCCTATAGGACTCCATAGTGACATTCATAATGTTAAAGTCTCACAGGACTTCGTAACCACCTTTACACTAATGACAAGTATTTTTGACGCCGATATTGTTGAATTGTAACAAAGAAATATAGTCACAAAGATGTGCCTGTCAATTGAGGTCTTTCTGTCTATTTGTGTGTATGTGCGTAACAGTAATTGGTATTTAATAATTTGGCCGACGCATGATTTTATCTATAAAGTATATGTATGTATGTATGTATGTATGTATGTATGTATGTATGTATGTATGTATGTATGTATGTATGTATGTATGTATGTATGTATGTATGTATGTATGTATGTATGAATGTATGTATGTATGTATGTATGTATGTATGTATGTATGTATGTATGTATGTATGTATGTATATATATATATATATATATATATATATATATATATATATATTGTTATTTTCATGTACTGAAAAAGTACAGGATTAATTCCTCTTCTTTACAATTTGACTTGTCTATTATTTATATGAACATGCAAATTATTTACATTTTCTTCCTTAAATGTATGCTTATTTTATTCTTACCTTTATCGTTAAATACGCTTAGAATTTCACTATTGTAATTTCGGTTAACCTCGTTTCATATCTACTATGTTTTCCAATAAGATATAGTCTTCAAACCAACGGCGAGGGCTCTGTACACACATAACTACAACCACATTTCGGAGAGATATCTGACGTCATGACCGCTTTTATATTAATGCCACCTCTTCATGAAAAACAATATCATCCTTGTTAAAAGTCACAACGAAAGGCGTATATCAGGGACATTTGTCTGTAATACAGTTATGACATTTACTTTCATGAAAATGTTCATTCAAACTGCATACAGGTAATGTAAAGTGTTACCGTATACAGGTAATGTTCATTTGCACTGGATACAGCCAATGTTAAATGTTACTGTATATAGATAAGATCTGCTAGGTTTGTCAAATAAAACATTTTTTTTCTTATGTTCTTATGATTTTATTTTTATAAACATATGTTGAGACATTTAGCATAAATGTGATATGTTTATTTATACATCACTAGAGTTTGATTACAACATCTACTGGATACATGTGTTTGGGTGAAAACACACACACACAAACAGCTACAAGCCCCCCCCCCCCCGAAATTGGTTATTTAGTGAAGATATGAATATATTTATCTATTTTTCTGTGTGTTGCTGTTGCTATCTGTCTCTTCTCCTCTGTCTATTGCACTCCCTATGTATATATATATATATATATATATATATATATATATATATAGAGAGAGAGAGAGAGAGAGAGAGAGAGAGAGAGAGAGAGATAAGAGAATATATTGTGCAATAAAGCGATAAAACTTACCTTTGGATACTGGGATGTCATCTTGGTAAACGTCATACATACAAAATTATAACGTCATAACGTTTGTTCAAAGGTGCATTCAAACTGATAATTCGAATGTTCATGAATGGACTGCGTTTACTGCCATGCGATTGGTTGTAAAGAGACACGTGACACTGATCTGGATTTGTAAAAATATATTGACACATTCTGGAGACTAGTTTCGGTTTGCAATGTACTTTCAGTGAAATTTTTGTATGTATGAACGGTCTACATCCCATTGATTCATGTTTAATGGGGTCATTTTGAACGCATATTGTTTGTTCTAGTTGATTACATATTGTACCTATTAGTATTTACCAAAGTCCATCATGAAATCTAGTTACTAGCAGTTAGAATTCATGAAAATGTGTGGATTTTGCTGTGACCATTTAAAGGCATATGAGCAAAATACATGGTGTAGTGAACAAATGGTTATGATAAAACTTAAGATTCAAATTTGCAACCCGAGATACAATCGCCCATCATAAGATCAATGCAAAATTAACCAGAGAGCAAATATAGAAAAATCAAATCATTGTTATAGTCTATTTAAATTTAATATCATCATGAATGAACTGATTATTCCATTTATGCATTGATGACTTTTAAATCACTATTACCGAAAGGAGTAAATTCTTAATGTGTGATTACAATTACTGTTAAAAATACTTATGACATATTTTTTGGCAAAAAATAACTGTATTGCAACATAAAATACAGTCATTTGCTAAATACTTTTATTATTGTTTGGCATCACTATTAAATAAGTTACATAATACCATTTTTTATGTTGATTGAAAATTTTGCTCATCAATCAACTGTGTACCTTTTGGAAAGCTCTTTGCTCCTTTTTATATGTAAAGGAGAGTATATATATATATATATATATATATATATATATATATATATATATATATACTGTTACGGAATTATGTTTCATCTTTTAAATTATAATATAGTTTTCATTTGGCTTTATAACCATTGTTTTATAATTCCTTAATTCAGTAGCCTGCGCTATTAAGGTATATGAATGTCAACATGTTTACACGAGTCATGCTAAGTCCAGGGAAAATCAATAATTATGTCGGTCAGCTTAACCCACAATTGTGAATCACGTCTTACGCGCGTGCAGATTTTATGACCTGAATCCTTTTTCAACATCTTGTTGATTTGAAATAAGGTATTCTAATTGTAGTGCAAAGGCACTTTTTGCAGTATCATGTGCGACCTAGTTTCTGATTGGCTATATAATGCCATGTAGCAATAGAACGCTCATTCTTTGGCAGCTCATCAGAATCATAAGGTTATTGAGGAAGATTATTATTGTTTGTGAAAATCAGCTGGCGGAAATTCTATTACATACATAGTACATTTTGGATTTAAGTACTATTCTTCAAGAAACTTAACAATATTCTACATTCACAGGAGTTTACCTGGGATTATTAACATTTGGATTAAAAGCTTGTGGCATATAAGCACATTAGTGATTTCATTCGGATAACCTTTGGACAGTTCCGGATTATCAAAATTCAATAGGATATTTAGAATTATTTAGGAATTTCTGAACTGTAAGTTTTTTTTAATTCTTTCACTTTGTTTGTTTGAAATATTATAGATAATAGAAATTGTGAAAGCTTGTTTGAGTCGTCTTTCTTTTGTTACTATTTCTAACCCCTAGACGTAACAATATATATATATATATATATATATATATATATATATATATATATATATATATATATATATATATATATATATATTGCGGATTCTGGGCCACTTGACATTTGACCTTATCCCTAATCTTGCACATTCACCCCTAACCTCTGTCCTTCACCATAGGTCTGACTAGTCTTATCAAATGTTTGATTTCTAACAGTGGCGCTGATTCGAATGTTGGAAGTACTCGTTTGAGATTGAACTGGTTTTTGTAACAGAAAACTTTTGAGAGAAAAACTTATTGACAAGTGAAATTTTGTGAGTCAAGGAATAATCATCAGTCATAAGAGCAGCATTTTCCAAAGTTTCCACTTTCTCCTCGTCAAGATAGGTCTTGACATCTCCAAGGATGCACCTCTTAAACTCTTAAATGACTACGAGCTGTCTGAGGTTATCGTAATCTTGATCAACCTTCTTGGCTGAGCACCACCAATCAAATAGTTGTTCTTTTTCCCTCGCAAATTCGACATGAGTTTGTCCAGTTTCTTTTCTACAATTCCTAAACTTTCGTCGATATGCCTCTGGTACTAACTCATAAAACTTCAAGATGTACTCCTTAACCACATCATAATCAGTGCTTTGTTGTACTGACAGTAAAGTGTAGACTTCACGAGCTTTGCCAATAAGTACACTTTGTAATAACAAAGTCCAATGCTTTCTTGGCCATTTCAAGTGTTCAGCAATTTTCTCAGAGTGAAGAAAGTATTTATCTACTTTTTTTTCCTGAAAAGGGAATACTAACCTAATATATATGGTAACATCAAAACCTGAACTTGTGTGTAAAGGGGGAGAGAGTGTACTCTGCTTGCCAGTTCTAACTCTTTTAATCTATTTTGCATTTCCCTCTGCTCTTTCTCTCTGCATTACCTTTCATCTCTCTGCACCTGCCTGTCTTTTTCTTCTCTTTGCAACTGTGTCTGCATCTGCCTGTACTTTTCTTTTCTTTGCAACTCCATCTGCCTCTCCTTTTCTTCTCTCTGCTTCTGCATCTGTTTTTCTATTATCCTCTTCTCTCTCTGCATTCCATTTTTCTGAAGCTGAATCTTTGGTTATTCAAATTCCAGCTGAGTTTGTTTTAGCTGCAATTCCTTTAATTTCCAATCAAAACCAGATAGAGACTTCCCAATTAAACCCAAGGCACTTTCATCCAAAATTGTCTTTTCCACCAAATGTTGAATTAAATTTTTTTTTATCTCTTGCTTTGTCAAAGATGCTTTCGCTTCAGAAAGATCATAATGTCTGGCAAGCTCAAGCAATTCATCCTGTTTCATAGACTCTAACCCTACCTGGATAGGACTTGAAATAAACTTTTGAACATAAAATGAAATTGTGCATGTTTACTGGTTTCACTAAACATTTCTCAAGTGGAATTAAAATATTCAAATGGGTGAAAAAATAATCTTTATTAGGGACAATGAAAATTTCAAACAAATGCAATTTAAATTGAAATTTAAAGAAATTCAGATACCGGAACGGCACCTACTTTCTGTTACGACTCCAGGTCTTAAACTAATGTAACAGAAACAAAGTAAAAAAACAACAAAACAATGTAAGTAAAGTCACAAACAATTTATTTCTAGAAAATTAAAGTGAGAATTCTACAGAACATGAATTAAAATCCAAACTGTCCAAAAACTCCAATAATTCTAAGTGTCCTAACCACAAGTCATAATATAGAATGTTCCAAATGAATTCCAGTAACCTTGAATGTCCTAATGTGCTAGTAGTATTGAATGTTCTGATGTGTCAGTACTCTTGAATGTCCTGATATGTCTCAATGATGTAATACAGAATATCTTTTGAATTCATTAATATTAATCCCAAAGTCAAGTATTTATCCAGCATGAGAATTAGCACTTTTGGTAATTCCAATGAATATTTCAACTAAATAATTCCTCTTTCTGAATTTCCTCTGAATTTTAACAACACAGCTATAAGCATCTGATTATAAAATGATTCTTCATAGACTGACCATTTGAACAAGAATGAAATATTATCCAATAAAATCTCTGTATATAAACATAAGTCACGTGAAAGAATGTTCTAGAATATGAGTAACTCAAATGGAAAATTTCCTCTGCGTTCGTGACGTTTCTTGGAACATTCCAATCTAAGTACTAAATGCTATGTAAACAAGTCTGACCTTGAACTAAAATGCAGTGAATATGTTTATATGACATGACTAAAGTACAACTTACCTCATGGATAGATATTATAAATTTAATATACATAACAACATAGAATTATAGCTCTGATTCCCATCCATAATATACCTGTACCTTTTACACCAAATGACTTCGTATGCACGTCACAGACCTAGACAGCGCACATTTTTTAAAACTTTTTTTTAAAAAATTTAAATTATCTTACGGTGACTTTTTGATTGATATGACTTATTCTGATTCTTGGCCGAAAGATTCCCAAGTTTCTTCTTTTAAGGATGACCTTATTAGATAACTTCTTGTGCCGAGAATTCTATAAAGGTATTACCACGCTTTGGGCATGGGCCTATTTTGTCCAGCGTAATTCAGCGTGTGACTGAGTTTTCCGCCATTTTCAGTGATTTCCCACTTTTATCGAAGTATTTCTGAGATGGATTTTGGAAGAAACTACACGAGGTGTTCTGACTGAAAGAAGACACGTTGATCTGTACTTTTGAAACTATACTCGAGAGAAATATTCTTTCAATGAGAGGAAGAAGGCAGAAGATGAAAAAGAGAAATGTTCTTTTAATGAGGGGAAGAAGGCAAAGGATGAAAAAGAGACATTCGTGGTCAGAAGTGTCTTTTTTCATAACATGGAAGGAATACCTTTTTTAAGAGGTTGAGAATGTCTTGCATGCCGTGTACAAGATAAAAATAAATAAATTTTAAAAAAATGAAAAGGTTACAGGAAAATAAATTATTGCACGAAAAATATAAGTAATTAAGAATGTATGTAAGTAGGTATTCACCGTCTGATTATTTCCATGAACTTTAACAATTCACTAGGCAATAATTTCTATAAGGTTCAATAAAGAATTGTATGTAGATGTATTTACTAGGATTGGATCAGAATTTGTCTTTGGTTATTTTGTATGCAAAACTCTCTCATTCCCCTCAGTATACAAAATCCAATTACAAAACACTTTTCCTGCCTCTCGATCAAGGCTACGAGGATCCGTCGTAAATAGATTTCCCGCTCGATTGTGCATACTATTTCCAATTTTCAAACGTTAGTTGGAACATAGAGATATACAAATGATGAATAACAAAATGAAAACGACTGATATTGGTTTCCTCAATTTTTCTTCTTAATTAAGTTGAATCACACACATTTCAATCAAACAATCAATCAAACAGTCAGTCAGTAAATCTGGCTACAATACAAAATCCTTACAGCTACTACTTGCACCGCTTTGTAAAGGTAAAGTACAATTTGTCTCATTAATATAAAGGGATGAGATATATTTACTTTGAGATATTAACCATCTGCATATAAAGCCCAGTTTAAAGAAGCACGAGTGATCACCTCTAGATCTATTTATCTATCCATACATACATTTATATTCAGCATCTTTTTATTGGTATATGTATAAAGAAATATGTCACTCACTACACATCTACCCGAATATCTTCAGTATCAGCGAATATTTTTTTTGCATTCTGCAGAATGGGGTAAAGATGCACCCATATTTATGAATTGAAATTCATATTTTACAGGATTCTTGAAATCACAAAGCTTGAAAATCGATAAAACACTGCAAGAGCAATCGTAAAATATAAAATTCAATTTTAATAATTACTAATACCGGTAAATCTAATAAAACATCTGAAGAAATAAATAACAGAATTATATTTTTAACCATTGTTTACAAATATTGTCAAAGCATACAAGAAAGGCACATGAATACATAAGTAGTTCCTTTCTGGTGTTATGAACTAATAACTTGTAGTTTTTGCGTCATAGGATGTGATTTTAAGCAATGTAAATGATTGTTACAAATGCTTGCAAAAATGTATAATTACTTCTGAAAGATATTCATACGTGTGTAAAACTAGCATGTTTATGTCTTGCTCTGCAAATCACCACTGGTAGTGGTGTATGAAAGAAAAGTAACCTTGACAAAGCGTATCAAGAACTGAAGCGTTAAGGTGTTAAATGAGGTTTTAGAGACATAAAATGTTAAATAAATCCCAGCATATTAGGCAAACGAGATCAAAACTTAGCATACGTCATTAACTTTGATTTTTTAATGATAATCTTCAAAATTATGAAAAAGTACGAATAATGATTTTATCGCAGCAACAAATTTAATCATATTATGATATTTCCATCCTCTGCATTGCTTATTACATTCGTGTCATTCTGATTGGTCGTGTAACTTGATGTGTTGTACGATTTGTGTAGACAATGAATCAAAAAGTTGTTCCTGCAGATCGGCTCTATCTTTGGGCCAGAGTAGTCTTACCATATCCCTACATACAACTTTCATTATTCCTTTTGCCTTGCGTCCATCACATTTCTCGATAAAAAGTGGAAAAATTCGGCATCCACTATTCCACGCAGACTGGACTTCGAACAAACACCAGTCACTTTCCAGAAAACTGTCTGATATAATTAGAACCGTACACCAGCAACGAGATGCAGCGGAAATGACTTCCTCGCAAATCTGCTTTCCCACGTCAAAATTAGCATCCCCAACAAACACTGACTTGTTCCGCTTTTTAAGCAAATACTTAAGTTTCGTCTCCAGTTTTGGGCACACGCAGTCAATAACAAAGTCTTGATCATTACTGCTGAAAGACAAAAACACAGCATAATCTGGTCTTCTATCGGGAATGATGTTTACTCCCACGTTTTGCTGCCAATGAATCTCGCTCTTAGTTCGACTACTATTTACACATTTTCTTCTCCTACAATACCAGATGCCAAACATTATGCATACTCCAACACACGAGGCAATAAAAAGGCAAATGACAAAATAAAGTATATAGCCTTGAATTTCTGCTTCGCAGTATCTTTCTAAAATAAGTAAAATTTCTTTTGAAATTCTAAGTACACTGTTATCATATTTGCAAGTGACATTAGGTGGTACTAATCGAACATTATGACTCGATTGTAAAAAGTCTATCCAAGTAATCAGTTCTAAAGACTCAGAAGAACATGTGCACTGCAAATCGTTGCCAGTAATATCTATTGTAAGTCCATCCCAATGTGACGAATTTATCGGACGCCCTGAAATAAAACCACCAAAAACAGGTTCAGTTGTCATCAAGATGTTGAAGGATAAGTCAATTAGCTGTAGAAGAACCTCCTTATGGAATCTGAGACCGAATGACTGCAAGGAATTGTGTGATAAATCTAAAACAGCCAGCTCTTTATTTGTAATGAATAAATCATACGGTAAGGAGTTGATATTGTTCCACGATAAGTTCAAGTGTGAAAGATATCTGTTCCATATAAATAATTTGGAAAAAGTGGACTGTACAACTTCAGAAAATGAATTGCGAGCCATATTCATGATTTTCAAAGCAGGGAAATATTGGAAGCTGTCTTCACGAATGTCAATCAAAGACGTCCGACTTATATCAAATTCTTCTAAATACTGAAGTCCTGTAATAGGCGAAAATACTTTTGATAGTGTCCACTTCACTCCGGAGAGGTTTATGCGCCTGAGTTTATTGTTAGGATTAATGCATATTCTTCCATTTCGTTCAAATATGTAAGAGATATTAATACTTGAATCAATGAAGGATAAAGTTTCCAAGTTTGGTGGGCTATTAAAACAGTCTCCATTTGTTGAGCTGTTGGCATAAATGCATTCATGTGAGATGGGACTTCTTATGGACCTAGATCTCGTAAATACTGGCCATTTATCGAGCACCAATATTTTTAAACTATCCATATAATACAGATCACTAAGACACTTGCTTTGGCCTAACAACGTGGTCCCAGATACATTAAGGCACTCCAAAAAAGGCAGGTAATATCTGAAGGGTGTATCAAATGCAATGATTCTGGTCCAGCTTATATCCAAACTAATCAATCTTGTACCTCTAAGATTTTCCATAAATTGATGGTCTACGGTGAACAGACTCATGTCTTCCAGGCTATTCACCCCACTCACATTCAAAACTTGAAGATGGGGTGAAGAAAAACCCACCATTGCATTGGTTAGGTCGATCAAAAGCAATCCTCTATTTTGGCTAAGGTCCAGAACAACCAAATTCGAGAGTTCACTAAAGGATCCATTTTCAATATCCGTTATTCCAGCATCTCTTAGATAGAGATATTGGACAGCCCTCAAAAAGTGAAAAGTAAGCTTTGATAGTCGCCATGTTCCAATTTTTCTATTTCCATCGAATTCTAAATGCAATACACGATTCCAGGCTGGTTCATGAAAAGGCACGTCAGGAATTTGGTCCATATACGTGTTCACTGAGATACAGACACTAGCTGTGTAATCTGGGAGCGTCATATTATCGAATATAACAGCATGACTGCCATTCAGGATAAAACATTCCACGTACACCCTACCATTTGTTGTATAATTACAGCTGCAAGGAGGTGGGCACTCTGAATGAGTAGTTATCTCCACTGACACACTGTACTCGATGACTGTTGCAAGCCAAAGACTGATGAAGAACTTGGTCCTGAAAAAAGAAAATGCGATGTCTAAAATGTGCAATGTCGTTTTGAATTAGAATTTGCATATTTTGTTTACCATAGTAACATTTTTATTAGAAGGACAACAATTTTGAGACGCACATAAACACAAACTTTGCATTTTCTTTGTTACGCGATCAATCGCACACTCACTCTAAATTCTTCCTTTGCGTTGAATTTTTTTTACAGCATTTCATGAATTTTGCCATGAGGTTTAAAGCGAAAAAATGATACCATGACGCTTCCTGCTGAGTGATAATATCAAACCTCTGTTATCATCAGCTCGTGATAAATGTTGAACAGTTTATACCTACTTTGCACTTTACACATCGTATTACCTGCCAGTTTTGACCAGATGCACAAAATGGTAATATCTAGACAACTCTAAACATTGAAATGATACCAGCGGGCATTTACGTTAGGTCATGATCTTTGTGACCGTAAGTGTTCACATAGCTTCAGGATGATTGAAAAGAAAGCGGCGTATCATTAATTTTGATTCGCATTTATATATGAATCGACATGTTTCATTTTGTACGCTTCCGGAGTGAATGTTAACAGTGTTATGATTCTTTCTGGACATGTGATTGGCTACGGGCCAATCTTGGCGAACCGATGCACAAGTCATTTCACTTACATAAATCAAATGTTACAAGCAAATTTACCTTCCAATTGTGGTCAGTTTATTGTCCTTTATGCTTGCAATGAGAAACTTATCGTTGCCTTGGGCATTTTTAAAAGTTTTCTTGGAGAAGTATTTTCGATTATATGCCCCCCCCCCTCCAAAAAAATAATCAATAATCACAAAAAGAAAAATATAAATAAATGAATAAATACAAATGCGAAAATAAAATAAAATAAATACAAATAGAAAGGCGGTTGGAACTGAGAAAAGTTTTTAAAATCCTAACTATTCTGCACCTGCGGCCACGTTTACAATAAAATGTGAGCGCTCATAGCCGAGTGGTCTAAAGGCTCTAACCTGAAACCAGGAGTCGTATGACAAAATCAACACGCAAGCAAAGCAAAAGCCCACAGCTTATAAAAAGTCGAGTTTCAACCACAACTACCGCTACGACCACTGAATCCAACCATGTTTCCCATAGCCTACTGTGCAGTGGGTAAAATTTATGGAGTAAACACCGACAGCATTTCTGAGGAAGTCTAACAAGTAAGTCTAACCAGTTCTTTAATTTTCCTGAAACATTTATTTTATTCGACTACTAATTTTATTCAGGGTACTCTGATTAGATATAGGGCTTCCTACTGTATAACTACCGTATATACTCGCTTATAGGTCAACCTTTTCTTTTACTGAAAACTCTATTCATGCAGAGTTGGGATCGTCTGATAAGCGCGACATACAGAAAAATGTGATAATTCTAGGGTTAATGTTGGAAACTCTATGTGTTTCCAGTGCATTCAAATAATGTCAATTCAAATATTTTTACATTTTCATGCTATTATTCACATTCAGAAATGCATATATGGTATGCACTGATTTTTTCCCGTTTCCTGATGGTATTCATTACACAATACTTGTATCTACAGTTGTTTGGATTTTAATAATTTGAAAATATTAGCAGTAAATTAAATACTACCTACCGCAAAGTGTGCGTCAATGTTGTTTACTGTGGATGTTTAATAGCAAGAATATAGCTTCCATTTTCGTGCAAGTCCAAATAAGCTGTATTTGCATTAATATTTGTGGTTTGCTGTATAAACACTGTGTTTGATGCAATACAGGTTTTGGTTTAATTTGTATTATCCTTTTCCATAAGTCAAATTTAATTTATAAGCAATATTTCCGAAGTTAACTGCCAGTGCACGTGGGCCGATAAGCCCTTGGCTTGTATAGGCAGCATTCACATTGTTTTGAAATTGACAATCCTTTTCATCGAGCCGCGAATCCGCGAATTTAATACTTGTTCCCTACCAAGTAGAGTTCTACAACTTCCCGTGCATGTTTGACCTTAATCCCTTAGCTTGTAAAGGCATCACTCTCTTTGTTTTTTCATCATTACAACCCTTTGATAGAGCCGAGAGTCTGATACTTGTTCAGTGCCAAGTAACAGAGGGTAGTTATTTGAGTTCCATGTGATTTTGCCGCACAATTGACACGTTTTCCTGTTGCATCCTTAAATAGATTTAACAGAATTTATAATCAAAGTGTTACTTATGGAGCCCAAGCCCAGTTTATACATAAACATCCGCATATGACAGTAAAGCAGAGGAATCGAGTCGGATGATGTTTAAGATGACTTGACGACGATAGACGATTTCAGAACTTTATCAGACAATGATGATGAATTCTTGGACTTTGCACTAGACAGTGACATTTACTGATTTATAGGATACTACGAATCAGAAAAATGTGGACTTAACTTTAATTGTTTATTTGTAAGTCGCGTGGAAGTAACATATTACAGGATATTGTGAATCGGATCATTCTGATCTATTACTTTTATACCGGTATGTGACATATAATTGAATTCGTGCATTTGTCAAATAAATGGATTTAAAATGTCAAGCATGCTGGATTTCAATGGATTATATTATACGAAGATGGACAGATTGTAAGTTGTCAATTTACTTGTGACATATTCCACAGAATAATATAATTTTATTTTACACTGGTTTTGTGTTTTTCCTATCTATTTATTTATCTATCTATCTATCCATTTTTGCTTGTTTATGCTTCCAAAGTGCAACTCTGACTCACTGACGACAAGTCACCCCTTCAGATGGATCTGATTTGCAAAATATACCCCGACTTATAGGAGGGTCAAAGCGAAATTGGTTTTTTGCAGCCATAAAAGAGGGGGGTGGGAGTGAAGGTCGACTTATAGTCGAGTCGACTTATAATCGAGTATATACGGTATTAATAGGGCTTACAACAACACAAAAGTTACAGTGCTTTGAAAATATTTTTGACCAAGTATACATTAGTGTTTGTCAACAATGAACTTATTTATCATTCTATCAGAAGCTGTAACAATCGACGTTGTAAAAAATATGAATAAAAAAATAAAAATAAAACGCCAAACAAACTCGCATCGTATATGTTCAACAAAACAAAAGGCCGAACACTGATTCTTCTTGGTCTGACGAATTGAAATTTTTATATTGCTTTGTTCAAACACATCACGACAGTAAACGACAATATACATTGCAAACTTTTGCAATCATGAATTTGCCATTTCATTAATTCGTAATCGAGCTACTTTTTATAGTGTTAATGCTGAAGAACGGCCACTAATACTCAAAACGTGAAAATACGTCTAAGGCTAAGGGTTTTCATTGCGGAAACAGGCCTTCATTTTATTCAGAACTTTGGTTTTGTCTGGATATACGGTGGCACATGCATTAATAATCATTTTGTATTAAGCACTCAACTTCTTAATAAACACTAAGAATTGGTAAAAAGCAAAACGAATGCCTTTATATTGGTATATCTGTCCGAAATAGCAAGAGAACATTTGCATTCGCTAAAAATGTTATTTTTTACTTATATCAGTAATGTTTATTTTTACTATATATTAGTAATGTTTATTGTTAGTCCATATAGATAATATATGAAAGCTTTGTGAAAGAAAGGAACAAGGCCGATTTTATGGGTGGGATATATTGTCTTTTTTTTATAAGAGGCCGGATTTCAGCCCCAAAAATTAAGTTTAAAGAAGACAAAATATCTTGAATATAACGCACGCAAATCATCTCCAAATTTCTTGAAAATGCCCCCAAAATGAAATTACTGATTTATTTTGAACTTATAGAAAGAATTGAAAATGACATGTTGTGAAATTTTATAACTTTATAGGCTTTTTTCGGCTTTGAAACAATATTTATTTTAAAGCAAAAGAAAGTATGTCTGTAAATTCTGCTCCAAGAATTTTTTTTAAAAAAACTCTGTCATTTCATATTCGTTACCATACGGGATCGTTTGTGATTATTTGTTGAAATTCCATACTTTGATCAGTTCCATTTAGGAACGATATCACTTTTGTTTAATTTTGTGAGCATGAGTAAGGTGTCAGATTTATTCATCATCCATTTGCATTATAAATAAATATACCATTCACGTAATAGTGTTAAGTATTTTAGCTTAATTCAATCCCTCCGGGCTTCATCATGTTACGTTCGGTATCATCAAGAATTCAACTATATTAACTATTTTAAATCATGGAATGCAAACAATGAAAACTGTGATAGCCGCAAAAAATATAAATCCAGCAAAATAGTTGAACACTGTTCATGGCGTGAACGATGCGCATATAACATATCGTTGTTTTCTCATTTCACATACGTTACAAAACATAAGTACACCAACAATATTTGGAAAACAACTCTGAAGATTCAGAAAAAAGGAGAAGAATAGAAAGAGATAGACGAGCTCAGGTGGAATTACACAAATAGTTAGAAGAAGAAGTAAAAAGGAGCGAATAAACAGGCATACGAAACGAGAGAGTAAATGTGTTGTAGTTTATGATTTAGCTGAAATATGTTATATTGTGACAATTAAAAAAAGAATTTTAAAAATTACAATACGTTCTCCTTATTCTTGTATTGCAAAATCAGTTTAGCGTTCCCGAGACATACAAAAGCCATTAAACATATTTATTGTCTACACAGTGAGATTTGACAGTGTTGATTTTGTTAGCAAATAAGAACGCAATCAAATAGTATACTTTTGCCGATAGTAAAGGACTCGCAGTGGATGAAATAGCAAGATTGAATGAAAGTATTACGTGTTATGTGAGATGCATTGTAGGCATTCAAGCTAAAAACAAAATATCTACAGCGCATTATAGTTCCAATGTTCACCACATAGTGAAAAAGTTATTTTAAAAATTAATTTTGGACCAACAAGGCTATGACTTTGATGAAAACATCAGGATATGATTTCAGTAATATATTTCCGATTCAAAAGTTAGATTAGAATATCTTGCTTGTGGCGACTGCATGTCTTATTATTACCGAGTGATATAGTGATACAAACGGGTATATTGTTGCCTGCAACTTAAAGTCACCCGATTGCTCCTAACTCAGACAGAACACTGATATACATACCAACGTCGGCAACATAAAGACAATGTAATAAGAAAACGTGGATAAGAATTATTTGGACAAGAATGGCAACAATCGTGGCATTCTTGGAGTCGTAAACGCACATATTCGAAATACAAAAGTCACGAAAGAAACCACAATCAAAGAACAAAACAGAAACAAACAAGGATTTATAATCATGATGATGGTTGCAGTAGATGTAACGTAAAACGTTTATATTTTTTCTCCCACCGCTTAATACATTCTTTGATCCAGAGCCCCAACCCTCAGGGGGCTGGGACTGTAAAAAAAACTATTAGGGTACCACTATTTTGCTAATACCCCAGGCCGAAGACAGCCAAACAGGAACAACGTGAAATATGGAGAAAAAGGGTATAATTCTTTAGGCAGACATCTGCTCTGTGTGAAAAACTGTGTTGATGAATATTGCCGCTTGGATATGGCAGAGTTTAGAACATGTAGAGTTTACCCATGTATCAAGTGTGGTGCTGGGACGCGGACTGATTATAGGATCTGTGCGAGATGGGGTGGCAACCATGCTGCAATAAACCTAAAGAGAGCAGAAAACAGAGCAAGGAGACGAAATAATAAGTTCCTTGTGAGCTTCAGTCAAGGCAGGATTCATTTAGATATTAGGGATTATATATATATATATATATATATATATATATATATATATATATATATATATATATATATATATCAAGCTGAATGTAAGCACAAACAATTAAAAATTCAATTTATATAATAGGGATTATAGGTATGAAGATTCAGGTTAGCACAATAAAATTACATCCATTAAGATAATAAAGTGTATAGGTATAACGATTAACGTGATCACAAAACAATATTTAGAGAATTGGGTTGATGTGCATAACGCATGACATTGTGCAGCGCCCTGATATCACACGTTTGAGTGAGCTACTACAAAGAGGGCAGATAACCCCGAATGCATATGACGCGTTTTTCGCGCAATGTGCGAATAGGGCCCTTAAAGCAGTTCTAACAACCAGATGGCGTGTGCAAAGAATGCCAGTTCCAGCACCCCGCCGGGTGTCGAAACCTGAGCACTTACAAATATAGCGCACAGTACGAAATAATCACCGGATGACATACTGATATGAAAAGAAAAGATTGGTGGAAACAGAAGGTAAACAGGACAATCAAGATGAAACAAGCCAAAATACAATGGAAAGTAAAGGGAAGGGCATCTGAATGTAATACATAAATGATGGTGTTCGGGGAGAGTACGAACCTTCAGCTTCACATTCACAGTTCACAGCAGCCAATGTAGCAAGTATATGTATATGTATGTAGGTGTATTAATAGATGGTTGGATTGATCGATACATGTATGGTAATTGGTGAATGGAATGAAGAAAGGAAGGAAGGATCAATGGATGGAGAGAGACGAACAATTAAATGGTCAGGTGTATACTTATACTTCTTAAATCAATATAAGATATATATATATATATATATATATATAGAGAGAGAGAGAGAGACAGAGAGACAGAGAGACAGAGAGAGAGAGAGAGAGAGAGAGAGAGAGAGAGAGAGAGAGAGAGAGAGCTATTGTGAAGCTTACATTTTCCATAAAGTCCAGGGCTAAATGTTCTCACAGAATGTTTCATTTGGCAGCCATAAAACTTAAAATCCAAAACATATCTCCAAGTTTGGTATGAGCCAAATCAAAATGCACATTTATGCAGTTTTATAAAGGTATATATCAAATAAAGCTATCATTATTGCCCATTAGCGCGAGATTGCCTATGTAAAATGATATGCTTGTTTATATTTTAAAGGATAAGACCTTGAGTACATAATGTGTGAAAACTAAAAAAACAGGTAATGTTTAAAGTCTCGCATTTTGGATAAAAGGAAGTCATTATGTCTGAGCTAAAAAGATTCGCTGAAAGCAGTTGAAAATAATCGGACAACGATAGTAAAGGGGACTGCGCTGAAGCTGTATTGAATTTAAGATGAATGATATCTCTTTTGTGTCTTATGAGAATTTAACACAAGCGTTTGTGTCACCATGGGGGCCTATGGGAATTAAAATAAATTAGCGATAAAATGCAGACGAACCTTCTATGTGGAAAACACACAAAACATTTTACGTTCAAACTTTAGAAAGTATTTAGAAAAATGTCAAATTTTGAACTGACTTGAGTTATAAGAAAAACAAGATAGCAACTGTGAGAGAGAGAGAGAGAGAGAGAGCGAGAGAGTGAGAGAGAGAGATGTATTTCTATGTATTTTGGCTTCTTTATTTACTTTCATGTGTCTTTTTGTATTCTTTAATAAGACACATATCGGTGATTTGTTTGAAATGGAAATGTGTTTTCCCTGATAAATTGTGATATTTACAGAGAGAGAGAGAGAGAGAGAGAGAGAGAGAGAGAGAGAGAGAGAGAGGGATAGAGAGAGAGAACTGGCAAATTTCTAAATATTTCGGTTTCATTTTTGACTTTGATGTCTCTTTTTTGGTATAATTTAATAAGAAAAATATCGATGGGGTGATGGAAACATAAATTTATAAATATCATTTCTCATCATCATTACATTCTCTATGCACATTATTTGGTGTAGTTCAAAAGTCCCCGAGACAGATCTTAAGTACAAGTGTTAGCTAAACAAGTGGGAAACCCATGGCTGACTTATGTCTGTGACAATGCCACCTGTTTCCCACACGCATATTTACTGATCGATTTGAAACACAGTGCACTTGATTATATGACTTTTTATTTTGACTTGGTTCACGATTGTAATTACGATAGTGGTCTAGTAATTTAGACGTCACCCGCATCGTTTATGTCCGTCTAAAAGTATAAAAACGTCATTCATTCCCTCACTCAGTTACTTAATCACGCATTCACTTTGCAGTGATTATGAAAATTGTAGCTCAACATGACCTAACTTAAATCTCATCTAACCATATTGAATCGCGTACTGTATTCCATCAGACGCAAACAATGCACAAGGGCGCTCGCTTTTGCTAGACGCTAGTCTCAAAGACGTTTTACGCTGATTAACTCTGATGAAACGTAATATACTACAAAGAATTATTCGGATTCAAAAGCTAGCGCAATGTTTCTTTTTTTTTTCTCACCTTTTGCAGGAAAGCAAAACATAAAGTAGAATTGAGGCAAATCTCAGATAGGAGAACAGATACTTGTATCAAGACACAGATTATCTTGAAACGGTGTAAGTGGATTTTTTGGTGGAGTTATTATTTGTTCCCTTTTATGGTGGGAAAGGTTAAAACAATAGTCAAAGACAAAGAGAAAAAGAGTTGCTGATACAGAGACAACAAATAAAAAAGTCATTTTCAAAGAAAACAACGACGACAAATACTTATAAGAAGAAGATCAAAACAATTGCAAAGAAGAAGAAGAGGACAACAACCAACATCAAACTAAAGAGAGGCACTGCAATCAGAACAAACACTTCCCCAAGGAAACCTCATTAAGTAGCCGTTAGAACACTACCCCCAGAAACAGCACCAACAAAACTGACAATACCTATATCAATATCATCTCCATTTTTTATGATACCTGCTAAACCCGATTTAATAAAAGTGTTTCCAAATATGTTGAAGACGCTACCGAAATGCACACTTTTGTAAAGACGTCCCTACAACATATGAACACGAGCATCTGTATAAAAGGACGTTTAGAAATTTTCGCATCAGTCACCTGGAAAAGATGTCATCCCAAAGATTAAATGGCATTGTAGTCATCATCATCGTCAAAAGATTCCTAAAGTTGGGATAATTTAATACACCCTTGCTTAGCCAAATAATGGGATGTATAAACAAAGCTAGAGCACCAACATAAACACGGATCATTCAAAAAGCTCCAAAAAAGATCATCGATACCTTATGTAAGTGTTGTTTCAACGTGAAGAAAGTAACTGTCATTGACGAAAAAAAAAGCAATTAGGGAGACATTGTCACATCATTGGAATCATAGTGAAAAGTAACATTCTAGTGACACAAAAGAAGGTCCTTTCACAACAAGGAAATTTTTTTCCGATCATGACGACACCGTTGTTCGCCAAAGTAGCTGTTAAGGAGCGAACGCTGGTCCTATTTTAGGCGGAATCAATGGATCCGCTTTCTGAAATAAAAAGAACTGTTCATTCTTGAATGACATTAGTTATACAAAACTTTATAAATTGAAATCACGAAATTAAACGTTGTTCCTTTACAAACGGTGGATAGAACTCCACTGTTGGTACGATCAGTGGATACCACACTTGGTACCGAATTCTAATATATGAGAGGTCTCACTTGTAAGAAGAGTTACAGACTTTCATGTTTCATGAATTGATTGGACTTGTCAGGAACGGTCAAATCGCAACGATACGGAAAATTAATTCAACATCTTCAAATATTTTATCTGAAAGCTGTGACAAGAACCAAAATCAAATATGTGTGCTGACCAAAGACAAAAGCAACATTTACGACCGTAACAGACTCCTCTTTGAAAGACAATACATTACGAAAGAAGGTGAAGAAAGTGTTCACAAAGGAATGCGAAGGAAAGCGCATTTGCTTCTACGTTTCATAAACGAAAATCCTAACATGTACTGTGACGAATAATATCGTATAATGGAAAACCGATTCGAGGCTCCAATTTGGTTAATTTAATCAACGATGCTTTCATATACCGACTACGATTAGAGCCCGTGGAATGGCAACATTTCTCTGCAGTACTGAGCGAAGCCAATGTTCCTCAAGCTATAGTAAGAAATCCACAACGTTGGCAATGTATTCAAAGGTATCAAAATGTACAATTAATATCCATGTTAAGACACAAAGAGGTACACAAAGAAAGAGATTGAACTAGAGGACAAAAAGAGACAAGATATGACATATTTTCAAACACTGCCAGAAAGGTCATTCTCAGCAAAAACGACATCAAGTATTACAGTCACGTTCTCGCCAACATCGATTCGACAAGAAATAAAATCCTGGATCAAAAGGATGAATTCGACAACATCTCCGTCAGAATTAGAAAAAGGCATTACAGCAAGAAGTGAGGAAAATAAGAATAATCATACCCGTTTTGTCATTATCGTCAACTCGAATTTCTCTTCGTACACACAAAGCATGCAACAAAAACGAGTAACCACCACAAGAACAGAAGAGCATCGGATCAGTTCGACGTATTGAGATTGGACTCACTTCTGGTAGCATTTACTACAACCATGCACACACTGCTTGCTACGAAGGAATTCAAAAATTGTATCGCACTACAAAAGCAAACGCTCCAATGTGAATTCCTCCACGACGTATGACGATGTTTGCAAAATCAATCCACATACATGTCACACAAACTGATTCGACACAAATTTCCAAAAAAGACAGGCAGTGGTAGTACCTATCGATCATCAGTGGCAGGTTACTCGTATCTTTGTATGAAAGATGTGTTTTCAAAATATGTTTGTGTTGTACCTCTGACATTCAAAACGGATTGCTAGTTAATACGATCAAAAATCCTAAACCAAAGATAGTGTCCTCGAATATTTACAAGGAAAATTGAAAGAACGTATGTAGAAAGATATTACACATCAGCATAAGCTAAAGTACACTGACGTGCTATCACGTCTTGTGCAATCGTACCACCCCAGTATCGGACGTACACCAGAACAAGTAAGACCCCAAATGAAGTGGAAGTGTTTGATCGATTGTTTGTCTTTTTTGGTTTTTGTTTGTTTGGATCACCTACGAATCTTAAAGAAAAAAAAAAAAAAACCAGTAGATCACTTCAATAGTCATCGTCGTCATCCTACCCTGGTTTTAAAACAATACATTGGGGAAGCATTCGAAAAACGAACGCACTTTCGGCATTGAATATTTAACCGGCTGGACAACATAATTGTTTCGTGTGACGAGAGAATTCCGTTTAGGCCACACACCTGTCTATAATTAAAAGATATGAACGGAGAAACTTGAAAACTTTTACTTTAACTTAAAAACTTTAAGATCGACGACAACTTGCTTTGATATCGAGAGGATCCCTGACCATATGAACATGCAAAGTGTGAAAACGTCGTATCAAAGAAGTAAAAGTATATTGACAAAGTTATGAACCTAGTTACGGTTTATGGATTTCAGTTATTGATTATAACAAGAAGAAGAATTCATGCACATGTCGTCAAACTTTGTCTCAACCTCACCAGTATCCGCGCTACAGGAGCCACAGAAGCAAACAACATCATCATCAAGAACAACAGTGGACGTGGTGTGGAGAATGTGTCCCGAAAAAAATCGTCTTTTTCTGTCAGATCATCGTCGTGTATTGTGTAATTGGAGCTGCTATCGGTAACTTGAGTTTGCAAAATGATAAGCAACTGTGGATCATTTTGCTCAATAGGATCAGTAGCTGCAACAGTAGCCTCAGCAATAACAGCAACAACAACAAAACTAACAACAACACCTTGGAACATTTGGGAAATAATCCCATTTGCATTACTGTACCCAACGTCCGTTCCCGGATGTGGTTCCCACCAACTAATTGTGTTTTGTTTCACCGCAAAATTACCTCAATCCATACTACTTGACTACGAAGATTACTATGAAGTAGATTTGGCGGAAATCGTTCATCCCGCCCAAGCCTTCAATATCGCTTACAAAGCCAAAACGTTGACAGCCAATTCAAAATTGAATGTGTACGAGATACAATTTTCTGAGTCATAATATTTTAATGCTCGACATCTACTCGATATGATTTTGAATCTATTCAACGACCAATTTCACGAGGCACGCGCCAAAAACAAAATACATGTGCTTATCTATTACCATGCACGCATAATCGTATAAAACTGGATTATTCCGACAACAAAACGCTATCTATCAAATTTCACCAATTGTATTTGCTATTCTTGGTGAAAACACGGACAACAGTTACAACAGATGCTTCAACTAGTTGTAATCCCCCATCGAATTGAATGAAAGACTCAATTTGATATTTCTGTACTCTGATGTGGTAGAATTCAATGTGGTGGGAAACACATCTGATCAATTGCCGAGAGTGATTACATTTATAGTGCATTCTGATACTTACAAGAGTGATACCAAAGAAGGAGGAAACGTGTATCACGTAAAACGAGAATATATTTATTCGCTTTATATTCCCGTCAGTAAATCATATTTATATAGTGTGAATATTGGTGTAAAAGGAGATTTTCGACAATATATATTGTATTCGCCAAAGGAGAAGGCACGGTGAAGTTTCACTTGCGCAAACAATTTTCGGATGACTTGTAGCTCATATATCCCGTGTACCGAGGAGCAGCTCGACAACGAGGTCATGGTTTGGGGATTATGTTCAAATCGGTCTTTTTAATTGTCGTATCGGCCTCCAAACTTACCAAGGACACTGTGCTTTGAAACGTTGTGCTCTGTCACAAGAAAAAAAAACTCAACCAAAACGCGATGGTTCATCTACAGAATCCGAAACAGGATTTACTGATTGTTGGGAAATATATACTGATCCAGACTGGAAAAGAGCTCTTTGGACCGTCTATAAAACCACATCAAATGCCCGTCGAAGTAATATCTCCAACACCCACAGCAAGGACAATGCAAGAAACGACGTAGAAAAAAACACCAAGACAACACAGGCACGACAAGAAAAAGGTGCGCAGAACAGTCAGAGTCTAGGACATTTATATTACAAATAACAAAGAACAGATTCGCCAAGATTGTTTCCAATATTCCTAGTAAGAACTAGACATGTTTGCCATGCTACCGATGATGATGATGAAGCAAGAATTACAGTGGATAGACTACCATCCAGTGTCATCCATTACTACGACTGCTCCACTTGGGTTCCGAATCAGGGGACAAACCGAAGACTACGTCGATCTGGATAACAATTATCTGTACATCAAACAAAAGTGATCGAAAACTACAATACAAATTCAGACCAAACTGCTAGAGTGGCTCCCGTCAACAATTCAATGCATTATTTGAGCTTTGCAGTAGATTTGTACATAAACAACAAACCAATGAATAGCAGCAAGGATACTTAATCCTAATGGGCCAATAGAAATCATCTAATCACTTGCCAAACAGAAGAAGCCAAGAGCATACACTTAGAAGTTTCTGTAATATGTATACCTGACACGCTCAGCAAGTTGAACATAAACGGCATTGATTAATGATGATGACACATATCATAATCGAGGATTTAACGACCAAAAGAAAATCAAACAATGTCGCAGTTTGAAAATGATGGATCGTTTGCACTTGGACATGCTGCTATATGACAAGTATTTGTTGAACAGCATGGAAGTACGTCTCAGACTAAATTGGAGTATCCCCTTCTTCCAAAGAGTCTCAGACCATCATATAAGAAGCGAGACGTTTAGAAGTCTTACCTATGGTAAGAAACGAGATCAGCCAGACTCTGACAAGAAACTCTAAGTATCCCTGACGATAAATAAAAGTAAAAAAAAAACTTCACGATTGCTGCTGGGCTCTAATGCATGTTCGAAGATCGTCTACTCCAGGATCACTTACCCAAACATAATTTTATTAGCACCGTCAGCAATGCAGCCATTACTTCCATCACTACAACGACTCCAAGATAGAAGTCATCCGTGAACGAAAAAGCTTGTGTACTTGACCCTTTGAACCGAACTTTACCCATAAGAATTACTTGAGATCTTACGTGAATTTGCTTTAGGCCATACAACAACTGGGTAGGAACATCACACAGGGCATGTGCTACGACGCCTATGCAGGAGGTTACTGTTTGTGGAGATTTAATTTCACACCAAACCAAAGCAATGACGAAGGGCGTTTACATCCTATACAATCGAGACAACTGCGCCTGGAAATTCCTTTTTGGTTAGCACTCAACAACACAGCTGATATCATCTTGTTCGAAGAATTTGACAATATCATCGAAATCAAAAGTCTGAAAATTATGATCATGGACTATTACATATTCCCTCAATGAAAAATCTCGTGATTAAAATAGCAAGAATAGCAATCACAGCAGCAGCAGTAATAAGAACGTAGGATTGCGAACGATGGAGGAAAAAACGAAGGATGAGAAGCAACAGCGTTTCACGTTGGTTTGAACAAGATAAGGCCTTGGTGAAATGTTTTACTAAACACTTTGCCAATCGAATCACTCTACCGACAAAAGAACAATGTTACGGACGTCAAGTCGATCACCCCAATCAAGTACTACACGCCATATTTTGATGACTAGTCAGATATAAAGGTTGAAGTATTATCTGCGGGAAATGTAGAGTCTCATAAAAAAAATAAAATCTTGAACGAGTGGTTTAAGGACTTGTTATAGCACTCTCTCCGAGATGGGAGGGACCAAAGCCCTCTACCTACGTCACTGACCACTTAAAAAAGGTTGAGTTTGGAATCATCGCCTATTATTGCATGTGAACTATGTTATCTAAGAATGAATATTTGGGAACTTCACTGTCTCCTCACACACAGTTCACACAAGGCGCCATGGAATTCAGTCTATATTAAAGATGAACTCCCTCATTGAAAACCCAAAAGACTTTCGAGACTCCGTTATCAACACAGACTACAGTCATTGATCATGAAAACAATGGGTAGCTGTGTACTTTCCGAGCGAGAACATGGTGGAATATTTAGATTTGTGTGGATTACCCCCGTTCGAAGACATTATCAGAGACTGAATGACAAGAAGTGCTGTTTTGACGCATTTCAATAACGTGATATTACAGAGCTCAGATACAATTGTGTATGGATTCTATTTTGTTTATTTTCTTCACCAGGGAAGCCTAGGATTCCCTCTAGCAGATGTACTGACTTGTTTGGATACCATTTTTCTAGAAACGATGAGCAAAATATAACTTTCGTTTCTTGATCATTATAGCTAACTCTTTTCTTTAGATAGACATCATAGTTTAAGTCCGTAACAAGATGAGACCACGTCTACACTAACCAACGTTGTCAATCTTTTAAATATGTTTACTATTAAACAATGGTATACTATTGTACGTTGTATCTCTATTAATGTTCCCATTCATAACTTAGGCATTGTCCTATTCATCGCTGTTCAATATTTGCTAGCGAGTAAGTTTAAGGGTTAATTGGGTGGGGCATAATAAAGTGTTGATTTAGAACAAAAGAAAGCATCATCTCTTGAGATAATGTTTTATTTTTTAATTCTCTCTCTCTCTTTCTTTCACTCTCTCTCTCTCTCTCTCTCTCTCTCTCTCTCTCTAACAATATCAGTATGAATAATAGGTTCCTTTTTATTGGTAAAAATTACATTGAGTCATGCCATATATAAATATTACGGCAAATTTGTAACTTGTAACAATGTTTTTCTCTAACAATGTGTGTGTTTTCCTGTCATACGTCGATCGTCTACATTTGTCCCGCTTGAAACGAAATGTTCATTTGTAACAATGTTTGTCTGAAACAGTGTGTGCGCTTTACCGCCACAGGACATTTACTTTCATCACAATGTTCGTTTGTTTTTATTTTCATAAAATTGCCTTGAGACTTTTGGTATAAATGTGTGATATGATTGTATGCATCATAAGTGTTTGATTACAACATCTATCTACCTGCTACATGTTTTTATACAAAAACAAACACATACAAACGGTTAGCCCCCCTCCCCCAAAACTGGTTATATATATATATATATATATATATATATATAGAGAGAGAGAGAGAGAGAGTCCCGACGCGAGAAAACGTCACTTCGCATACTGTGATGTCATCGTATAAAACTGACGTTATATAAATAAATTTCCAACGTCATAGCGTTTGTTGATTGGTGCATTTAAATTTTCGCCTTACGACTTCATATGTGCACAGCAGAAACTATATTTTGTATCGAATTATAATTGCTGTTAGAGCCTAGAGTACATTAAGGTAATTGATATTAGATAACAGTACTGAATTAACTGCCACTAGAAAAAACTGTTTTTGCTAGTTTCTGACAACTTCACCAAGAAGTCCAAACATTTTAAAGTTATTTTGAAATAACATTTCCTTCGCACCTTAGTGGTCGTCTATTAAGAGCAACACGATCATTGATGTTAAGGATTGGTAACCCCAGCTTTATAACTATATGTTTAAGAAGTCATTTAAAACGTATATTATTTGTTCTAGTGGCAGTATATTAAATATTTTACCTATTAGTATTTACCATAATCCATAACGTAACCTAGCGACTAACAACAGTTATAATTCATTAAAATGTTTTGTTTTTACTGTTCTCATTTAAAGGCATATGGCCACAATGCATGGTGTCACCAAAGTGGTCTGAAGAACCTTCATATTTGCAAAGTCCAGAACAAAATCTACGATCAGAAGATCAACACTGTAATCGTACAATTCTTCTTGGAATCCAACACTTTACTCTGTAACCAAGCATATCATACAAGCTTCTTGGAATCCAACACTTAACTCTGTAACCAAACGAATCATACAAGCACGTCTACTTATAAAGTACTGCAATTTTGGTCCGACACTGACTTTTCAGATTGATTCGAGTGTTATAATTAGGATGATTGCCATATAATGTCAGAACAGCGGATCTGTCTAAAAAATGACACTATTTTTTAAAGTTCTAAATGCGTAGAAAGAAAGAGTAACGAATGCTAAACACTAATAGTTTTAACATTTCTCAATACAAATTCTTGTACTGTCCTTTTGTACGAGATGAGTCTTCTTATGTGAAGAGGCTCATGCAAGAAAACTACGTGATATCTAAATACAAATATTTGTTGATGGATTCCACTAATTTGACGAAAAATAAGGACGGAAATTGGAATTGTATCGATGAAATAATCATGGATGGATATTTATCAAAGTTTAAATTTTACCTTCAGACTTTATTTTCCTTGTGAATGATTAGGTAAAATGCACACTTTGATAAATTCCTAACCATGATCATTTATTCTTTATTATTACAATTTTCCTACTTTATCTCGGATTCTATAAATACAAGTTTAATTAATCTAACATAATTCTAATCAAAGTTAAAGCACTTGGATCTTGAGCATGAGCCTGAATTTCGTGCTTTAAAAGTAATGAGAATACAGAACTCGAAGAGCTTATGCGATGATTCTGCGTCCTTTGTCCGATAGCAGTTGTTATCGTTACTCTCTTGAAACCAATATGAGAAGAGTCATGAAAACTGGCATATGGCATGACAGGGAGGTCGAGTTGGACCTAAAAGACATCAATCGCAGAGCATCCTCGGCCTAAATACAGTAGTCTTTAATTACTACAAAAATGTAAATTCTGTTCTGCTTGGTTAGTCACCTAAATCCAGAGGTAAGGAATCCAGTGCAGAGATATAATCTGCAAAACATTTCCCAATCTACACAAATGATTCCATAACAAAGGAAGTGACGAAGATTACTTCTGAAAATTAATCTGAGTGTAAATACACCAAAGGGAATAAATTTGTGTTAATGCATCTAACTTTAAAAGCATCATCAAGGAACTGATAATTCCATTTTTGTAAGGAAGGTTATTAAATCTCCAGTAAGGTGTGATCTCGAATTTGAAAAAATAAAATTCCTAATGTGGGATTAAAATTCCTTTAAACAACAGTCATTATGAATTTTTTCTGCCAAACATACTGTAATACAGCATAACAACTTTTCTTGCTAAATACTTCTATTTATTTTTTTGGAGTTCCCTTTATATGAATTACACAATTCCAATTTGTCTGCATAATTTTGTGAACATATTTTCCTGTTATATGCACGTCTTAAGTCAGATATATTATGCTATGGCGTTGCCCGTCCGTTCGTCAGATAAGATTTGATTTTATGGCCTGTAGATTTGTAACTGTTGATGAGATTTTATTTTACGGTCCGTAGCTCTGTAACTGTTGATGAGATTATCATCAAACTTTGCTCAAGTATATATCATGACTAGACAGTGTGAATGTGAAGGCCGCATCAGGTGTCTACCGTATCTTGGTTAAACCTTCCTTAACATTGTTATAGACAGAAATACTATATAAATCGCTATTTTTATTTCAAGACACACTGGCCACTTGAAATTATTTATTGTTTTAAAAAATATATTTATCCCCATCATTTATTATGGGAGGATGAGTAAAATATGACATACGGGGAGGTTCGTTTAACCAAACTATCGAATGGCTCTATGAGATCTCCGCCATACGAGGATCATGCAAAATGCTTCATTGATCCGGGTTACCGATATAAGGCGCTTCAGTCAAACATTGTTGAAGTGAAACTATTAAAAAAATGTTTCTTATGTCAAAATTGATCTAGACATACCATCTAAATTGTTAAAGCTAAAAAATATATTGTAAGCTTCAAATATGTCATTAAGGATAACTTTGGAAACAGAGGCGGGTGCAGGAGACGCTTTTCAATCAGACAACGAAATTGTAAATGTTTACACAAAATATGATGTAATTGCGCTCTTACAGTAACGTATTACGTCATCTCATCTCATCAGGTAATCAAATCACTTTTTCAACATTTGGAAAAGCTTCGTTCCGGCCTTACGAGAAAGCTGGGGTTGGGGGGTTGGGGTGGGTGGATTGTGTTTTTGTTTACTAGACCTTCGTTTGGTGGAGATTTCACAAAGCCACACGATAGGTTTAGTTGACTAGGAGGTAATGATGAAAGTCTAGGACGTAATGTGGTTACTGACCACTAAGGACGCCTGTCCCCTCAGAAACAGATTTGTCCTGTCCCCTCGATGTCCATTAGGGACAGGTCTCCTCTGTATTCTGTTCTAATTAGTCAATAATTAAAATAGGTCATGAGTTTTTTTTCTCCCATACTCTGAACGCTTACAAATATAGTGTGCAGTAAGACAAAATGGCCGGCTGAGATACTGAAGTGAAAAACAGTGATTGGTATAGGCAGAAGATATAAGAGACAAATCAAGTTCAAACAAACAAAATACAAGAGAATTAAAAACTGCAAAGGAATCTAAAGGTAAAGCATAAAGGATAATGTTTAGATATATTAGGAACCGAGCCTTCACAGTTCACAGCTGCTAATGTATGTATGTATGTATGTATGTATGTATGTATGTATGTATGTATGTATGTATGTATGTATGTATGTATGTATGTATGTATGTATGTATGTATGTATGTATGTATGTATGTATGTATGTATGTATGTATGTATGCATGCATGCATGCATGCATGCATGCATGCATGCATGTATGTATGTATGTATGTATGTATGTATGTATGTATGTATGTATGTATGTATGTATGTATGTATGTATGTTCGTATGTATGTATGTATGTATGTTGATAGGTGGATGGATCAATCATTCGATGAATGGATGGTAAGATGGATACATAAATGGGTGGATGGATAGATGAATTGAAGGGAGGTTCAAAGGATGGGAAAAATTAATAGTTAAATGGTCTGGTATAAACTTATACGTAAAACATGTTTACTTTCAAAACAAATATTAAATAAACAGCAGAGTACATAAATAAGTGTTGGTAGATCACCTATAGGAGAGACAGACAGACATACACAGAGACAGGGAGAGAGACAGAGGGAATAGAGATATTGTATAGCTTACATTTTCCATCAAGTTCACGCCTAAAGGCTCTCACAACATTTTTCATTTGTAGTGCTGGGTTCTTTTGACTATCCCGCGCAGTCATAATACGTAAAATCCAAAAGACGTGTAAACATTTGGTATGAACCAGAACAAAATGCGCAGTTTGTGGTGTAAACAGGTATACGTTTTAATAATGATTTTATTATTGCTCCCCGGCGCGAGGGAGTCGTGTTACATGGTGCACCGGCTTGTATTGAATGCAAAATCTGATTGAGTACGCAATTGATGTCAACATCAAGAACAAGTTTAAACAAAAAGGATAATTATGGCAAAGCTGAAAATTTGAGATGAAAGATATGAATGCATTTCAAAGTAGTAAAGAACAAACCCCACAATTTTTGTGGCGCGGACTGATACACATAAATACCGTGAGATACGTATCCTAATCGATTTTAATCGGTCAAACTCTATGGATGTATGGGCGTATCAGTAATTTGTTTCTAATAATTTAGCCGATGCATACATTTCTCTATAAAAAATATATGTTTTAATACCATTTGCTTAAATTCTTATTATAAGTAAGTGATGTGTTTTGAATGTATCGCTATAGTTTGATTACAACGTATATTAGCTACATGTGTTTGTATGAATCTGGTAGACGTATATAAGGGTGCAGGTAAGTCAATGGGTGCCGTAGACCGCAGACAAAGGTCTATTCTCAGTAGGGGACGAATTAAGAATTCTCTGACCTGTATGATAATATTATTTCTCCATATATAATTTCACTTATATAATCACAAATCCACATGTAGGATTCAGTGATAGCACTTTCCACAGTCTGATGTATAGTTGTTGCTTTCCATATCAACGAATATATGTCTGGATTTCTGTCAGAGAAATCCTGAGTGAAGGTGTATTTATATGACAGTTAATTACTGGGTCGCCATGCAAGTGTGTCTGCCATGCACGTATGCCTTCATTCACGATTATGTTTCATCCTCTTTTCAGGATGATCACTTAGTCTATATGGTGTAGGGGTTGGTGGGTGCAATCAAAGCGATGGATGCCGTAACCCACGAAACTGGGTGCGATTTTCAGTTGGAGACTGTTCTTTTAAATAAGGTAAGTACTGGTTCGCCACGCAAGTGTCTGCTATTCACGGATGCCAATATCCGCGTCTAGGTTCCATCTTGCTTGGGGATGTGCACTTTTGGTCGAGAAGATATGGGAATTAGCTATGAATGCCTTAACCCGCTTACATGAGTTCGATTCCAAGTTCGAGACGAATTAAATACTATCTAACCTGCATGATAATATTCTTTCTCCATATATAATTTCACTTGATATTATCAAGCATCCTCATTAAGTTCAAAGGATAGAATGTTCGGCTGTGTCTGGTGTAGGTTTGTAACTTTCTATAATAACTTCTATATGCCTTGATTTCTGTCAGAGGAATCAGCAATATCCGTGTATTTAAATGAGTGTTAATTACTGAGTCACTATGCCAGCGTGTATGCTACGCACGAATGCCTATATTCACGACTAGGTTGCACCCTTTTTTGTAGGAAGTACGCTTAGTGGCGAAGGTATGGGGGATGGTGCATGCAGGCAAAACGACGGGTTTCGTAACCCGCAGACCCAGATTCGATTCTCAGTATACCTTGATAATGCCATCGTTCATTAACGGACTGCGTTTTCGGTCAGGCTAGTAGCTGTAAGATCACGTGATAGTGACCTATCATTTTCGTTTTTATAATTTTAGTTTGCAATGTACTTTCATTCATGTTTTGTTTTCTATAAACTCCTTACACCCATATACCCCGTGACTTAAGGTTTATCATATCACTTTGTTTATTTTCTTTTTGCCATATTACTTCAAATGTACAGAGCAGAATCTATACACTGTAATGAATTCTAACTGCTGGTGGAACCTAGATTACATTTTGATACTTGATAATAGATACCAAATATTTAATAAACTGCCACTAGAACAAACTATTTTGTTGGTTTCTAAAACATCACCAAATATTGACAAAATCCAAAACATTACAAAGTTGTTTTGAAACGACAGTCTTCACACCTTCGTGATCATGTATTCAGACCATAGTTGGTCAATGATGTTAGGATAACCTCGGTTTTCCAACATCATATGTAAGGGGGAAACTCACACTCTATTTGAGCGTTTAGGACTTGGTCAGATATTGGTAAAGTTTTAGAAACTTAAAAGAAAATATTAGATTGCCTGTTCTGGTGCCAGTTTTTAAAATATTTTTACATATTAGCATTTACCATAATCCATAATGTAATGTATGTCCTACCAGCAATTAGAATTGATTGCAGTATATATATATATATATATATATATATATATATATATATATATATATATATATATATATATATTTTGCTGTGTTAATTCAAGGCATATGGCCAAAATGCATGTTGTAATGACGAAAGTTGTATGATGAAACTTACGACCAGAATTTATACCTCCAGTTTATCTCCAACTAGATGATAAGAACACTGTAATAGCACAGTCCTTCCTGCACTCCAACACTGTAATAGCACAGTCCTTCCTGCACTCCAACACTGTAATAGCACAGTACTTCCTGCACTCCAACACTGTAACAGCACAGTCCTTCCTGCACTCCAACACTGTAATACCACAGTCCTTCCTGCACACCAACACTGTAATAGCACAGCCCTTCCTGCGCTCGAACACTGTAATAGCACAGTCCTTCCTGCAAAAAAAACACTGTAATAGCACAATCCTTCCTGCACACCAACACTGTAATAGCGCAGTCCTTCCTGCACAAAAACACGGTAATAGCACAGTCCTTGCTGCACTCCAACACTGTCATAGCACAGTCCTTCCTGCACACCAACACGGTAATATCAAAGTCCTTCCTGCACACCAACACTGTAATATCACGGTCCTTCCTGCACACAAACACGGTGATAGCACAGTCCTTGCTGCACTCCAACACTCAACTATGTATCTAGACAAGTCGTATAAGCAAATCTATCTCTATACATTACTTCAGATTTGCTTAGACATTCAGTTTGCAAAATCAGTCAGCTACGTTCGAATTGTTATGTCGCACATTAGATACCTTATATACGATATATACGATATCTTGCCGCAAACGAAATGTTCATCAATGGAAAATATGTCCAAACACAAAATGGAATATGTAAAGTGTATCGTATACAATATTGTTTAATATACCATTAATCACGGCTATGTTCTCAGAGTGTGTTAAACGAAAACAGGAAATACAGGAAATGTGGTTGATGTTAAATGGCACGTCAAATGGCACACAGACACACACACATATATATATATATATATATATATATATATATATATATATATATATATATATATATGTGTGTGTGTGTGTGTGTGTTTGTGTGTTTGTGTGTGTGTGTGTATACAGCCAAGTCAATGGGAATAAAGCGCTTTGTCTAGAGACACCACAGCAGCGAACCTGCGCTGATCTGGGCAGACTTCGAGTCAGAGACTTTTGACCTGCGAAGCTGAACCACCGAGGCTCCGAAATCAAGGAGGAGGAAGAGGGGGAATTGGAAGAAGGGGAGGAAGAAGGAGTAAGACGAGCAGATGAGAGAGAGAGAGTTACCGAATTCACAAGCCAAATATCGGACAATGGCGCAAATTCATGCCGATGGCATGCCATTCATTTCTAAAAAGGGGTACCTCTCCAAACGGTGTGCTTGTCAACTACTCCTCCTCCTCCTACTGGTAATAATAATAATAATAACTAAGCACCTTGAACTGACAGTAACCTCTCTGATCTGACCTGTTATTAAATAAACTTTCAAGACTGAGACTAAGAATTTAATCGAAACTGTGAAATATCTCAAAATAAAATGGCATTGACGATACTTGGATAAACGTTTTAGCTGTAACTAGTTTTCCACTCAAAATACCCCTGCATACTTGAGGTTTTTTGTTTCCTTTTTGCTTGAGTTTAACTGTGATATCTAGCGATTATGTTTTGTGTAAAGACTGAGGGTTTTATTAGAAAATGTAAATCAATTCGGTGCTAGAAGTCGTACTGTTCAGGTGGAGTTGCATACTATTTAACACACTAACACATACACGTACGCACAAACGAGCGGCATCGCATAGTTATCATGTTTTCAAAAAATGATACGAAATTTTTAAAAAAATCTGCTTAAGATATTCCTTTTAAGAAAAGATGTGACATCTGGCTCCAAGGGTAATCTGATTATAGAACTGAAAATTATATTTTTTTGCTTATAATCTTGTCAAACTGATATGTTCTATTTCCACGCAACTGGTATGCCGTCCTATAATAGTCAGACTGTAACATATGCAAATACCGGTGCACACTGACTAGTACTACCGCTGACACGCTGCTAGTCATTAAGCCTTACCTATTCAACGGCACAATGCAAGCGAAATTTTTCGGAATCATTCAGGTTTGATGGTCCGAAACCTGTATGACTGTATGTATCATATTCAAACAGTGATAACGTAAACATTTTCCAATTGAAAAAAATTCTATATATACATGCACATAAAGTTTAAGCTTATTCATATGTACTTGTCAAAAGTATAAAAAAAATATGATTTTTAGCTCTACTTGTTGATGACCAGATCTCTTATTCTCGAAACTTTTAGAGAAAGAAGTTCATGGTGAAATCCCAAACTAAGATGGAAGACTTAGAGTAAAACTATCTAATTGAAATTTGGCATGCCACTGAAGGAATCAAATATAGCAAAATCCAAAAAGTTCTGTGATTCTGAGATTGAGTTTCGTGCTCAAAAAGTTTTGAGAATACAGAACCAGAAGAGAATATGCGAGTGTCTTGCATCCATCGTCTGGCGTCACTTTGATTTCTCTGATTTAAGTTTCTGAAAATAAAGCATTTTATATGACGTAAACAAGTCCACTATAAATACAAAGTTCTTACGGATGCTTAAATATATGTGAATACTGCCTTATGACCAATCTGAGCGTCCTCTGCTATATATGTGAGACACAAATATACCTCGGATACATGTCGGCGCAGTAATTTATTTAGAAAACTCATGCATTTTGTTGACCGGAAATTTATCCGCAAAAAGAAACCGCAATCTATTCATACTATCTTGGCTATTTCTACAATTTGATTAAATGTAGGCTTTACCGACAAGATACGAATGAAACGAATATTTCGATGCATTCGAAACTTCTCGGTCAATCCTTGTTTCGTAAATATCCGAGTGCCATTAAAGAACAGAGTAGCCATGGTCGGAATCATTCTACAGTTAACTGACTTATATATTTATACTTTAGTCATGTAGGTAATGTCTAATCTGTTATATGCAAAGTCATAAAATAGGTATCACTTTTTAAGTACTGTTGTTCTTGTTGTTGTCCGCACAGGTGTCAGTTTTAATATTTTGCATGTTACTTCAGTTTTATGAACGTGTCGGATATAGTCATGAGACTTCGAGAGTGCATTCATATTTAGGATTACTACTCGCTGATAGGATGTCCACAATGACCTACATTTCCTGTTGTATCGCCAAATGTAAAGGTTTCTGATTATGTACAGGAGAAGCAGGCGAGGCTCAGTATTCCGCATAATTTGGGAGCCGCGGTAACTGAATTGGTAGGGCGTCGGGCTCGTAATACAATGGTCATGCGTTCAGTGCCAGCGCGGGCCCGTCGGGGTCGGCTGTCTCAGAGAGTACTTAGGAAAGGAACTTAACTCTCATTTGCTAGACATTATATAGCTTTCTACGTGTTAAAAGTGCTGTTATATCTATCACATAAAATAAATCCACATAATGTATGTACTGTCCAATACTTATCGACTATATAACTGTTCTTATAACTCCAACGTACCTATTTTTATAACATAAGAAAGCTTCAAATCGTTATATTATTATTATGAAAATATACAGGTATTAACATTATAATAGCTGGGACTAGAGTTACCGAGATATACCTCTCCTTCCCTGCCTCATCAAATATCTCTGTCGTGTCACCTGGTCTTCCAGAGATTGGACACATTAAACGTACATAACCGTACCTGATTTGTACACCGTACTGCGTCTGCTTTTTTTTTATTTACAGAGATTATACAAATTTATACTTGGTAATATCAAAATGGTGTAATTGTTTTCTTCTTGGCTGATTGATAAAGTTTATCAGTTTTCTCAAATTGTTTGGAGACACTTCGTCAATAATAATTACGTCAACTTCTTCAATTCTTTTTTAATAAGGTTGTGATTGTCATAGTTGCAAATTTCTTTTGTCAATTCATGAGTGGTAAATATACCGTCTAATGGTTCAAAGAATCTGTGAACAGTAGAAGCATCTGGAAGTACAGAACTGGCTATCACAGTTGTTGCAGTTATCTTCAAATCTTTTCCAGCAGATTTTAATTCACTGTATATTCATCAGAAGAAAAGATTTATCAGTTCCAGCCTGGAAATTAGATTTTAATTCACTGTATATTCATCAGAATAAAAGATGTATCAGTTACAGCCTGGAAATTAGATTTTAATTCACTGTATGTTCATCAGAATAAAAAATGTATCAGTTACAGCCTGGAAATTAGATTTTAATTCACTGTATGTTCATCAGAATAAAAGATTTATCAGTTCCAGTTCGAGTAAAATGTCAGAGCATTCTGTTCATTTTTTGTCCAAACAAAACGCGCTGACGTATTCAGCCACATCATGACGGAAGAAGGATGTCCCAGGGTAATTTTTGACCCAACAAAACAACTCTGATACAGCCACTATTGAGTAGAGATGTAAGCGTAATATAAAACATTATTCTGTCATTTATTCAACAAAAGAAAGAAAAAAAAATCTGTGTAGATAACACAATTCCTAATTAACGCACCCACCCACACTGGAATAGTGTCATCCCTTTTCATTACTTATGTAGGATACTCGTATAAAAACACTAACCTCAATCCCATTTGTCATGCGCCTGGGTCTGCCACTTCGAGATGACACGTGACCATATTGAGCCTTTTCGGAATCTACTCTAGACGAGGAAACAGCTGCGTACGTCTAATTTTAACCTGCTTTGAAGGCGATTTGCAGCCTTTTTACGATGAACACAAACTTAATTGAACGACTTTTCGACATTTTGAATCAAACAGAAAAAAGAGTGCAAACTCAAATATATAAATATTTCTGGAGCGACGCTCCTTTAAGATTGGTCACAATTTTTGCACTTCTCTATGCCTAGAACACTTACAAATGTAGTGTACAATGAGAAAAAAAATGTCTGACTAACATACTGATATAAAAGCAGTGATTGGTATAAACAGGATGAAATAAAGAGAAATCAAGTTGGAAAGTATTAAAGATACAAAAATGTGAGGGTATCTGTAATTAAGGCATAAGGGATGGTGTTAAGGTAGCGCAGGAACCTTCACGTTCATAGTTCACACCTGCCAACGTCTGTATGTATATATGTATGTAGATGGATGGATCGATCGATGATTGGTTTCATGTTGTGGGTTTAACGCCATTTTTCAGCACATGATAAGCTATACATGGCGGATAGTATATTTGGTGGAGGAAGAACCCAGGAAAACCACGGGAAAGACCACCGACCCACGAGAAACTACTGACAAGCGTTCTCGCATACCCACGTTGGCCGAGCCGAGATGTGAGTGATATGTAAAGGCGAGCGCCTTAGACCACTCGGCCACCAGGGACCCTGATCGATCGATGAATGGATGGTAAGACAATGGGTCATTAGATGGATGGACAGATGGATAGAAAGGAGGAAGAATGGATGGAGAGAAATGAATAGTTACATGGTCGGATGTATACTTATACGTCCACATGCCAATTCTAACTTACAAAAATAGCACAAATAAACAGCAAAATATATAAATAAGTGTAAATATATCAACCAGGAGAGAGAGAGAGAGAGAGAGAGAGAGAGATTGTACAGCTTATTTGTTCCATCAAATTCAAGCTAAAAAGCTCTAAAGTGTTGATTTCTTAGAACTAACTTAATAATAACAAAACTTAAAACCAACATACATATACATGTACCAGTGTGGTACAAAGCGGAACAAAACCGCGCAGTTTTGTGGCATTATAAAGGTAAAGATATTATTATCGGTCGACAGTGTTGATATTACCCGTGTTAGACGGCTTGAAGTGTTTTAATAGGAGCTGGTTGGATTTTAGTAGAACAATAAGCACATTATAAGTCATATAATATCGAAGTCGTGGGAGTTGTGTGCCTTTCTGTGGAACACACATACAGCTGACACGGGATGGCTTCTGAGGGTATCGAACCGCGAACCTTGGATTACAATTCTAATGCTGTAGCGTCTAAGCTACCAGGAGAGACAAATATCTCCATACAGTGCATATAAACGCGGAAACAAGTAGCTTATTTTTAGCACAAATATCATTAATTTACGTCTAAGGCTGAATAACAACCGACAACTACTATGCAAAATACACAATATATTTTAGGTAAATATATATACATTGAGAAAAGGCGTACAAAAAGATTTGAAGTCTATGTTCTCAATAAGTTTGTCTCGGAATAGTGTTTATCCATGAAATGTATTGAATTTTGTTTTTAAAAATATGTGCTATAATTGACTGTTTTTTACCATTCCTTTGCGTTTTGCTTTTTTTATTCTCCCTCTCCTTGTTAAATACGCTTAGAAATTATATTTTAGAATTCTGTTTTAAGATAGAAGCTCCTGTGGTTTTTTGTGTGTTTTTTTTTTTTGTCCAGTAAGGCATAAGTTTCAAGTCAACGGCGAGGGCTATATACAAGTCCTACATACACATCCGGACAACATGAACATCTAAGGAAAAACTGAATTCCAGAGAGGAAAACAACCAAATGTAACGCGATTCCTGAATAATCAAACGTCAAAATCTATGGCAGTAAAATCCACGATATGCTGTTGTCAATGTTTACGCCATTGTAACATCATGACTCTCTCCGTGACGTGCCAGAGAGAGTCACTTTTTCCGCTACTTTTGGAAACAAGTTTCCAAGGTGTGTTAGTGGATAACAGTCTTGTGTTTGAGGATTATGGATGTTAATGGTAGTTTCACTCACGCAAATATCCGTTTCACCGGCTGCACTCGACAGTAAAACCACCGTTATCTCCATTATCCTCAAATAGAAGACTGTTATCTCCTAATTTACAGTGGAACGCTTCACAAATTATACGGTAGACTAACTCAATGACGTTACAAGATTCACTTGACTACAAAATAAAAGGCTATGGTTCCAACACACCAGAATAGAACAGAATACAAACTTGTGATTCTTTCAGCTCACAAACTCCAACTACTTAACAATTGTTTGAATATGAAAATAGCTATCAAACAAACACACATACAGACACACCCAAAAACAGACAAAAGGAAGTCTTAAGATAAATACATCTACTATAACCAAAATATCTGCATTTGACACTATAGCTGTCGAGATATATTGATATGGTAGTGTGGCGGAAATCAATCTCACTATCCTTCGTCACGGACATTTGGATCACTTCGGAATTTTCTGTATTTAGCTTTAGATCTCAGCCGATTGAAGCAATTAAATAATCATAGCCAGTCAGAAAAGACAATCAGCTGAGATCAATAGCTGCTACTTTAATAGTGTCTTCAGCTCGCTACAACGTTTTCACTAAGCATTGCTTGTAGGAACGAAGAAAAGAGAGTCAACAGTCATAGCTTAAATCGAATATGTTTTCGAAATTGCGACTGCCGATTCGAAGCAATTTTGCTATAAGTAATCTCTTGCGAAAACGACGAAGCACACCAAAAACACTAAGATAGAAGTTATTTCCCTTGGCTGGTTTTCATGTCTCAGAGACTATGATTTAATCAAACACTTTGACTAATTGTTGCGCCATTGCCAAACAGCCCAAAGTATTCGTCGTGCTCATGACAAAGGATGGTTGAATTTGAAATAGATCCAGAATCAAATGCTCGAATTAGAACATTCATGGCAAAGCAGGTTAATGCCAAGGGCGTAACATTTCTTTTCTTTTTTTCTTGTTTGTTTGTTTGTTTGTTTTAAAATCAGTTCAGCTTGGGTCGAAAAGAAAGACTTTTTGCATTATACTCTTGAAGAATTAATGACACGTGTTTTGATAATACATACGCAAATGCAGACAACATCTTGGCAAGAAATAACATTGGTTGTGTACAAAAAGCTGGAGCAATTACTGTAGATCAACTGCACTGGCATTTCCTGAAGAAGATAAAATACAAAAATTCTTTTACTGCTGCAAGACTATAAAGTTACTGAACTTTGACAATTGGCCTAAATATCCGCACAGCCATTCATAAAGCCCACTGTCAGGTAAATTCTACAATGATCTGTGGAATGTCTGCTTATGTATAAGGTGTGCATATCTACCTAATCTGCTGACGAGACTTATCGCTTGGAGTTCTAAACAATATAGGGAATCGTTCGTAATTTACTGCCTTCATCATTCAATCTAAAACTTATTCGCAGCAGACTGTATACGGCCGACCATTTCAGAATAGGTAAAACTCTTTTGGCATAATTCAATCATTACGTCAAGAGTTGATCGCCTTATCTCTAATTCCACAATATGCTGTATAGGTATATTTACGTCACAAGACATTAATGTTATCACTTTAATCCAAGAATTCGAAGTTTTTATCGTTCATATTTATTGTATTGTTGTTAAATCTAGATTTATATACAATTTTTATTTTGCTGGAGGGTGAAAACACCCTACAGTTGTAATTCGTCATTAATACTTGAAATCCCTCCCCAACTAGTTTATTCAATATGTTTTTTATTTCTTTAGTTTTTATTAACAAATCACTTTTATTATGACTTTATTGTTTTACATCTACTTTAGCCAGTTGAGGAATCCATAAACTTGACATAACTATCATGAGGTGTTAGTATGCGTTGTTTATGTAGTATTCCAATGGACTGCTACACACACACACACACACACACACACACACACACACACATTTATATAAACTCATAATGTTAAACCAAGCAATATGATTAAGATGCTGAAAAACCTCAACTTGAGGAAGAAAACCGAGACTTACTTTAGTCACATAAAGTTTCACGCAATGCCATCATCACGATTCTTTTGAAGGTTGAAACTCTTCATGGAAATTTCAAGCTACAATTTCTCTCACACTGTAAATGTATCTGGCTCATTTTCTGTTTAAAATCCTTCTAGACTCTTTTTCCATACGTGTAATTCACTTGATTCATAACGTGGGCATAGTCACTCTTTTTATTCAGATAACCCATCATCACACGAAACCGATGTTTATCAGGGACAGTCGACATCTGATGGGTATACATTATTTATTAAATGCTTCTAACGAGGGAAAAGTTACTTCGTGGTTAAAAAAGATACATTTCTTTACCTATGGAAACGCATATGTATTTAAATTTGTTTATTTAACTTCCAAAGTTGAAGACTGTCATTTTGGCTAGGATTTGTTATTCCCGAAAATGGATCAGTGAAAGGATATTTTGAGGGAGAATGCGTTTACCTTATAAAGATTCAAGGGTCAGAAAAGGAAAACAGAGATAAAACAAGAGACTCAAATACAATTTTAGCAAATGATTCCAATTGTAAGAGTTTAATGTTATTTACTCTGCTTTCATTGTGGAATACACTATTAGCAGAACAACAAGTTGTTCTCTGCCACATTTAAAAAATTATTTTCTGACATTACTGGCCATGACGAAAAAGATACAACAGCGGATTCAGTGAAGGATGATCAGACCTTTAGAAATTCAGGACTTTCGGAGGGTCACAACGAATGAATTCAGTTATATAGACTGACCTTTGTACCCAGAAGGCAAGTCAAATATCTTTTGTATCAATTCACTACATCACAGGCGTTTGAAATGATAACACTATAGAGTATGAAAAAGACAGAATATATGAGAAAAACAAATAGAAAAAGAAAAACCTTATACAGAGATACTTTATATATCTATATTGATTTTTCCTTGCTTTATTGGTTTCGTCATATATTGCTTTGTTTTCATACTCTGTTGATCAAATTTCAACTGCCAGTGATTGCAAAGAACTTTACAAACACTAATCGTTCATCAGCAATCCCCCGCTTGCATCGAACTTTACAAACACTCATAGTTTATCTGCAATCCCTCGCTGATAATAACCATTCCTCTCCAAGTTGACCATCTATCAGCTCCCGGTTTGTTGAACTCCTCTGTGAACTGCTGTCCACGAGTGAATTTTGCGCTAAGCGGTTGTTCTACGCCACGTCCAGTATTATCAGAAAATAATATATGTGTCCGGGAGCAACATGTTGGTCTTCATGTAGTCCTCTACAACACGGCAAAATCTCAATCACTTTTGGAATATATTAGTCTGTAGGGTTTACACTATATGACTGAATCTTTCCTCGCTGCCCCTGGGCTTTGCCTATTTCATAGAATGATTAATTTCATTAGACAGTGCGAGATATTATGCCATTCTAGGCCAATTGAGTTCGCCAAATTAAGAAATACGTTAATTTGTATGTGGCAAGTCAATCAGGGCATGTCAATCAAATCCCAAATTAGTGCATATTTCTTCCATATCCAGAATTGGAAATATACTCGACCCGGGTGTTCTTAATAAGTTTATTGAGAGACATAACAGTGTCTATCTGTTGCTATCGTGAGCAATTACTGTAATGTCCAGTTATGACAACAGATATTACTGATTTCATTATTCAAACTTGCATTATGCTAACACCCTGATTCAACTTTCACTGTGCTACATTGTTTCTTCTAGGATATTAATTTCTACCATTATGGTAATTAATAGAAGTCATAAAATAGATTGTTAAAATGCAGAGAGGTAATCTAAAATTGGAATGATGTAATGTAGAATGTTTACCTATGTATTTTTAAAACAATGCACACATCTAATTGCTCACACAGAATTCGAAGATACGGAATTGCAGTATCTATCAATTTTAAAAAGACACGTTTCATTATTCAAATATTCCGGTTTGAGAGGATTCATCCTGTAAGGATGCTTTTTCACAGGCGTAGAATCTACAATGTCAACGTCATGATAGAGATTATTTGCTCGTGTAGGAACATCAGGAAACAAGTGCTCATACTCGTGTAATAGCCATTTTAGTTTATTTCTTCTGTTGTTGTAGATGTCAAAGTTTCTGGTCCAGATTGTTTAATATTTCTGAATTCCTAAGGTTTGGTAAACCAGAAGCACTACAGTCAGATTGTATTCCATCGTAACATCCTCACTGTGTTGGACAGGTACAACTGAATTAATTGAATAATTAACTGGGCTATCTCTGTCAAAAAAACTTTTAACATATTTATGTGACAGAGTTGTTTCTGTTTTCGCCTCTCAGGAGTGTTAATGATGCAATTTAAGTCATTTACTTTTTTCAACTCTATAAGGACCATCAAATTTAGCCCGAAGGGGATTTTGAGGTATGGGAGATAGAGCCACAACTTTCACACCAGGTTTAAATCTCCTTTCCTGTGTATTTCTGTCATATCATAATTTCATTTTTTACTGGGTAGTGTGAAGATTAGCTCTTTCTACTTCACAGGTCTTTGACAACTTGTATTTGAAATCAGAGACGTAGTCAAGAAGATTATTATTTGAATCATCATTTGAAAGAAGTTTCTCTTTAAATAATTTAAATGGTCCCCAGACAGTATGTCCAAAAACCAGTTCAAAGGGATTAAAATCCAATGACGCTTGAACTGATTCCCTAACAGCAAACATCAACAAATGAACACCCGCATCCCAATCCTTTCCTGTATCAAAGAAATATGACCGAATCATATTCTTCAAAGTTTGATGAATCTTTCCAAAGGTCCTTGACTTTCAGAGTGATAGGCAGAAGATTTAAACTGTTAGATGCCTAGTTCATGCATAACTTGTTGGAAAATTTCAGACATAAAATTTTGACCCTTGATCAGATGGGACAGATTTGGGAAGTCCAACAATTGTAAAAAAATTCACCAAAGCTTCCACAATGCTTTTACTTTTTATATTTATTAGAGGAAGTGCCTCTGGAAACCTTGTAGATGCACATATGATGGTCAACAAGTATTGGTTACCTGACTTGGTCTTAGGTAATCGACCAACACAGTCTACCATTATTCGACTAAATGGCTCGTCAAATGCAGTAATATATTGTAGATGAGCCTTATGTATCTTCTGATTGGGTTTTCCTACAATTTGACAAGTGTGACAATATCTGCAGTATTTAGAAACATCACCTTTAGGTTTCGGCCAATAAAAATGAGTCAAGATCTTGTGATAAGTCTTATTGACTCCTAAATGACCAGCCAAGGGAGTTTCATGGGCTAGATTAAGAATTTCCTGTCGATATGACTTAGAAACAACAATTTGATAGCTCACTGACCACTCGTCTCCAGCAGGTACCTCAGGTGGTCTCCATTTTCTCATAAAGACCCCATTGTTCGTAAAGTAACAAAATTGAAATTGTGTGGCTTCAGTTTCACTAACAGCACTCTGAAACAAACAAAATATTTCAGGATCTTGTTCCTGTAAGAAAACAAGTGATTGGCTTTTGTCACCCTGATTAGAATAGAGAGAATGAGTTGTAAAAAGAGGGTCACTGTGATCAATACCTTCTAATTGATCAATATCAGGAGAAAATGTGACCCCATCAAAAGACTGACCAATAAATGTGTCAGCTAAAGAAATAAATTCCTGATCAACATCATTGTCAAGAGCGCTTTTTGCCATAGCTCTGGTAACTGCACAAGCAGGATAAAAATCAGGGATTTCAATCTCAATAGGATCAACCTTTTGATCCAAACAAGGCTTGTCAGTTACAGAAGGATTGTCCACGACCTTATCTCCAGCTGGGTCATTGCCTAGTAACAAATGAATACCTTCTATAGGTAAAGAAGTCACTGCACCAAAAGTCACAGGTCCAGAAACTAAGTCATATGGAAAATTAACACAACTGAGATCAACATTTACAAAGCCGTACTCTACTCCCTGAATAAGTACACTTTCACTAGAACGAGACTTCTCAGACAAAGGCCAAGTACCTGATAACGAAAGATTCCGAGAAGCTCCTGTGCCCCTTAATATTTTAATAGGGATAGGTTTGGCAGAATCATCAATAAGTGATATAGAACCTTATGACATGAATGGTTCATAAGTCTTCAAAATAGATTCAGACTGGGGTTTGTTTGACCCAAGAAATGTATTGCTTTTAATACAAGACCGGGACCTCGACCTCTTTGAAATAAGAGCATTTGGAAAAGCTATGTCTTTATTCTATTGCTTATTTGTCAACCTGAAGCAATCATAAATGACGTGCCCTTTGATTTTGCAATAAGTACACGTAAGAAGAAATAAGGATTTCTGATCAGTCTTATCACATGTTTGATTCCAGACAGTTGTGCTGTTTTGAAATTTAGATGTACTCGTGTGAGATTTATTTTTTTTTTCTACCAGAAAACTGCGGAGAGAAATACTTGTTGGCAAATGAAATGTTGTGAGTCAAGGAATAATCAACAGCCATACGAGCAGCATTTTCCAAAGTTTCCGCTTTCTGCTCGTCAAGATAGGTCTTGAGATCACCATGGATGCACTTCTTGAACTCTTAAATTAATACGAGCTGTCTGAGGTTATTGTAATCTTGATCAACCTTCTTGGCTGAGCACCAACTCTCAAATAGTTGTTCTTTTTCCCTTGCAAATTCGACATGAGTTTGTCCAGTTTCTTTGCTAAAATTCCAAAATTGTATCGATATTCCTCGGGTTCCAACTCACAACCATTCAAGATGTACACCGTAGCCACATCATAATCAGTGGTTTGTTGTACTGAGAGTGAAGTGTAGACTTCACGAGCTTTGCCAAAAAGTACACTTTGTAATAACAAAGTCCAATGCTCTTTTGGACATTTCAAGTTTTCAGCAATTTTCTCAAAGTGAAGAAAGTATTTATCTACTTCTTTTTCCTGAAAAGGGGATAATAACCTAATAGATCTGGTAACATCTAAACCTCAAATTGTGTATAAAGTGGGGTTGGTGATTCGAGTGTGCTCTGCTTGCCAGTTCTAACTCTTTTAATCTATATTGCATTTCCCTCACCTCTTTCTCTCTCTGCAATACCTTTTCCTCTCTCTGCATCTGCCTGTACTTTTCTTATTTCTTATCTATGCAACTGCATCTGTCTTTATCTTTGTGTCCTTTTCTTCTCTTTGCAACTGTATCTGCCTGTCATTTTGTTCTCTCTGCATCTGCCTTTCTATTACCCTCTCCTCTCTCTGCATTTCCTCTTTCTGAAACTGAAGCTTTGCTAATTCCAATTCCACCCGGTATTTTAGCTGCAATTCCTTAAATTTCAATCAAAACGAAATACAGACTTCCCAATTAAACCCAAAGCACTTTCATCCAAAATGTTTTTTTTCCACAAAATATGGAATTAAAATATTCTTTATTTCTTGCATTATCAAAGATGCTTTCGCTTCAGAAAGATCATAATGTCTGGCAAGCTCAAGCAACTCGTCCTTTTTCATAGATTGTAACCCCACCTGGGTAGGACTCGAAACAACGTTTTGAACATTAAATGACATTGTGAACGTTTGCTGGTTTGTTGGTAAAGATTTCTCAAATGGATTTAAAATTTTCAAATGGGTGAAATACATTTTTTTACCAGGGATAATGAAAATTCCGAAACTAAGTCAATTTAAATTGTACTTTAAAGAAATTCAGATAACGGCACGGACCCCAATTTCTGCTACGACTCAAGGTCTCAAAATAATGTAACAGAAAGAAAGTGAAACCAACAATGCTAGTAGAATCAACAAGCAGTTTATTTCTAGACATTTAAAGTGAAAAATCAAAAGACACTTACAGTAACGTGAATTAAAATCCAAATAATCCAATACTCCTAAGTCTCCTAATCAACTGTCCTAAATATGAAATGTTCTGAATGAATTCCAGTAGCCTTGAATGTCCTAATGTGCTAGTAGTCTTGAATGTTCTGATGTGTCCGTAGTCTTGAATGTCCTGATATGCCTGAATAATGCAATCCAGAATATATTTGAATAAATTTACATCAATCCCAAAGTCAAGTATTAATCCAATATGAGAATGAGCACTTTTAGTAATTCCAACTTATCTTTCAAATAAATAATCCCTCTCTCTGAATTTGTTCCGATTTTTTTACAACACAACTATAACATCTGATTATTAAATGATTTTACATAGACAGACAATTTGAACAAGATTGAAGTATTGTCCACTCCAATCTCTCTAAGTAAACATAAGTCACGTGACAGAATGTTCTAGAATAAGAGTAACTCTAATAAAAATGTCCTCTGCCAACGTGCCTTTTCTCACATAAGCCATGGAAAATTCCAATCTTAGCACTACATGCTATGTAAACAAGTCTGACCTTGAACTCAGATTCAGTAACTATGTTGTTTACAAATGACTAAAGTTCAACTTACCTCATAAACATATCTTAAAAATTCAATATACATAACAACATAGAATTATGCCTCTGATTCCCATCCATATTGTACCTGTACCGTGTATACTAAATGATTTCATGTTCACGTCACACATCATGACAGCGCACATTTTTAAAAAACTTTTTTTGAAACATTTTAACTTATCTTACGGTGACTTTTTGATTGAGATGACTTATCTTTGGACGAAAGATTCCCAAGTTTTTTCTTTTAAGGATGACTTTATTAAATAACTTCTTGTGTAGAGAATTCCATAAAGGTTCTATTTTGTCTAGCGTAGTTCAGCGTGTGACTGATTGTCCGCCATTTTCGGTGGTTTTGCACTTTTATCGAAGTATTTCCGAGGTGGATTTTGGAAGAAACGCCATGAGGTATTCTGACTCAAAGAAGACACGTTGATCTAGTGTAATTTTGAAACTAAATTTTAACAATATGAAAAAAGTAAAGATTACAGGAAAATAAAACATTGCATGGAAAATGTAACTAATTAAGAATGTATGTATATATGTATGTATGTATGTATGTATGTATGTATGTATGTATGTATGTATGTATGTATGTATGTATGTATGAGTCATAAAATTGCTGTAGACCAGATTTTCACGGTTTGATTGCTTCCATGAACTTTAACAATTCACTGGGCGATAATGTCTATAAGGTTAATTAAAAAATTATATGAAGATGTATTTACTAGGTTTGAGCCAGAATTTTTCCTTGGCTATTTTGTATGCAAAACTCCCTCATTCCCCTCAACATCCTTAGTCCAATTGAAAAACACTTTTCCTGCGTCTCGATCAAGGCTACGAGGATCCGTCAAAAATAGATTCCCCGCTCGATTGTGCATACGATTTCCAATTTTCAAACGTTAGTTCGAACATACAATGAATAACAAAATGAAAAGGACTGATATTGGTTTCCTCAATTTTTCTTCTTAATTAAGTTGAATCACTCACATTTCAATCAAACAATCAATCAAACAGTCAGTCAGTAAATTTGGCTACAGTACAAAATTCGTACAGCTACTACTTGCAACGCTTTATAAACGTAAAGTACAATTTGTCTCATTAATAAAAACCATTTCCTTATAAAGCCCAGCTTAAAAAGTATGAATGATGACCTCTAGATCTATCTATCTCTCAAATACATATATTTATTTTTAGCATCTGTTTATGGGTACATGTATAAAGAAATACGTCACTCGATACACATCTACCCGAATATCTTCAGCATCAGCGAATATTTTTTTTTTGTAGTCTGCAGAATGGGGTAAAGAATCACCCATATTTATGAATTGAAATTCATATTTTACAGGATTCTTGAAGTCACGAAGCTTGAAAATCGATAAAACACTGCAAGAGCGATCGTAAAATATGAAATTCAATTCTAATAATTACTAATACCTGTAAATCTAATAAAGCAGCTCAAGAAATAAATAACAGAACTATATTGTAACCATTGTTTACAAGTATTGTCAAAGCATACAAGAAAGGCACATGAATATATAAGTAGTTTCTTTCTGGTGTTATGAACACATAACTTGCAGTTTCTGCGTCATATGATGTGATCTTAAGCAATGTAAATGATTGTTACAAATGCTTGCAAAAATGTATAATTATTTCTGCAGGATATTCACACTTGTGTAAAACTAGTATGTTTATGTCTTGCTCTGCAGATTACCACTAGTAGTGGTATATGAAAAAAAAAAAAAAAGAAACACTGAAGCGTTAAGTTGTTAAATAAGGTTTTAGAGAAATTAAATTTTCAATAAATCCCAGCATATAAGGTAAACAAGACGAAAACATAGCTTACGTCATTAACTTTGACATTTTGAATGATATGCTTCAAAATTATGAACAAGTACGAATAATGATTTTATCGCAACAACAAATTTAATCAAATTATGATATTTCCATCCTCTTCATTGTTTATTACATTCGTGTCATTCTGATTGGTCGTGTAACTTGATGTGTTGTACGATTTGTGTAGACAATGAATCAAAAAGTTGTTCCTGCAGATCGGCTCTATCTTTGGGCCAGAGTAGTCGTACCATATCCCTACATACAACTTTCATTATTCCCTTTGCCTTGTGTCCATCACATTTCTCGATAAAAAGTGGAAAAATTCGGCATCCACTATTCCACGCAGACTGGACTTCGAACAAACACCAATCACTTTCCAGAAAACTATCTGATATAATTAGAACCGTACACCAGCAACGAGATGCAGCGGAAATGACTTCCTCGCAAATCTGCCTTCCCACGTCAAAATTAGCATCCCCAACAAACACTAACTTGTTCTCCTTTTTAAGCAAATACTTAAGTTTCGTCTCCAGTTTTGCGCACACGCAGTCAATAACAAAGTCTTGATCATTGCTGCTGAAGGACAAAAACACAGCATAATCTGGTCTTCTATCTGGAATGATACTTACTCCCACATTTTGCTGCCAATGAATCTCGCTCTTAGTTCGACTACTATTTACACATTTTCTTCTTCTACAATACCAGATGCCAAACATTATGCATACTCCAACACACGAGGCAACAAAAAGGCCAATGACAACATAAATGATATAGCCCGGGGTTTCTGCTACGCAGTATCTTTCTAAAATAAGTAAAATTTCTTTTGAAATTCTAAGTACACTGTTATCATATTTGCAAGTGACATTAGGTGGTATTAATCGAATATTATGACTCGATTGTGAAACAACATCTATCCAAGTAATCAGTTTTGAAGACTTAGCGGAACATGTGCACTCAAAATTATTGCCTGTAATATCTATTGTAAGTCCATCCCAATGTGACAAATTTGACGGACGTCCTAAAATAAAACCACCAAAAATAGGTTCAAGGGTCATTAATACGTTGAAGGATAAGTCAATTAGATGTAAAAGAGCCTCCTTATGAAATTCGAGACCGAATGACTGCAAGTAATTGTGTGATAAATCTAAAACAGCCAGCTCTTTATTTGTAACTACTAAATCAGAGGGTAAAAAGTTAATATTATTCCATGATAAGTTCAAGTGGGAAAGATTTCTGTTCAATATGAATAATTTGGAAAAAGTGGACTGTACAACTTCAGAAAATGAATTGCGAGCCATATTCATGATTTTCAAAGCAGGGAAATATTGGAAGCTGTCTTCACGAATGTCATTCAAAGACGTCCGACTTATATCAAATTCTTCCAAATACTGAAGTCCTGTAATAGGCGAAAATACTTTTGAAAGTGTCCACTTCACTCCGGAGAGAATCATGCGTCTGAGTTTATTGTTAGGATTAATGCATATTCTTCCATTTCGTTCAAATATGTAAGAGATGTTAATACTTGAATCAATGAAGGATAAAGTTTCCAAGTTTGGTGGGCTATTAAAACAGTCTCCATTTGTTGAGCTATTGGCGTAAATGCATTCATTTGAGATGGGTCTTCGTATGGACCTAGATCTCGCAAATACTGGCCATTTATCGAGCACCAATATTTTTAAACTATCCATATAATACCGATCACTAAGACAACTGCTGTGGCCTAACAACGTGGTCCCAGACGCATTAAAGCATTCCAAGTAAGGCAGATAATATCTGAGGGGTGTGGCAAATGCCATGATTCTGGTCCAACTTATATCCAAAACTATCAATCTTGTCCCTCTAAGATTTTCCATAAATTGATGGTTAACGGTGAACAGACTCATGTCTTCCAGGCTATTCACCCCACTCACATTCAAAACTTGAAGATGGGGTGAAGAAAACCTCACCATTGCATTGGTTAGGTCGATCAAAAGCAATCCTCTATTTTGGCTAAGGTCCAGAACAACCAAATTCGAGAGTTCACTAAAGGATCCATTTTCAATATCCGTTATTCCAGCATCTCTTAGATAGAGATATTGGACAGCCCTCAAAAAGTGAAAAGTAAGCTTTGATAGTCGCCATGTTCCTATGTTTCCATTTCCATAGAGTTCTAAATGCAATACATGATTCCAAGTTGGGTCATGAAAAGGTGAATCAGGAATTGTGTGCATGTACGTGTTCACTGAGATAAAGACACCAGTTGTGTAATCTGGGAACGTCAGATTATGGAATATATCAGCATGACAGCCATTCAGAATAATACATTCCACGTAGATGCTACCATTGTTAGTAAAATTACAGCTGCAAGGAAGTGGGCTCTCGGAAAGTGTAGTTGTCTCCACTGATACACTGTACCTGATGACTGTTGCAAGCCAAAGATTGATGAAGAATATAGTCCTGAAAAAAGGAATAAAAGCCTTCCAAAATTTGCAATGTGTATTTTGAATGAGATTTTACTAATTCTTTGGGATATTTAAAGATTTTAGTAGAAGGACAAACCATACTGAGAAGTACATAAATACATACCTTAAATTTTCCCAGCGACAGTCTGCACGAAATCTTGTTCAAGACCTTTGATAAAATATATTCAATATTACATCATTTATTAACAGATATATCTTTTACAAAAATATTCACGATTACAACTCTTATTATGAATAGCATATACTAGTCAAATGTCTTTTACTGTTAATATTAGATCATATGTCAGTTAAATCTCAACCCTCAGACATTTACACCTGAATTATTTTTACATCAACTGTAAATGTGTCAGTTTGTCTGTTCTTGTAAAAATGTGTCTGAGGTTTTCCCTGACAAAGGGACTACAATCTCTTGTTACGTGATATATTGCACACGGTAACTGATATTGCTGGTGTGTATCGACAGTTTCATTGAAATCATTTCGTGCATTTTTCATGAGGTCAAAAACAGAAGAGAAAGATACTATGAGGGCTCATTGCCGCTCTTTTAAAATCTACCTAGAAGATCGCTTGCACTTCGAATATGGGGCGAATCTCCCGAATTGCTTATGGTTAAGATACGAATTTAAAACGTGGGTTATCATCGGCACGTGATAAACGCTAAACGTTTAAACCTATTTTGCATAACTTTACATCAAAGTCGACATCCTGTTACTTGCCATCTGAGCAGATGCACACACTAGTAATTGCTGGACTACTCTAAATCGTTTTCTGAAATGTCAGTTGAATTTGTCTTCTTTATAGTTAAATGGCACGAGTGTACGATGGAATATGCAGACCAGTTATTTGTTTCAGGAACTAAATGTCTGAAACACGGGACTAAAAGGTCAATAGTACACAAACACAATACGGAGAAATAATGTATCGGCGGGTTCCAGAGATGCATTGTTGCTTTTTATTTTGTTTTGTTCATATTGCAGGATAATTTTAATTTTAACAGCATTTTGAATAAAATTATTTTCTATATCATTCCTCTGATGATGAGAGCTAAGTGCATTTCCCAAGGACACACCGAGTCAGCTTACACAAGGTGGGTATCTAACCCGCGACGTTTGGATTACGAGTTCGACGCTCTACCAACTGAGCTACCGTTTAAATACATAAATACCAACTGAGTCAGACATAGATTTTATCAGATCTGATTGCTGAATAATTTGCACCAGGTTAAGGACAAATTTAAACTATGCATTTGCAATTCAGGCCAGAGCTGTGTTGCAAGCCTTGATTCAGTGTTTAAATATACTCGATAATTTCAAACAACTGAGCATATTAAATCGAAAAACATTACAATGATACCAGCAGGCATTTGCATTCGTTGCCGTTCTTTGTGTCTGTACGTCTTCACATATTTTCAGCACGAGTAAAGACAAAACGACTTGTCATACGTTTAGATGGGTATTTGTATATGAATGATCATGTTTCAATTTGTACGCTTCGGAGAGAATGTTGATACAATTATGATTCCTTCTGGACATCTAATTGGCTACTGGCCAATCCTGGAGAAGGCCTACTAAAGGTAAGTCACGAACATAAATCAAATGTTAAAAGCAATTTTACATTTAAATTATGATAAGTTTAAAGTCCTCTTTGCTTTGGAATTTTACCACTCATTTATATTAAATTGATTGAGATATTGTTTCTTGTATAGGGCATCTTGCAAATAAAAGTTTCTTTGGTGAATTATTTTGGATTATTCATTTCTCTCCCCACCCAAACCCCCATCTCACCCCAGTGGAAAAAATAAAAATAAAAAGGCGGTTGGAATTGGGACAAGTATTAAAAATGCTGCACCTGCGGCCACGTTTACAATAATAGATATTTACTGTACACAGTGTGAGTGCTCTTAGCCGAATGGTCTAGAGGGTTCAATTCTGAATCTTGATGGTGTAGGATCGAATCAACACGTAAGCAATGCATAGTCCCACGCTTTATGAAATGTCGGATTTCAACCACCACGACTACCACTAATCATGGTTTTCATAGCCTGCTTGGCCGCAGGTAAAATTTAAGAGGCAAACACCGATGGCAATCATTGAATACTTGCGTAAAACTAACTTAGGTGCTCAAGTTCTTTTATACTTTGGAAACATTTCTTTTATTTGACTAATAATGTTATTCGCGGAGCTCTAATGTGAAACGTGGCTTCCTATAGTGTGGTCTGTTTAAATGCATGACAAAAGTAAGTAAAATATACATTTCTAACTTTTGCAATCATGAATTGTCCATTTCATTATTTTTTTAATCGAACGTTTTCAGATAGTTTCAAACCTGAAGAATGGCAAATACATAATTATAGTACCCAAAACTGGAATAAAAAGGAAAAAGCAAGTATCAACGGCGAAGCGTTTTTTTTATTGGGGAAACAGTTTTGTATGTCATTCAGTACTCTGGTTTAGTTTGGACATACGATGGCACATATGTTAGTGAACACTTTTTTTATTAAGCACGCCTATTCATAATAAAAAACATGGATTCCTGGTAAATTCCCTTTGTATTAGAGACATTTGCCTGATATAGCAAGATAACATTTGCTTTCATTCAAACTGTTCATATTTACTGTACATGGGTAATGTTCATTTTTAGTGTGCATTGGTAATGTTTGAAAGTTTTGTGAAAGAAAAGAACAGGCGATTTTTATGGGATTTAATTTTTCTTAAAGAGGTCCGTTTTTATAACCCAAACATTAAGTTTAAAATGACAAAATACTTGGCTATTCTGAACATGTTCTCTTGTTAAAACTCCGTCTAAGTCAGACGTATTATATTTTGGCGTTGTCTGTCCGTCCGTTCAGATTTGCTTGTCCGTCCCATAATTTTGTAACGTTTGGAGAGATATTCATGAAACCCAAGTATATATCATGACTAGACGGCGTGTCATGTACTGTAGCCGCGCTCCTTACCGCAAGGTTATAGTCACGACAAGGGAGAACGTAATTATGTGGCCTGTATTCTTGTTGGAAGAATAACTTTTGAATTACTGAATATATTTTAAAGAAACTTTAGTAGAGTAAGCATCATGTATAGAGATGGTGCATCGCATACCATAGCCACGCTCCTGCCTTAAGACGAAGGTCACAGCAAGTGACATGTAACTCTGACTCGTATTCTTGTCCAGAGTACAACTTCTGAACTATTAAGTATATTCTAATGAAACATGAAATAGTTATGTATCATGACTACACAGAGCATCATATACCATAGCCACGTCCCCTTACATCAAGGTCAAGGTCAGGGCAGGGTACAATATCAAACTGGGACCTCTACCCATGTACGGGTATAACTTATGTACCAATATTTTAACAAAATTTAGCCTTTAGTACATCTTAACTTGACAGTGTCTCGCGTATTCACTGTCATGCCTCAAGGTCAAGGTCATAGTCACAACAAAGGTTTGGATTGGGTTAGTGCTTTACGGCACAGCAAAGCAAGTAGGTTATTTAGTGCCGATAAAACCGGAGTAAAGTGCCTTGCCCAAGAACACACCACGGTAGCTGACCCAGGCTGTCCGATGGTAGGATCCGAATCAGCACCCTTTCGTTCCTGAGTCTGGCACGCTAACCACTGAGCCACCTCAGCTCCTTCACAACAAAGGATAATGTATGTCAGTGGCTGGTCAGGGGACCATGTTCCGTTTGCTGTACTCTTGTTTGTGTTTTCATAAACATATATCGATACAACATACTTCATTGAGATACCTTGTATGCATAACAGGTGTTTGATTTAGACATCTGCTAGCTCGATGTAATGTCATGATAAATCACATACATGCATATATATATATATATATATATATATATATATATATATATATATATGTATATATAGGCATACATAAATGCATGTTTGTAAAAGAAATGACAATGGAGAGTGCAAAACTAGTTTTTAACTAGCCTACGCGCTTTCGACTCTCATTGAATCTTTGCCGAACCCGATTACAAAACACAAAAAATAAGATAAACAATAAACACAAAAGCTTTGAACTGGGAAAGGTTTAAATGAGTACCTGTAATGGAAGTATCATTTGAAAATTATAGATGTCGCGCCTAAATTGGTTGGATGGTAAAATGGGAAGCTAGTTGGTATTGATCTAGAACAAGAGCGCCATCTTTTTTTGAATATAACATGGTGTAACTGTAGATTATATCTTGAATAGTTCATTGTTTCTGTAATGACATTAATAACCACAACAATAATAAAACACTAACACGAGCCAGAAAAAAAATAGCAATTATGGGTGAGTGAGAGGACAATTAACTAAAGGAACGAATTATTTAATTGCAAAAGTGGAGGTTTTAAATCAGATGATTTTATTTGTGTGTAGATGTCCTTTTGATTTCATACATTCTATAAGAGATTCGATGTTGCAACACTTACATAACTCTTAGTTCTCCTTCTTCGTGCGTAGAAAATAATCTTTGCTCTGCAGGTTGAGATTCTCCACGTTGAATAATTTCCTTTTAATAATATAGTATTCTAGTCTCTGCTTCTCTAACTTCCTGGTCAAAGGGTTCATTTACGTTGTTTGAAATTCAATTTCCTCAAGAACTCCCATGTGTTGCTTTTGTTTAAGGTCTTAACGGCTGTTTTAAAAGTCTCCCTTGATGTTTATCATTTGGTTCTATCCATTTATTACCTTCCTTGCCCAGCCTAAAAACCTGTTGAAGTAATTTCTACCTTTCTTTTGACCATTCTTGTTAGAAAGTTATATTGGTTCTTCGCCTTCTTCATGGTATTGTAGTGTTTTACCCTCAATTTATAAATAAAGTTTAAATGGTATTGCATATCACATATGTTAAAATAGTGTCTAAAAATATTTTTGTATGTATCCACCAAAGCTGCTGATGCATGGATTTTTTATCATTCAAGCTGGGGTTACCTCATCTACATTAAATTTATATTAAAAAGTTCATGCACATTAATTTTAATAAGTCAGTAAAGTAAAATCGAAACACACACACTAATGGAAAATATAGTTTGTACTGGTTGCTTTGTGAGGGCTGTATTTTTCTCTTGAATCACAGTTGTAACAATTGTTATTTCTGGAGTATCCTTTTATTGCGCAGTTAAGTATTTTAGGGAAGAAAGAAGAGATAAAACAGACTAAAACATGTAATCCCAAAATTCTCAATGATAAAGTTGTCAGTTTTCAACACTTCAACTTTTCTACTGTGTTCCCGTTTATATCTTTCAGATAGTGTTTTTATACCTTTTTGTTTTCCCTTTCTGCCATATAGCGTGTGTTCGTTAAGTCAAAACATTTTCTTGGCTTTCTGATCTGAACAATTGAAGGATGCACAAAGCAGTAACACAATCTATATTGAGATCACTTTTATCCACACCATCAGGTTTAGCAAAATTCAACATCTACTGTAGAAACCAATAGGCAAAATACAAAGTATTTTTTAACGTTGTATCTGATTTGATGTTTTCTTTCATTGTCTGTAAAATTCTAATTTTTTTTAGGTGAATTCACCTAACATTTTTATATTTGCAAATTCTTTATTTAGTGTGTTTGTGCAGTATTCATTCCAGTATTCTTTATTTTCTTCTCTCTAATTACTATAGTCCTTATTCTGTTCTCTCCAAATTGTTCTGTACCCTTTTATATAGCGTTTGCAATATTTATTGCCTTTATTAAACTTAGTTATATAGTTTTCTAGTTTCCGTTTTGAAGATGTCATTGGGTCAGTTATTTTTTATTTTACTATTAATGAATGTTTTACTGCTAAAATTTTGCTAGCGTTTCTGTCAACATAATTGTAAGATGAGTTTAAGCTGATGTTAAGGTTAGTTGAAATATGATATAAATAACCTAAAATCATCTTTGCGTTCATGTGGGAATTTCGTTTCAAAATAACTGGAAGGTGAATAAAATGAAGGAAAGTCGAGTATTAACAAATCACAGGAAAGTAACTTTAGAAAATAAGAAGGATCAGCCTCTGGTTGAACTTGATGGATAAAGTGGGTAACGTTCGCAAGAATTTAAAAAGATTACAAGTATTGAGATTAAAACGGTAGCAAATAAAAAAAACTATAGCATCACTGGATGATATAAGTTCACGTAGCTCCAACAAAATGTATTACTGGATAGGGGATGTTGTTGTTTTAGGTTTGGTGTTAATATATACAAATAGCATAGTAAGTTACATCTTCAAAACTGCTATACCTGATAAAACACCTCAAATACAACCATGTAAGTTAGTTACTATACCAAATAAAACAGCTAAATCCAATGACACATATGTTGTGAATTTCGTAAGAATAAATGACAAGTGAGACAAACAACATTGTTAAACTCAGCTCTTACAATCAATTACATCCTTGTTTTGGAGGAGATCTTGAAATTTGAAATGCGTTTACTAACTAACATCTCTGCAGACGAAATCATAAACTTGATTTTTCCACTTCTCTATGACCTACTTTCTATGAACTATTGGATAGTACACGGGATATCGCTCGACAAAATAATTAAGCAATTAAATAGCATAAGCCACACATACCGCAAGATAAAAAATTAACACTAGTGGACCTAATGATAATACATTTCACTGTTGAAAAGCAAACCAAAGAAAAGTGTTAAATTTAACTAAACTGCTGAACAATAAAAACGAAGTAATTCCCTTATATGTCACAAATTTAACCCGTCTATTTCACTACACATAAATGAGGCAGAAAATGCCAACTGCAAGACCTTTGCATCCAGCACAGTCGACATACAATTGTATTGATTTAAGTTTCCAAAGATCAGCGAAATTAAGAATAGTATGCTAAAAAGATCGAACATTACAGAGGTGTAAGATAGAAACATAAGCAGCATATAGGTTTTTAAACTGGGTAGATGTTAGCTTGTCGCCAGTTTTTAAACTGGGTAGATGTTAGCTTGTCGACAGTTTTTTTTAACCTGGGTTTATGTTAGCTTGTCGATAGGTTTTGAACTGGGTTGATGTTAGCTTGTCGACAGTTTTTAAACTGGGTAGATGTTAGCTTGTCGACAGTTTCCGGTTGGATTTATATAGATGCTGCTAAATTAGGAGTGGCATGAATAGTTACAATATTTATTACCACTCTCAGATTTAGCGGGTTTGCTGCTTCTTTAATGGGGTCTGTTGCAAAAGATTTCAAGGAAAAGTTGCTATACAACAAAGTTTGAAAACACAATAACTGATAATGAAATTAATCATGAAAATTTAAATCAGATAGTTACCGTGTATACAAGTACAAGGAGATAAAAAAAATGCCACGAAGAGAAAATCAGCAAAACAAAATGTCAAAATATTGAGGAGCTAAAGAGACTTGTATAGCTTTGGGAAAGAAATTAGAAGAGAAATAAATTTTCAAGAGCCTTACAACACACAGAAAGTCTGTTAATGATAGAGACACTTAAAATTATATAGTGGCAAGTCCTATTACCACGGTATTTAAACATTATTGTTTAGCGATGTCACCATGCGAAACATATGAATAACCTGTATGTAAACATAGTGTCAGGAAATTCACATTGTCATATATTTTTAAAAAAATTGGAGTATAACTCTATTCAGGGTGAACAAAATCGTAGATTTCCTTTGTATGTACAAATTTAAGTAAATGATAAAATCCCATTAATACCATGTTCTGTTCCAATCCCTTTTTTGTGTACTTTTCAATCATAAAATCGCGCCGAGCACAATGTCAGGAAATCATCTGCTTCAAAATGTAAATTATACAAGCAGAATTGGTGACCTGACTGACTCTATTCGATAAAAAATGTATCTCTCTTGTGTGTGTGTGTGTGTGTGTGTGTGTGTGTGTGTGTGTGTGTGTGGTGGGGGCATTAAGGGTGTATTGCCAAACTCGTTAGTTTTGTTTTAGTGTGGAAATTTCGATTAGTAGTAAAAAGGCAAATTAATGAACCCTGTCATCCCTTCCAATTCATACAATTAAAATGTACGTGTGTTGGGGTTAACTATAAATACACAGTGTAGTATAACATAAGAATATCATAGAAAGTAATTATTTCATGGATTTGCTATAACTCGGGCATATAAAGATTTTGATTAAATTTATGAATTTAATGTTGAAATATTGTTAATAAATGTGTTGAGTTTACATAAAACTTTCTGATTTTTAAAAATACTGTAGTACCGACGGTCACTATATTTTTCAATTGCCGTGCTAATAGTACGTTCTCTTTTGAGCGCCTCCCGTTAGAGGTGACCTCGGAATATCCTGCAAGTTGGCGATCGTGTTGATCGGAAAATAAAGTAATTCACCGTGACAAATGCACCACCTGTTGATTACTGATGCAGTCGGATAAACGTTAAAAAAAAGTGTAGTTAAACTTTTTGGGGTATGTTTTCCAGATGGAACGGCGGTAATAGGACATACCGTTATACTATGTAAATCTATAACACTTGGCTGTTTGATTTTTAGCTGTTTTAATTTGCGCTACATACATGGAAAGCTATATTACCATAGAAGTATCACACGTGATGTAAGTCTATCTCAACAATCCAATTGTTGACATAAATGATAATCTATCCATTTCATTACATAGAATATATTTTGATGTGAGTATTACAATATTTACGATGTACTGGAAAACAGTATGTTCTAATGCATTAAGGACAAGAATGAAATAAAGACTTTTTGATCCTCGATGTTTTTTACAACCTCGAAAGTTAGGGATGGCCTGACATCAAACATAGAATAATACGTTAATATAGATCGCTTTATCAATTCAATATTATATAAGATCAGGTCAGTTAGATGTTCTAAAATGTATTATCATATTTGTAAAAGACAACTTATTGTTTATTGAAACATTTGGCCGTGATCCTAAGAAATTACACCTCAAATATTAACTAGTACTTAAAGATTTAACTATGCTCCATCACGTTTCCTGAAAACATGCTGTACACGATAATTAATGCACGACAATATGCCATTGAAATGAAGAAATCACAATATGCCATTGAAATGAAGAAATCAGGTTTATTTGCGATAATATGCCATTGAAATGAAGAAATCAGGTTTATTTGCAACAATATGCCATTGAAATGAAGAAATCAGGTTTATTTGCGATAATATGCCATTGAAATGAAGAAATTAGGTTTATTTGCGATAATATGCCATTGAAATGAAGAAATCAGGTTTATTTGCGATTTTTATAAACTTATACTATTTGCATGGCTTTGCCTTTTATATTGGATTCGAGATAAAGAATCAATGTATTGCTGATACAATGGAGTTTTAAAAAGAATAGAAGATAATCATTACAGTATAAACTAATGACGCTCATATCATTTGGAAGTGACAAATATTTTATTATTTGCGCGCAAGGAAGATCTGAAAGAAGATCATTCATCAAGTTCGATGAGAAACAGCAACAATATAAATGTATTACCTTTAACTAGCATTAGCACAAAAAAGTCAGCAACACTAATAGACATTGGAGGTGCAAAACCTAATGGACTAGCATTCACAGGAAGTAAGTATATATTTGAATTGTGTGATCCCAAAGATGCAAGTGAAGAGAGAATTATACACGATGGCGACGGGAAATAAGTACAGAAACAAGCTACGGTGAACAACCAAGAAAGCTCAGTAAAGGTTCTCGACTACCTGAAGCACAAATTGAGAAAACAAGGATTGGTTAGTATCTTATTTAATAATTTAGATGATGCTTTTGAGCTATACAAACCTACTCATCCTGGTGCTACTTTAGAGAAACCCAGACAACCTAAACTGGTAACTTTTATCAGCCTTCTGATAAGCAAGTAAAATATGAGTATATTTGTATTGCTCTTGTAATGGGTGTTAGTTGTTTGTGTTGCTTAAAAGTATCTTAAAACTTCACTAGCAAGAATCACAACGTAAGGTAAATACATAACTCTAGACAAACAAGATAAAAGAAACACCACAGGGTGTTAAACATCTTAATCCAGCACATCATTGTGTTACACATACCACAGGGTGTTAAACATCTTAATCCAGCACATCATTGTGTTACACATACTCCTAGTACTATTAGGCCTGAACAAACTTTACAAGCGGATATACATAAGGTAGGAAATACGCATGCCAATAGATTGCGCGGCAGCGGTCATAAATTAGCTAATGCTCAACAAGATATTCACCCGAAGATAAACAAAAAAGATAACACAGATGAACATAAAATGAATATTTGTACATTGTTTTAAATGACATTAATTCAAATAAAGAGCCGCGATAGCTCAGTTGGTAGAGCATCGGACTCGTAACCAAAGGATAATTATAACATAAAAAATTGCAAATTGGTGTGCAAGAAATTGGACAAAAGGGCAATTAAATAAATATAATATTGGTCTGATTATTGAGGTATTTAAGGTTTTTGTCAGTCTTGTGCAAATCAGATACGGTGATCAAACCATAAGCTACACCTTTTTTTGGGAAAATATATTGTCTGTGTTTTAGTTCGGCACATCTTTAAAGCCCTCCAGCATAACAAACCGCCATTCATTAAACCACCACCAATTTATATGATAGAAATTTTTGGCATTATGCCGCAGCTAACAACAAAGTAAATTATGATACCTTATTTCCTTAAGCGAGAATAAATAACACCATTTTGGATACCCATAAAGAGCTTTAATCTGGCATTTCAACAGCATTAGTACTAAACGAAGTATTTAAACGATTCTCACAATATGATTATAAGTGGTGATGCAAATTGTGCAATTAAAAAGTCTGCACTAGGTTTGATAGAATCCCAATGTATGCAGTATGTTGTCATTATTTATTCAGCCTTTGTGTACTACAAGACTTACAGCAGGAAATGACTTTTTAGACGAGAAATGTGTTTGCGGAATACAATGATGTACCCGTTGTTACGAACAAAAATGTAGTTGGAAAGCTAAAACAAAAGAAATGCACTTTTAATGAGGTTGGAATACATATTGGACAACAAGGTTGTAGAATAACTATATGGAAGTGTGGGCTATTTTTTTTTTTTTTTTTTTTTGCTAATGTGCTATCTATCTATGTTGAGGTTGTGTACAGTCACAGCGACCTTATTTAGTGTAATATGGTATAACTAACATGGTACGAGCTTATCAAATTCATCCACTGGTGATTTACAGTTCCGTAAAAATGACAATCTCGTTACAGGTTAAATGTGAGACTCTTTTCGATCACACATTTTTTGTATCCCTTTTAAGACTGTTTTCCGTCTTTGTCATTTGTTCAGACTGATTAAAAATAAACTTGCAATATACTAAACCTATTTTCCTCAGCACTATTTAAAATTTTCTTTCCCAAACCTTTCATTATCTTCTTGCAAATGTCCAAGCAGAAATGTGTTATTCCCATCCAAAAATATGTTTCATTTCCAGCGAGTATCTTGAGACCGTTTAAATGGAATTCATTCATCATAAAAAAGTCACAATATCTGTCCTTGAATATGATTAGTTTGTTTTTTTTCAATTCTCGATTGGTTCTTTGAATAGTGAAGTCATTAATTCTATGTCTGCTACTTAATTGAATGACACGATGTTCCCATGAGGTTGACAGCTGTTAAACAAAATCATCATAACCTTTCAATTTCATCAGCATACATTTTTACTGTTCGTTTCATTGGTCTTTGAATTTGTTTCCACTTTGTACATGTAATCTTCCTTGTCGCAGAGCGATAACTCCTCGTAAAATATATCCTCAATATTCTCTTCCGTTAAGCGTTCCAATTTATATTCAACTGTCTCAATTAATATCTCGTGCTGATTTTGAAAATTTCCATTGTAAAATTAGATAGATGTCCTTTGGCAAAGATACATTTATATTTCAGATCATACCAATCTGTAATGTCGTTTGTTAAGGCGTTCCATAGATATCAATTGGCAAATAACTGAATAAGTTAATCCAGATTTAAAATAAATTTCCTTCTCTGCTTATTTTTGCCGGTGACATATCGATTGATCTATAATGTGTGTTATTGTATCCTTCGGTCAACTTAGACATGACAGCTACATATTTTCTAGTCTCGTCTCGTGTAATGTATTTCCATATTCTAGTTTTCAATGTTATATTAAGCCTTACCAGAACAGATGCTTTCTTGTATGAGTGGATAAATATTTGATGTTTTCTTTCTCCAACAAAACCTTAACCTTCCGGTTGTAAAATTAGTTCCCTTTATCCAACTGTATCTTTCTGGTTTTCCATACATTAAGATTTTCCTAAATGCATCATCTCTCTCATCCCTTCTTTTCGTAATCACTTTCTCCGACCACTCATGTTTTGAGATAAAACGTACCACAATTAAAATGTATTTATATTCTTCTAGTATGATTGCATGTCAACAATGTCTGACAGCCATTGAGAATCAACATCACTTACATCAACCTTTTTCTACCGAAGTATATATGCACACTGCTGAGTAAACCATTCTTTCATTTCACTATATTTGATCTTCTTTTTATTTTATTTGATTTTCTGCCACTGCTGATTCATATTGACATATAGTACATGACTTTCGGGATGATAATACAAATATCGCAGATACCATTTATCACTCATTTAGTTTAGGGTTAATGTTTTAGAAGAATTAGTATGCATATCTCATGGCTCCATTAGTAAAACAATTATGTCAATGTATGTAGGCAATACTTATTTATGTTCCAGTTTGTAAGTGGTTTAAATAGTTCTTTTACAAATCGACGTACCAAGAGATTGCCATGCCGATCTCTATCATTGAAAAGAATATTCTGCTGTGTTTTATAAACTTCGGAGAATTACTTTCAGTTGTAATGACATCGAGATCAGCAGCTCTTTTATTTTTCCCAGTGACTGAAGACAAAGCATACAAACTGTAAAATACGAAACGGGTAATAATGTGACATTAGACACAAATTTTCAGAATCTTTTATAGTTGCCATTATAGTGCTGCTTGATGACCTTATAACGTTCCTAAATTTGTTTGCAATGATTCCACAAAAGCAAAATGAAATGAATTTAAAGAAAACACATTTAGATTTGAAACGGTCTGAAGAACCCTAATTTATGTATAGCCTCATGAAATTTAAAGATATCAAGAGCCAAATTTTGCATAATCATGAAATTTAAAGATATCAAGAGCCAAATTTTGCATACTCATGAAATCATGTATTAGTTTCAGGATTACAGAAACAATATAAATTCTTTAATGTTTTGTTTTCCAAGATGATCTTTCAAATGTATGAGACACACTTCATATATTTTGTTTTGTAATTGAATAAAATTTGTATATATTAATTTATAACTTCTGTTGATTTGTGACCGTAGACATTTTAACCTCTGATCTTTTAGTTTCATCATTTTCCATACTATTTTCTCTGATTATATAATATTACTTCACGTTACTGAACCCAGAGGTGCTCAAGTAAGAAGTTGTTTGTCCAGAACTATGACGGGAGCCGAACCTACACTGTTAGAGTAGCTGAGATATGAAGTAGATACAATTTTTCCTCTAGACGTCTGAATCGGTTATAAATCCGTATTAAAACAAAAATAAAAAGCTTTCCATTATAAGCTAATGAACTGAGTTATTCGATTTAATATCTTTAATGTATGTATATATATATATATATATATATATATATATATATATATATATATATATATATATATATATATATATATATATATACTAAAATTTAAGTATCTCAGTCGAAAAACTATAAGCTTGATAAGCTTGGCGTAGCATGTACTATTATTGTTGATTAATTATAACCTATTCATAATTATTAAATGCACGAGTACCTCAATCAGCCACCATACACACCGATCTGGATATTTTTAAAAACAGTCCAATGATAGAATAATGATCAACTTTCATAAATGTATACAAAAAAGTACTGAATGTGTTTCACAAATAAACAGCTATGCAATATTCTGTAACAATATATGCATTGGACGTACTATCGCTAACTATAGATTTTCTCGGAATGTCGGAATAAATTGTGAAAATTATGTACAATATTTATCTGATAATAACGTTAGACATAATTTGAAAAACACTAATAAACATGCATTGACCAACAACATCAAAAAAATATACATAACAAAATAAAAGTAAAATACAAAAACACGCTAAAAATTGCTGGTTAAGGGTTCTGTTATTTAGAGAGGAAGTATGTGATCAGGAGATTGGTACCTGTCACTAACGTCTTCCTTTGTAAAATATCCGTATTCTGCTCCACTATACCGTTTATATTTAAACGCGTGTACATAAATAATAAATTATAGCATAGTTACCCTCTTCTTTCTCGTTTGCTTGTTTACTTGCTTGTTTATATCTCCGTTCTAATCGCTTGTGTAATTCCTCGTTGGCTTCTTTATCTCTTCGTATGATATATTTATTCTGATAATTCTCAATTTCCTTTTCTATTTTTTACAGTTTTCTTCTAAGTACCTTTGGAGTACATTTGTGCTGCAATGCATGTAGAATGTGAAACCTGTTATCCTCCTACCGTACCTACATTTATACGTGTCAAAATTTACAATTGTGCTGTGTAATAACAACCTATCGAAAATACAGGATCTCTTTTTTATTTATATGGGTATTGCTTACATCTGAGATAACCAGCTGACCAGTTCTTCTCTTTTCCGTCACGCTTGCTGGTTTTATAATTTTGCATATGTCACACTTTACCATTTATTTGTCAACCGTTATTTACATACAATAGTTAAAATAGCTAACGTAGTGGGATTCTTGATGATACCCAAAAAAAAATTCCAATCGAAAAAAACTTTATATTTTGGAGGTCGTTAAGCCTTATATATAAATATATATATATATATATATATATATATATATATATATATATATATATATATATATATATATATACGCACACACGTACATCCACTTGAGAAAGTTGTCTATCAGTCTATCATTTCTAGACTTATGGACAAAAATAGTACACGTGCAGCAAACAGGGTTTATTTCCAGCCACATATGCCTCCCCGGTTTAAAGGCGTCTTACCTTCTCTTGGGTCTACCTTCTTTAGGATTGTTAAGGACAGAAATGGTATATAAATCATCATTTTTATTTTAGGACAAATGGGTCACTTGAAATTATTTATTGTTTGTACACAATCGATTTCTCCCCTATATATAATATGGGGGGGGGGGGAGGTTACTCAACAAATGGTTGATTGGAAGGCAATATAGTCTCGTTAAACCAGATCTCATCTATACTAGTGTCTGGTTAAATGCTTCATTGATCTTTGTTACCGATGGAAGAGGCTGTGGTCACATTTTGTTGAAGCGAAACTATAACATTTTTCTTATATGAAAATTCATCTAGACATACTTTGCTGAAATCATTCAAGCCAATATTCTATTGGAACTTCAGATATATCATTAAAGATCACATCATCTTATCATCACAATAAAGTATTGTGTGATCTCATTTTATCAGTCAATCAAATAACTTTTAATTTTTATTTTGAGAAACCCCGTTTTGGCCTTACGAGGAAAACTCAGAGTTTTCGACACACTCTAAAATGTATGTCAATGTGGTCATGTCGGCGCATTTACTCATTTTACATTAAGCATTTTGTGTTGTTCCAAAATTTATTACTAATATAGTTTAACCAAATTCTTTTTGATCCTGATTATTAAATGCTCTGCTCCTTAACTGTCATCAGGAAACTTCCAGACGAATATTATGGATCGCTATGGACTTTTACAATGGTGGCCAGGTACTAAACTGGGTCCGGAAACGAGCACGTCGGGTCTAATCGTCACAATATAGGGTAGTACGAATTTTTTTTTTCAGCATGCGTAGGTTTCATTGTGACATAACAGAGCGCGACATTCAATCCGGTTTGTACTGCATCACGTCTTTAAGTTGACCTCGTCCAAAAATGTCCAAGTACTTTAACATTGAGTTTTGCCGTACGTGTTTCTCGGGGCATGTAAATAATGACCTTCCAAAGGAATATGGATGTATGTGAATCCAATTTAAGTGAATAATCGCCATTTAAAGGTATATGTAATCAAATTCTAAAAATAAAAAAAAGACACCCATTACTGAAATAGTCGGTTCTGAACGCATACATGACCTGTAGGACTTTTGCTATAGTTTGGTGGAGATATCACAGAACCAGGCAACATGTCCGGCTGAAGGAGACCGAATGGAATTAATGAAAGTCATGACGTCATATGGTAACTAACCATTAATGCCACCTATCTATTAGTGGCAAATTAGCCTGCACGCTGAATGTCCATTAAAGACAGGTTCCTCTATATTTTACTCTGATTAAGTTATAATTAAGTTAGGTCATGAGTTTGTTCCTTCCCATATTAAGAACGCTTTCAAATTTAATGTACAGTAAGAAAAAATGGCTGGCTGACATATTGATATCAAAAGCAGTGATTGCTATAAACAGAAGGTGAAAACGTCCAGTCAAGTTGAATGAAACCAAATTACAATGGAAATGGAAAAGGGAATGGCACCTGAAGGTAAAACATACATGATGATGTTCAGGTAGAGTAGGAACCTCCACATTCACAGTTCACAGTCAACGATGTATGTATGTATGTATGTATGTATGTATGTATGTATGTATGTATGTATGTATGTATGTATGTATGTATGTATGTATGTATGTATGTATTTATGTATGTATGTATGTATGTATGTATGTATGTATGTATGTATGTATGTATGTATGTGTATTGATGAATTGTGGATCGATCGATAAATGGATGGTTAGAAGATGGATATATAAATAGGTGATTGGACTGAAGAGTGGAAGGGAGGATCAATGTAGTGAGATGAACCGTTAAATGGTCGGGTGTATACTTATACATACAACAGGCATATACATAAGCTTGGGTAGACCAGCTGAGAGAGAGAGAGAGAGAGAGAGAGAGAGAGAGAGAGAGAGAGAGAGAGAGAGAGAGAGAGAGAGAGGCTTACATTTTCTACCAAGTTCAGGCCTAAAAGTTCTCACAGGATTCTTCATTTGGTCATCGCAAATCTTAAATCCCAACACACATGTTTAAGTTGAGTACAAACCGGAACAAAATGCGCAGTTCCACAGTTTTATAATAGTATAAGTATCAATAAAGTTATTATTATTGCTCACCTGTACGAGAATGCCCCTTCGAGATGAAGTGTCGGGTTGTATTTAATGGAAGACTAGCTTGAGTACGTATTGTGTGCAAACACAAAAACAGGTTAAGTGTCGTTCATTTTGGACAGAACAGTTATAACGTCGGGTCCTGAACATATTCAGTTAAAGCGGTATTCGAGATTCTTTTATCCACGAAAGTTTGGAATGCATTCAAAGCATTTAAAAAGCATCCTCCAACAGTGGCATAGGGGACAATATGAAGCTGTACGCGTATTTAACATTACAAATGTCCCTTTGGAGTCCTATGAAAATTAACATTAGCGTTTGAGTCACCATGGGGTTCTATGGGAATTTAAAATTAGCGATAAAAAGCAGACGAACGTCCTATGTATCGAACACACACCCATTGTTTGAGACAAATATTATTGCAAGCAAATATATTTTAAGGCGGGAATAAGCAGACGAACATTATATGGCATAAAACAGACAGGCATGGTTACAGACGAACATTGTTACAGAGAAACATTCATTTTTTCAGACAACCATCCGCCTAATTACAAACAATGACTTACTCTTAAAGGCAAAGATTATTTATTCCAATAAAACACACGTCATATATTGTTACTGAAAGAGAGAGAAAGGAACAGAGAGAACTAAAACATAAAACAGCAAATCAAAAGACCATACGTTATTTTTCCCTTCCCAAATGAACACTTAAATGTTCCACGCTCAACGAACTCAATATGCTGAAAAAATGGTGTATACTACAAAAGGCAATAGTGTTTACGACGCCTTTTTTTTTTTTTTTTTTTTTTTTTTTTTTCTTTTAATTTTGTCATTAAAAGTATTTACCATGCGGTGATATTTGTATGGGTATTTCTTTTCTAAGCTCTTCGTACTTTCCTGCACGTAAAGTAGGAAGCATACAAGTTTTTAATCCAAAAAGTTGTAGAAGTACCTAAATATACATTTCTTTAAATGAATATCCTTTTTTGCAGAAACGAGATATCACAGCTGAAACGTTTTCATATTTTATTTGTACTGTGTCCAGGTGCATTCCATATTTCTAACATGAAATTTAAATGCAGAGGGGACAAACACACACTTTTTGTTGTCGGATCAAACTAAGTTGCGAATGAACGTTACAACGATGTAGGTAGAGTTCAATGTCGGCTTTGTGCCAATACACTCAATGACCCCGTCTACACTATACCATATTGACAACCATTTGGTAAAGCCATATTGAGCGTTCATTGTCAACTATCTTCAAATTTAATATACCGTATCAGTATCTTTTTGGTAAAGCGATAGGATGGCTCTTTCATAACATTGTTCAAATACACTTATGGATCCTTTATGCAGTTCACTTCTTGGATTTAGTCTACACGGCAAGTGATGGAACTTGTGTTGCGAAATTTGCAAATGTTTTTATAACTTTTGATTCTCATATTGTTTCACTTACAACCTTTGAACTTAAATAAATTAACAGCAGTTTCAAAACAAAACTTAAAGAATGTCTCCACAATGTTGGATACTAATAATTTCACGTTAGATATTTTCTTTTACAAAATTAGAATTTTAACTGACTTTATTCATGAGAGAAAGAGAGCATTTGTGATTTTTACACATTAAGGAAATAGGCAAATTTCTGTGCATTTTTCCTTCTTCTCGAATTTTATGTTTATTGTTTGTAATATTTAATAAGAACAATACTGTTGTGCTGATTGAACTTGCAACTTAAAATTCACTGAAATGTTTTGCCTGATAAGAAACTAACAATTTTTTACAGACAAACATTCACAGTTACAAACCAATGTATACGGAGTAAAGGTAATCTTCTGACTCCTAAAAACAAACTCTCACTGTTACAAACTAATGTCTACTGTATGATATCATATAACAAACACAAATTCTTAAGAACCACGATTTGCACTTACAAAACAATATATATGTAGAGACAAGGGAATTATGTCTTATAATGGCAAAACACACGTTCTTATTGACAAACATCTGCATTTGCAAAACAATGTCCAGAGAAATGTGACAAGCTATGATAATAGACACTCGTACTTACAAACAAACACGTTTACACCACTCTTGCAAAAAGTATTAATTCTTATACACTAATTTTCGTAGGGTCTCACTTCATACCATGAACGATTGTCATCATAAAACGATCACGCAACTCTATAAAGAAGTTGAAAGTGAAGCGACGGCGATATCGACAGCGTTCTCTTTCGCCAGACACGATGACTACAGAGTTAGCGCAAATAGATCGTAGCGATTGCGATGATTAGATGATTGATCACAATGCATCATAATCACAACCACCATCATCAACGCTACCACCAGCATCACCACCACTATCATCACCTCTGAGAGGGTCAATCAAGTGAATCAATATCGTTCCATAGTGAAAGTCGCTATGTACCACCATTTCCAATTTAGAACGAGAAAATGCACTTACATGATCAGATTCAAAGATTGTAAACCAGAAGTTCCCACAAAGAAAACGGCAATGTTTACCACGGATTTGTTTGATTTTATGTTGGACGAGTTGCGACAACAGTGTCAGGCCGTATATCCAGATCGTTTGCAACTATCTATCATTATGGATCAGCACCCGACCATATCGACATCAATTGACAACGACAAAAGACAACATGTGTTTGGCGCCTACCATTGTGTTAGCTTTAGCTCAAGCAAAGAAAATAGATACACTATAATGGAAGCCATGATGGATGAAAAATAAACCATTGCACATGTACAAAGAACAGAATCAGAGACACTTTTGGAGCAATTTGGTATTTCAAAGAAACCGTGTACGGACCCATAAGAAGCAACAACTTCAAGAAGTGTAACCCTCTTTGATCAGAGCACGAATTCTTCCTTTACGGCTATGTACCTCACTGACCAGTTGAAAGAAAATATGAAATTTGGAATCATCACCTATCATTACATGTGAAATTTGTTCTACGAATTAATATCTGAGAACTTAGCTACCTCTGCAATCACAGTTCGTAGACGGCACCAGTGAATCCAGTAGTCTGCGCGAAATCTGAGCTCCCTTATTGAAAACCTCGAAACGTTATCAAATCAATGAAAAAATATCATCATTGTGACGTCTTTATCATTACGGCTATCTTCTTTCCTTAGCTTGACAAGGTAGTTTAAGCAGGTGGCAAGACGAAACCGTCATGAAAGATTGGAACAACTTCTCACTAAACAATGTTGTCTACCCTTTAAATATGTTCACAGTTAAACTTTGATAATTGATTGTTCACAGTATCTGCGTTCATTTTCCAGTTTAGAAGTTAGGCATTGAACATGAAAACTAGGGACCGTCCTATACCTCGGCTTTCATTATTTATTTGCGAGTTATTGAGTTGGCTGAGCTGGGCATATTAAAGTGTTGATTTAAAACAACAAGAACAGCCTCGTCTTTTGAGATAATCTATTGTTTTTTTAAATTCTCTCTCTCTCTCTCTCTCTCTCTCTCTCTCTCTCTCTCTCTGTAAAAATAACATCCTGTCATGCCACGTATACGCATTACGGCAAATCTGTAACTTGTAACGATGATTTTCTCTAATAAAGTGTGTGTTCCGGTCATAGGACCATCTTTTGCATCTTCTCCGCCATAAACGAAATGTTTGCAATGTTTGGCTATAACAATGTGTGTATCCCCCCATTACTTTCGTCTGCTTATTGTTGTCAATGTTAAATTTCCATAGGACTCTAATTGGCCCAAACGCTAGTATAATCCAATAGGACTCCATCCGTAATGTTAAAGTCCCGCATAACTCAATAGCCACCCCTATTCTAATGACAACTGTTTGTGGCGAAGACACATTAGAACTGATACAAAGAAATACAGTGAGAAAGGTCCTAATCGATTTACGTCGGTCAAGCTATCTATATGTATGTGCGTGACATCAACTGATTTCTAATAATTTGGCATGAATTACTCTATAAAATTTCTCTTTTAATATATTTTGCTCCTTACGTGTCCTGAAAAATATTAACTTCACACTATACTATAATTAACTCCTCTTCCTTCCTATTTGACTTCTCTAGGCGTTATATAAACACATGAATTTAATTAAGTATTGACCGTTTATAATATTTAATTTCAGCGGAGTATAATCTGAAGAAATACAAAATAAAAAAGGTGCACAGTGTATGAAGCGGATCATACTAAAGTTTGCACATCCTTTTCTGCGTTTATAGTACTGTGAACTTAAAAGGAAAAAAAAACTGGTCAATTCTTAAAATTACATTTTAAATATCTATTTAATGTATTCATTCTATCTGCCATTTTCCACATGCATGTATACAATAAGAATAGCGATCAGCATCCTTAATTTGCATACAGTCAATCAGAAAACAACTTGGAGTTTCCTAGCAACCTGGAACAAATTGACCCATTGTCGGTAAAATCATCATACCTACCGACTCTATGGGACAATTAAATCAATTTAAACAAATTTAAGTCCATGGTGGATAAATATTAAAAAGATTAAAAGTGCAAGATCATTTCCTATTTAATTGGTGTGGCCCTATTGATCAATGTTTAAATTCGGGATTCGAGAAAACCAAAATTAGCATACAACTTTTGCTCCTAAAAAAACGAGTTATTTTATTTTTCGTAAGTTTTCAATTTATATGGTTAATGACAATTATATAGGATTTATACCAGGAAGAGTTTTCAGAGAGAGAGAGAGAGAGAGAGAGAGAGAGAGAGAGAGAGAGAGAGAGAGAGAGAGAGTATGGGGGAGGCTACATTTTATATGTACATAAAACCAAAGTACGAAGTGATTAACATGCCAGTATAAGATTACCAATTTATGTTTCTAATAGCTCATGACAAACCTTTGTAAAAGACAAAGACAGGGGCGTGCTTGTGATTACTATAAAATAATACTTTCTTTAAAAAGATTGAGGAAGACGCAAACACGAGAGAGAGAGAGAGAGAGAGAGAGAGAGAGAGAGAGAGAGAGAGAGAGAGAGAGAGAGAGAGAGAGATTGCCAGGCTGCACATCTCGGTAAATAGCCATGGCTTGATTTTTTGAAAGAAATAATCAGGATAGACTTCTACGTTTCGTTCAATTTTTACTCCTTCGCTTTATCAGGGTTTATTTACCTTGACTTCTTTCCGAAAACAGGTTGAAAACACTTTCAGTATTTCTCTATGAAACACAACAAAGCTTGTGCTGAATTTTTCGCCCAACGTTTCTATCAACAACGACAGCTTTCACTTTTTTAAAGGGGGAGTCAGCTAAAATGTATAAACTTAAAATCCATAAAAAATATTTATTTAAATTGCAATTGGAACTGAACATAATATGTACTTTTTCATTTTTTCTTTAGGGCACAATGCCGTACAGAACATATGTACTTTTATAAAGTTTGCTTTGAGGCACAATATCATACTTGTATAAACACGAGGCTAAACACACCTATTCGGCAGCGCTTTAATAATCAACTCTCCAAAAACCTTGCCAGATTTTTTTGGCTAAATGTTAAAATGTACTTGGAAGAGAATATTGTGTAATTTCAGGACTCCCGCTTCTCTCTCTCTCTCTCTCTCTCTCTCTCTCTCTCTCTCTCTCTCTCTCTCTGTGCATATTATTTAAGTCATTTTTGATCGATCATATTTTAAAAGTGTTGTATGTTGAATTAAGCATCGTCATTCATAGCACTTATTTTACATTGCACACAGGAACTGCAATTTCAGATACACTGTACTCGTAGTCCATGTAAACAAACATTAGCTTGCAATTTATTTTACCCATGATTCTCTGTGAGTGATCCGAAAAGTGAGACCAGGTGGCGGGGGGGGGGGGGGGGGGGTTGGGGGGGGCAAATAAAATGAAATATGTTTGGTGTTATACTGGTGTCAATCATATGGTAGTATGCATATTAAAACCGATGGTCGCTCGAGGGTTGTATGCTTCTAAAGATGCAGCTTTGACGCCAGGAAAATAAGTTTTCCAAAACGTACTCATCAACAAGTAAAGTTCTGAAGAAGCCTTGATGAATGCAGGAACAAATGTGTTGATACAAACAGGAAAAGGCCTCCTGGATTTCAGAGACACCCTTATAAATTTGGTGCATATTCCTGGCGAAGACATTAATTCTTCCTCGACGCCACAGCAAGGAAAAGAGACATCGAAAACCCTTTAGGCCTCATAGACACGTACGTAAAAAAAAAGTAAATAAGTAGAACAGCAGTCAGAGACCTGGACGTCTATGATTACTGACTAAGAAAAAACACAACGAGAAATGATGCAATGAGATTCTTGCGACAGTTTTAAGTCAGAACTCGATCTGCTTGCCATGTCGCCGACGATGATGATAGTGCAAGAATCCCCATGGGTAGAATTTTAACCTCTGTCGTCTTATCTTCTATCGAATTTGAAATCAAAGGACAAAGTAAAGATTACATCGATCAGAATAACAGTTACCTTTACCTTAAAGTCAAAGTCAAAGTTCTCAAAACGGACAATAACAATCCTGATGCCTATGCCTGAGTAGCTCCTGTCAACAATTTCATGCATTCCTTGTTCAGCAACAGCATGGATACTTACCCTTACCAAGTTTACTTGGAAAATCTCTTGAGTTACGGAAAAGAAGCCATAAACACACCGGGATGCCCCAGTGGCATGGAAACCTGACACGTTGGAAAAGTTCAACGACACAGAGTTGACTGCGTATGATCATCCTCACAATGTTGGATTTAACGACCACTCAAAGAAAAGAAAATAAATACGTAGTTTCGAAATGATTGAACATTTACACTTGGACATGTGGTTGCAAGACAAGTGTTGCATCGAATCGAAGTAGTAGTGTGTTCCATTTGATGACTAATGCTAACGAGTTAAAAGCGAGCATCAAAGAAGTCATCCCTTACGAGCGAAGTGTGGAAGTCTTACCTAAATTGGGAAACAACATCAGTCAAACTATGAGCAGAACGACATAGATGTATTCTCTACGACCAATGGAAGTTAAATCTTCACCGTTGCGTCTGGACTCCGATCCAAGATCACATATCATGTTTTCCAAGGTCAACTGCTAAAACGTTTGCTCATTGACATCGTCAGCAACGCAGCCCTCAATGGAGCTATCGATCAAATTCCTTTCGAGTTCCAACGTTTCAACGTGTCCAAAATAGAAGTCACCCGAAATGGCCACATGTTGTGTACCAGACCCACTGAACCTCACTTTGCCCAGAAAAACATATTTGAGATCTTTCTTTACTATGTTTAAAGCCACAGGACAATTATGAAACAACAGTATCCACTGCATTTCGTACGACGATTTGCAGGAGGATATACTTTGTGGGGTTTTGAATTCACTTTAGAGTAAGGCAGCGACGAGGGACGTTTCCACCCTATAAAATCAGGCCAACTCCGTGTGAAACTTCAGTTTGCACTGGCTCTTGTATGGAAAATGTGACCATACTCTGGAAAGAGTTTGCGAGAAGTGATCCTAGACTATTAGAAGACAAAAGATGAAGCTATGGAGCTAGGCAATGCGGATGTTTTCTATCCAGAACAAGAACAGTCACATGACCCCAAGTGAACAAAAAAACCACACAAAAAAACAACCCCCCCCCAAAAAAAACAAAAAACAAATACAGTCATGTTATCAAGATGGCCAGATCAAGAACAACTCGTTACTTGGCTGAAAGAATCACAGGCCTAACCATAGAACATTGTTATGCTTGTCAAGTCAATCATTCTAGTCAGAAACAACACGACAAATGTTTGATGATAAGTCCAGAAGACAAGTTGGAATAGGATATGGAAGATACATGGACCCTCATTTCAGAAGAGATTTTTGAAAGAGTGGTATAAAAACTTGAGTGACTATTCCTTACCTCCATTGACTTCTTTGGAAACGAAAAGCATAGAAGCTCTCTTGCAACAGAGCATGGAGACTGCCGTTCATCGCCTTCCTTGACAGATATTTTCAAGGAAAAAGGCAAGTGTGTACTAATGACTAATAATTGCCTGTGAAAAATTTAATACCTGGGAACTTCATCACCTTCTGACGCACAGTTCGTATACAGCTTCTTTGATTCCAATGGTGTGTGCTAAAGATGAACTTCTCCATCAAAAACCCAAAGACACTCAAGCCTATGTCATCAACACGGACGCAGTCCACGCTCTGGAATCCAATCGGTAGTCGTTTTCTTTCCCAACGACCACATTGTGGAATCTTTCGATTCGACATCATCGATATTATGAGGAGAAATGCTGTATCCACGCAATTCAAAAATGTGATATTACAAGGATAATATTCCATTGTGTGTGGACAATATCGTGTGTATTTTCTGCATCAATGCAATATTGGATTCCCATTTGAACATGCATTGACTTGTTGTGAACGTGATTCCTCTAGAAACGATAGCAAAATAAAAAGGTGGTTTCATGAACAGTATGTATATTTATTTTCTTTAGCACAGAGGCGTAGTGTCCATCGATGGCAAAATGAGACTGTACTAGATCATTGGAAGTCTTGTCTTACTCCACAACGTTGTTAACCTTTAATGTTTGGTATTTGTAACTGAAGTGGAAGTGCTGTGCCTTAATCCTTCCGCTTCATAGTTGATGTTTGAGTTAGCGGGGTTTAATGAAAACAAAATGTTGATTTAGAAAAAAAATTGATTTACAAGCAAATTGTATTGGCTTGTTTTGTATTGAAAATCATTTGGGCATGCTCTTTTATATTCACTCTGTCCATCTTTAAACTTTTAAGAGGATGTTTTCCTTCACGTCCGTTCTTCTCACATATAAATGGGTGCGTTCATCAGTCTTTCCACCCATAGTCCACTCGACAATGAAGGCAATAAGGAACTGAAATAGGATCGGAAAACTAAGCCAGACCTTAGTACACTTAGAGTATGTTAAGCGCCTCCTGGTCAGGAGATTTTTGAAGAGGGTTTTGATCCATTTAAATTTATCCAAACAACTTGTCCTCTCATTGTTGGATTATGAAGTTGTAGAGGACAAGAAGATGTGAGAACAAGAACAGAGGGAAGGCCAGGGAAGACGGTTTGTTATTCAAGCAACAGAGGTGAAAGCCAAATACACTCATGTTAGAGTGTCACAGACGCGTCCCTGTTGTTTCGTCAGACCTGCGGTGAGGGCTCCATGACAGTCCCGACAGCGGAGAAGTATGGCTTCCTAGACTGACAACTAGGCCTACCAGACTGAAGACTGAGAAATGGAAATTGAAATGGAATGGAGGAGGGCCGTCCAGACTGAAGAAGACTCGGATATGGTGATGCAACAACAGCAACAACAACCACAACAACAGAGACAGTCCCATGTAGTCCCTGAAGTTAAGGATTGGGAAATTGTTGCAAATGGTCCTCACTCTTCCGTACATGTCTCCATCAATTCCTGGGGGCCAATAGATGGAGTAGAAGATGTGCTGCCTGCAAAGCTCAATCAGGTAGATGCGGACACTAAGTGTCTCAAACAATCGAAACGACCCTTTTCAAGGCATTTCAAATTGCTCAGAAAAGAGATAGTATTCAAGTATTGCCAAAAATCTATGTGTTTTGTGTTGTATATTCGTATATGTATATGTGTATTTCTGTGTCTGTTCACAACTAGCTAAAACTTAAAATCCCTTTGATGTGATAATAGTGTATACATGAACACTACTACCCTTTGCTTTGGCGTGATGTGTCTGTCAACATAAACATCTAAGTATTGACCACTACACACGGCGTGTTAATAGTATAGTGCGGGGTACCGGATGATAGATCACTAAATGTTGGATTTGATCACCAGTTCACATTACATTTTCCGTTTAACCCTATAGACACCACACCCATTTTTCAACATAATGTTAATTTCAAGTAGAAACCCAGAAAGGCCCATTATGTAAACCTACAGCGTAATGGTAATTCCCGTAGACACCCAGAATTTGAGGTTAAGTGAGGTCAACAAGTTCTAACAATGTGACAATGTATACAATGTGAAGCCATAGATGTCAACCTTATAGCTTCAATGTTAATTTCCCGTAGACACACAGATAGGCCCATAATGTAAATATACCGCGTAATGTTAATTCCCGTAAACAGCCAGTTCGTCACACATTACTACTATCAACTGCAAACCTTTTGTAAACTAATTTACTCCTGTTTATATGTAATAAAAGAATGAGACTTTGACTGGCATTTTGAACAGGTATTTAAAAGTGCAATGAAGTTACTTTTATTTGAATACCTTTTCACTTTATCCATTTTCCCCATTTTAAAAACAAGTAGCAACTCATATTTGGGGACAGTAGTGATACCAACTGATTTAATGTTCTAGATTTATTTTCGAACACAAATTGTTAAAGAAACATACCGAGATGTACAAAAAGGAATTTGATTTTATATTGATGCAATTTAACGTGGCTTTTAAAATTTGTTTTCTGAATAAGAACGAGAAGCAGCATAAATATCTCCTGTATCACAACACCTGATTTCACCTTCTGAAACCTCTTCTATTGGCAATATGGAGCTGGGAAAATAACCACAGAGAATAGGTACCTTACTGTTCCTTTCATCTCAAGCGATAAAGCAGTGACTGGGGACATCATTTGCATATCAATAGAAAGTCAGACATAGGCTCAGAAAAGCCTTAGATACCAATCCCTGAGAAATTGAAGTCCAAGACAATAGTGAATATATTTATTTATTTCAGTCTATGTGTATTTATATATTAAGTCAAGTGTAATACATTAATTTAATATCATGGAACTTTTTTTACTGACAAACACAGTTTTAAGAACTTCAGCTTGTAAACATTTAAAAGGAGAAAGAGTGATTTATATATGCATTATCTAGTGGTAGATACCAGCATGTAGTGGTGGACACCATAACTGTCTTGTAAAACAGTATTGATTACAATTATTTTTTTCATAAATATTAAGTGTCTCACCTTGACTATGTCAATGAACTGTTGTCAAACTGAACATGTGGAATTTGAAATCTTTGAAAATAAAATGTCTTGCCCCAGATCATCATAAATTTGATTGGGCACTGATTTCAGCTGGACAAAAAAAAATCTCCACATAGCGTCATTTTAATATTATCAAAAGGAATATTTTTCTTCCTGACTGATTAACAAGGATTTGCCAATTTGCCTGAGAGCAAGCATGGACACCTCGTCAAAAACATTACGTCAACTTTGTTCGATTTTTTTCCTAAGATGGTGGTGATTGCAATCTTTGCAAATTCCTTGTATCAATTCGTGTGTCGTAAATCTACCGAATAACAGCCCAAGGATGCTGCGAACGGTAAAAGCATCTGGATGCATTGAACTCGATGTCACCGTTGTTGCCGTTATTTCACATCTTTCCCAGTAGCCTTTAGTTCGGTGTATTCTTTTAACAAAAGGAAAGATTTACCAATTCTAGCCTTGACCTTAATTAGGACAGTATGTCCTTTTGAAATAGTGAGCTCGATTTCGTTCGCCCAGCGACCGTTGAACTTGGCAGCTTACCGCTCGCTCAGTCACTCGTTTAGAAAAAAATCTCATTTTGCTCTATTTAAAATTGAAATTTAGAGTCACATTATGAATGACTGCGCCTTAACAACTTTCCCAATTGGTCTGGAATGGAGGTATTTTGTTTTTCTGTCAATCCAGCTAAATTCTGCTTATCAAGTTGTGATGGACTGGGCTTATTAGCTGGGTCGATTCCATCCGATGTACATGTGGCTGCAGGGATTGGCGTTGACAGCAAGCTGCATATGTATTTCTATTCTGCCATTGATAGTTTTTCAATCATAAGCTGGAAAAATATGAAAGTCTTTTAATTAGAATTCTCAAGAAGATGCAGGATTAACTATTTTTTGTCAGGGAAGTTCAAATTCATTTCCTTTTGGAGTGCAATAAATTCTCCTTTGGAATGTTATTTCTATTGGAAATGTAGTCTAGACTACAGTTTATAGTACATTTTTGCGCTGTGGATCAGTTTTTTGAACCTATGTAATTTTAATTAGCAGAAATAACTCAGATGTTACATTTTGAGGAAATTCAAGATGCAGAAAGGTACGTACATGTATTGCCACTGTTATTACCAGTTATAGATGACATATTTTTATGCCCTGTCACTTGCATGATCTTTGTTGGAGGGACTCCAGCTTTCGATAGGGTTGTCACTGTAGTCTTCCGTACTGAATGGTTGGTGATTTTCCCCTGGATTTCTGCCCTCTCTCCAGCTAGTTTCATCAGAGATCCAAGTTGATTAACTCCCATTGGTCTGGGGTAATACCTGCAATTTTAAATATTTTCTCCCGTAAAATATATTTTTATTTCAATTCTTTTGCAGTGTACACTTTTAGTTGTCGCGATTTGTTTTATCTTTTACTATTTGTTTAAAAAAAATCTCTTTGTTTTCTTATGTCTTTCAACGTTCATTGATCCATATGATTGTGGAAATTGTTTGGTATGTGCAGGGTATAAATTTTTTTCATTTTCTTTTTTGACAATTTCCATATCTATTTATTTTCATAAAATTCATTCATTCATTCATTCAGTCTGAAATTAATTTACTTTTTATTTTTTTGAATTTATGTTTTTATCTGAAATAAGGCCATTAATAGAATCTGTAGAAATATGATTACCATATTTGGGAAGTTTCTGTCAGTTTCTGCACTGGAATTGGGGTCAAATAAAAAGGGCTGTCGTCATCCATCATTTCCGAGGGTCTCCATTTCAAATACTGCAGGTAAAGGTGAACTGGGTCTCGCTCAGGTGCTGTTCCGGTGGAAAAAAATGCGAGGTATTGTGGACCTGTAGTCATCCCTCCCAGTACCGTCAAAGGTTTTGCTATCCCTCTCAGCATATTGAAGATACTGGGTACCGGTGGAATCAGTGAATACTGATACATCTCCAAACTTTCGTCTCGGCCTTATAATCCAAACATTTTCCAAAAAAAGTAAAAGAGGGAAAATTGCAAAGCAGCTGGGGTATGAGAGTCCATTTCACCAGCGGAAAATAAAACTTCTTCGTCATCTTGGCCTATTGACTCTGAGGCTCTTGATTTTCTACCAAAACCAGCCTTTTACAGTTGGATTTTTTTTCGAATTTAGTGCTTGGACTAACTTGTAAAATGGGCGGTCTCTAAGAGAGACGGGATAGCCCTTAGACTTAAGATGCCTTTCTGTGCTATTTTTTATAGACTCTAGAGAACACGGCTCATAGTCTGAACCATTCGATTTGCGAATCGTTATGAACATCTCTGCTAAGTAAGTGTTTAAATGATCTGGAATTATATGTTCAATACAGCGTCAGATATCACGTTCAGTCGCTTGCTCGGTTGAAAGTTTCTTTTGTGACTCAATGAATTCATCCACATTGTCAATTTTATCATCTTTGCTTTCAAATGGCTCAAACAGTTTGTTTAATTCATCCATAGACAAATCTAATAAATCAAAAGCGTCGGGGTCTGCCACATGAACGTCCATTGTTTGTTTGCAATAAAAAGTAGTTCCTAACACGCGCTACTATTTTTAGACACACGTGTCGTGCAGTATGAAGCCGTGCAGTATGGAGAAATACTGCACGATTCTGACAATGCAAAGTTAATGGAGAAAACGATGAGTATATATCGGTTATATTTGTTCTAATGGTGCAGTTAAACTCTGGTAGACAAGGGACATTAGGTACACAAAATTCTGGTAGACAAGGGACATTAGGTACACAAAACTCTTGTACACAAGGGACATTAGGTACACAAAACTCTTGTACACAAGGGACATTAGGTACACAAAACTCTTGTACGCAAGGGACATTAGGTACACAAAACTCTTGTACACAAGGGACATTAGGTACACAAAACTCTTGTACACAAGGGACATTAAGTACACAAAATTCTTGTACACAATGGACATTAGGTACACAGAACTCTTGTACACACCTTTCTTTTCATTTTCTTCAATTAAAATACAGCTCTAAATAATCTGATCCTTTTAGTGCCCGTCCCCCTCGAGAATAGGGGCTCAGGTGGCCGAGTGGTCTAAGGCACTCGCCTTTACAGATCACTCACGTCCCACATCTGTTCGCTTGGGTTCGAGTCTTGGCTCGGCCATCGTGGGTATGTGAGAAAGCTTGCCAGTAGCTTCCCGTGGGTTGGTCGTTCTTCTCGGGGTCTTCCCGGGTTCTTCCTCCACCAAATATACTGGTCGCCATGTAGAGCGTATCATGTGCCGAAAAACGATGTTAAACCCACAAAACCTCACAAAAACTTGAGAATAACGCAGGGAAAAATGCAAACAACAAAATATGCACACAGAACAGCACCACACACCAAAATAGATCTTAAGGGCAAAGGTCACAACAAAAAGTTATGCTCATGTAAGGAGCTATGATGAGACAGGTAATCAAACACTAATTACATCCAGAACGGCACGCCTTGAACATATACCTGACAAATATTACGTACACGCAAGTCTTGTCCACAACCTTGAGGGATAAGACATGACACATAAGTACAATCACAACAATATCGAAAAAGGGAATTGACATGAAAAGAAAAACTAAGAAGCGTATCCGTTCTCAAATAGACTTATTGCCACTTAGATACATGTCAACGTATTTGATTGGTCAATAGCCAATGCATAGGATACGGCATGTGCAGTTCTAACAGGATCTACGAAATTTTGGACGGGGTGTGTAAAATCACGTGACATATTCACTGGGTGTGCAAATAGCAGCGGCATAAATCTCAATAAAATGGGCGTTAATGGTGCTTTTACTCTCGCAAATCGAGTTTGTGGAGCCGGTTGCACGCTTATTTGCGACAGTGATAGCACCATGAACGTGCATAATCCTCAAACGCAAGACTTTTATCGGCTAACACACTTTTTAATGTTTTGTCCAAAAGTAGCAAAACTATGTGATTCTCTCTGAATTACGTCACGGGGAGAGTCATGATGTTACAATGGCAATACAATTTCCAACAATATTTCGTGTATTTTACTACCATATATGTTGGCGTTTAATCGGCCAGAAGTCGATCGCGCTATATATACCTGGTAACTATACCTTGTACGCTACTGACCAAAAAGGGCACAGAAAGGTTCCACCCTAAAATACAATGCTAAAATATAATTTCCAAGCGTATTTAACATGGAGGGGTACAAAAAAAAAAGTAAAAATATAAAAAATCACATGAAGGAATGGTAAAAAGCAGAGTCAGTTCTAACACATATTTCCATTTCATATTTGTTCAACACAGTTAACGGATAAACGCTATTCGGAGACAAATTTATTGGCAACATAGACTTCAAATCAATTTGACATCTTTGTTAATGCATATTTATTTGATTCAACATTGTTATGTCTTTTACTTTGTAAATGTCTGTTGCTATTCAACTGATGTGAAATACAATCGAAAAGTGCAATTATAAAGGCTATAAATTCACCTTAAATGAAGCGTTCAGCCCTAGACGTCACATTAGATATTTCTGTCGAAAATGAACTACTGGATTTTTAGGGTTAGCAAAATGAACTTGTTGGTGTTTGCATGCACTATAGGGAGAAAATGGTCTCCTATGAAGCCGCAGTAGCTCATTTGGAGGAGTGTCGGACTCGTAATTCAAGGGTCGCGGATTCAATACCCGCCCAAGCCAGCCTGGGTCAGTTGCCTCTTCCCCATTTCCCGAAATATAAAGGCTTCTGTTATGTCTGTTTTCCATGTCTCATTGCAGGCCTTTTGTGTATTGAGGTTTTCCTAAAACAACTTTTTTATTATTTTAATTTTTGTATGGGCTTAATCCTCTACTTTTCTATCTGGACCTAAATATTTTTGTCAAATTTTGGATTTGTTCGGCATGTACTCCACCCATCTTGGGGAGGGGAATGGGGCATATTTCCTTAACCTATATCGTTGTATTTCTCTACCCCTGCCTTCAGTTAATCCGATAGCGACCCTCGTCATCCTATTAATGGGCACTGCCCGCCGTCACTATGGTTCACTACTTGAGTGGTAGTTTCTAAATTTCTTTATTGTAACCTGTGCCTTTAAGGTCCACTATGAAATATTGATGTCCCACTTTGTATGTGGCGCATTCCTGTGTGTATATTTGTTGTTTGCACTTTTTATCCGTGTGTTATTTTCAGGGATGGACAATACACGGATCATACTATTTAGATTTGTATATTAATTTACTCTGAACAAAGGTCAGATAGTATTAGTTACACTGTCTTTTGTGAGGGTGTATGCTACCACACTCCTAACTTTCGTATTTCCTGATGCCTAATCAGAAGGAAATACGAAAGTGAAAAGGGTGATAAAATCCTTTACACCCTCTCAAAAGACAATGTAATGAATTTATTAACCTTTTTATCCTTCACCTACGTAGCTATAAATAAAACCATTTCCAATTCTGTATAGGAGGCAACTCGTTTTGCCATATTGACAAAGCAGACGATTTTTTTCTAGAGTTACTTCCAGTTGACGTAATGAATCTGTGGCGTCAGAAAATAATATTTCTAATTGCTTAAAATATGTTGAATATAATCGAAATTAAACAAATATATTGAAAGATATATTCAAGTTCACTTTTCTCTAGTAATGTGCAGTTGTTCCAAAACCATATCACCATATTCCAAAATAGGTCGTATAAAAGATGAAAATATAATTTCTAAATATTTACTGTCAATTTCAAATTTGCGTCTGCGCTTTACATTAATTCTTGACCATGTCTTTCCTTTTATATAATCTATTTGTTTGTACCATAAGCAGTCATTCGAGAGAAATACACCAAGATGTTTGTGTGCGTCAACTTTCCTAATTCAATGGTTGAGCATATATAGTGGTGGATGGAAGGGTTTATACATTTTATGAGAATTTGTCAGGGATTCAGTATTCGAAGGCTTGAAAGATACAAACCAATTATTTGGCCAAGTCAGAGTTGAGGCTATGAGCGGTTTCGACTGGACAATCTACAATTAGAAAGAGACTTGTCTCATCTGCAAATAAACTTATAGTCGAGTGTATACCATGTACAATATAATATATGTATATCACGAAAAGTTAGGGACCAAAGACATATCCTTGGGGTACAATAGCTCTAATACACTTCCCCTCTGAAAACACTCCCAGAAGTATCACTCGTTGTCTTTTGTTTTTCTAAGATAGCTAGAAAACCATTTTAAAAGGCCTCCTGCAATACCAGTAGCTTTCAATGTATGGACGAGTCCTTTATACCACACGCGGTCAAAAGCTTTACTTTTGTCGCAAAACACAACTCTAATTTCCTTACCGGAATCTATTGCTTTGCAAAACATATCACAGAGGTATGTTAATTGATTAACTGTGGAATCATTCAGAATAAAGCCAAACTGGAAAGGTGCAAGAATGCTATTATCACGGAAGTAATTAAATACGTGCCTAAAACCAGTCTTTGAAAAACTTTGCTAACACTATTGAGAAGAGATATTGGCCTGTAATTAGATACAATGGAAGGATCGAACTTCTTTAAAATTGGACAAATGTTTGCTTTTTTCCAAGAGTCTGAAAGCGTTGCTTTTCTAAGAGATCGGTTAAAAAGTGAACAAAGTGAATATGAGAGTTCGTTAGCCAGCTCACGCAGAATACAGTTATTTAGTTCATCGGGACCAGAAGCCTTACCAAGAGGAAGGTTTTTGAGAACATTTTGCACTTTGTAAGTCGTTTATTCTATAGTACTAAAGCTTACATCCGTACATGTCCATAAATATCAGAGTTACTTTAACTGTAGCATAAGAAATGCATAGATAATTATGATAACACTTATTCATCCTGTGTATGAATTACACTGAAGTGGTTTTAATAAGGCTTTGGGTAAATACAGAATACATATGTACCATTTGAGTGAAATAAAAAAAGGATTAACCCATACAGAAATAAAATAAATTTATCGAGAGACAAAAGCCTAAGGCTTAATTCACAGACTACATAAAAAAGATTAACTTGATAAACAAATGTTTTGGTTTGGTTTTGGTGCCTTACGGCAGAGCAACACAAGTAGGTTATTTAGTGCCGAGGCAATTGGAGTAAATTGCCTTGCCCAAGGACATACCAGAAAAAACAAAGGGTGTAACCGGCTGCACTATGGGTTTAATAACTGCAGCATAAAAAAGCAGCAAACAACACGAACATTTTACAATGACAATCAAATCTGGAAAACAATAATCACTTATTAAATACAAAGACAAAGACCAAGTTTACCCCAGTCATGAAGGATTGTCTCCAGAGTCAAACAACGTACTCGACCGCTACAGTGAAAACTTTTAAGAAGGTTTCTCATTAGGCCATTATTAGCGTTGTGCGGTTTTTGCCAAAGAAAAAGAAACAATGCGTATCGTTGAATTGATTCTGTATGGCACTGACTGCTCCTTTGAAGAAAGAATGGTTAATCCTAGTTGTGATTTACCTGACTTCGTCACTACAATAGCGGTTAGTGACATGTTTTTAGTCTGGTTTATGGTCTGCAGCATACGATGCTACCTCAATAAACTGTAGATTTTAGAAAACCACTAGCTAGACAATTTTTTTTTTTTTTTTTTTGTTAGAGCAAAACCTCCCAAGTGGTTGCGTTTACAAAGTTCTAAACAAAAAACAATGGTGTGTATGTCTGTTTTGTGATGCAGTTGTTAATAACAGTGTTGCTGAGAACAATCTGCACTTGCATGCAGACCCTCCTAAGCAGTCGTGGTTATAAAGGACTAAATAAAGGTCAGTGGTGTTTATCTCTGTTGTGTGATGCGGTTGTTAATAAGAGTGTTGCTGAGAACAATCTGCACTTGCATGCAGACCTTCCTAAGCAGTCGTGGTTATAAAGGACTAAATAAAGGTCAGTGGTGTTTATCTCTGTTGTGTGATGCGGTTGTTAATAAGAGTGTTGCTGAGAACAATCTGCACTTGCATGCAGACCTTCCTAAGCAGTCGTGGTTATAAAGGACTAAATAAAGGTCAGTGGTGTTTATCTCTGTTGTGTGATGCGGTTGTTCACAGCAGTGTTTAAATGCTTATTTTGCCTAAACAATCATGGTCGCTGGTCGCATTCTGTAGGTGTTCACTCACAACAGTGCATTTATATAAAACTGATCCATGCATGACAATTGTAGTCGTAAAGGACAGGTGGTTGCTCACAGCAGAGGTTACTCAAGACAGGTTTTACTGTCTTGTTAAATATATCAATAACAAGCTATTCCGCTGATAAAAGGGCTTCATCTGAACAGAATCAGATGTTTTTACTTTTAAGTGGTATGACAACAAAACAGGAATGCGGATCATGCATAAGCCACTATTTACAATGCAAACGTACAACTATTTTATTTATACTGGTTTGTAAAATAGGGTGGTAACAAGTCTATATTAATATATTTGATTTAATTCCTCTGAGACGCTGCGGAGACTACTTTCATTTGAAGCAAATTATGCAAAACACAGAGTGAAGTGCTACACAAAATTTCAAAACATCATGTACACCCCAGTAAACTCACATGTAACTAATATTACCAAGTTTGATAAAATCTCATAAGAAAAAGAGTCGCTAAAGTTTTGACAAGCTCAAGCCCATCAGAAGTGAGTAGTATGGGGGGGGGAGGTAAATAGGGACAAGGGGGCCTCTACGGGGACAATGGGGATTTAACATGGAGGGGGCACTTGGGGGACAATGAAAATTTAACATGGGGGCCTCTACAGGGACAAGGGGAATTGAACATGGAGTGGGCACTTGGGGGACAATGGTCATGGAAAATGGGACGTCTACACACACACACACACAAATATTTTTTTGAAACACTTGGGGGCAGTTGGGGCCACTTGGGGGTACTTTGGGTCAGAAGTAATTGGAGAGGGATAGAATATACACATACACCAAACACACTGACAAACAAACACTATACCATCCAACACGCCGTGTGTAGTGACGAATACAACGTCATCTACTATCCAAACACCCCATAATACACTATCCAACACGCCGTGTGTAGTGAGCATTACTCCGTCATCAACTATCCAACACCCCACATCATACCATCAACACGCCGTGTGTAGCGACCAATACCCCGTAATCTGTGCTATCAAAAACCACACATATACTATAACACACGCCATGTGTAGTGACCTTCTGCCTAGTTGCTATATCTATATAGCCTAGAGTTATATATAAAGCATTATTATATACTCATTTTTTTCTCCATTAACTTTGCATTGTCAGAATCATGCAGTATTTCTCCAAACTGCACGGCTTCATACTGCACGACACGTGTGTCTAAAAATAGTATCGCGTGTTAGGAACTACTTTTTATTGTAAACAAACAATCTACGCAAATGTAGCAGACACCGGAGCTTTTGCTTTATTAGATTTGTCTGTGGATGAACTAAACAAGATGTTTGAGAGAGATGATAAAGCTGACGATGTGGATGAATTCACTGAGTCACAAAAGAATCTTTCAACCAAGCAAGTGACTGAACGTGATATTCACAATGTGGCTTTATGACAACAAACGTGAGGCATGCAGTATTGAAAATATCATTCTGATCATTTAAACACTTATTTAGGCGATGGTTCAGACTATGAACCGTGCTCTCTAAAGTCTATAAAAAAATAGCATAAAAATGCATCTTATGACCAAATGATATTCCGTTTCTCTCAGAGACCGCCAATTTTACAAGTCAGTCCAAGCACTAAATTCGAAAAAAATACAACTAAAGAAGTCGGGTTTTGGTATAAAAGCAAGTGCTTCGGAGCCAAGAAGCCACGATAACGAAGAAGCCTTATTTTCCGCTGACGAAATGGGCTCTCACACCCCAGCCGCTTTGCAATTTTGGCTTTTTTTTTTTTTTTTTTGTTTTGAGAAATTGTTTGGATTTATAGTGACAGTACATATAAATATGTCATCTATAGCTGGTAATAAGAATGGCAATAAATGTACTTCCTTTTCTGCATCTTGAGTTTCTTCAAAATGTACTTTCTGATCCACGGCGCGAAATTGCACTGCAATCCAGACTACATTTCCAACAGAAATCACATTCCAAATTAGAATTTACTGCACACCAAAACGAAATGAATTTGATATTCCCTAACAAAAATATTGAATCCTGCATCTTCTTGAGAATTTCACTTAAAAGAATTTCATATTTTGTCCACCTTATGATTCCAAACTATCAATGGCAGGACAGTAACACATGTGTAAGCTAGCTTACTGTCGAGGCCAGTCCCTCTAGCTACATGTACATCGTACGTAATAGACCCAGCTAAAAACTAAAAGAGCAGAATTTAGTTGAATCGACAGAAAAACATAATCCCTCCATTCCAGATCAACTGGGAAAGTTGTTCCAAGGCGCAGTCATTCACAATATGACTCAAAATTTCAATTTTAAGTAGACCAAAATGAGATTTCTTTTTGAAATAAATCACTGAGCGCGCGGTACTTAACCAAGTTCAAAGGTCACTGTGCACATGAATACTGTTACTGTGTATTGATTTAACTTCGGTTGTGTATTTACTTTAGAATATAGCAGAAGTTCAGTTACTTTGTTTCTTGTAGTGTGTTCTTTTTATTATTCAGCCTTAGGTAGAAAAGCAAAATGAGTATATAATAAAAAGGTTACTGCATTTGTATGGGCAAATATGAACTCGTTTTTTCTGAGCTATACTGCACTATAGACAGGTGCAGTTTAACTCAGAAAACTCGTTCATATTTTCCCATACAAATGCAGTAACCTATAATTACCTATACCTCAGATCATGTTGCATATATTGTACCTATGTTATAAATAGCTTTAATCAAGGAAACCAACTCATAATAACACTAAAATGGACGTGACTAAAAGTTGTACTAAACTTCGGGAACCGTCACGGACTTTAGCGTTGACTAGAAAAAATCTGGAACATTAAGATTATAGTGGCCTAGACTAAATGTAACACTAAAATTCCGAAATTGTACCAAACGTTAGCGGAGACTGAAAATAATCCGGAACAAATTTAAAAAATTGGCTGAGACTAAAAGTAGCACTAAAATTCCAATATCCCATACACACTATCCCAAACGCCTTGTGTGCTGTCTAAAAACCCCAAACCTACAATCAGACGAAAAAGGTATGACGAAGGGAAGAAATCACAAAAAAACATACTATCCAGCACCCACCTTTTTGAATACTATCCAACACCCACTTTTAGAATACTATCCAATACCCCATACACACTATCCCAAACACAACCATTTATTGAGAAAAGTTTTTATTTTTATTTTTATGAAACACAAATACACACCACACATCCTTTTATTAAAAAAAAAATATTTTAATTTTTTTTTATAAAACACACACACCACACAACCCTTTTTTGAGAAAGTTTTTTATTTTTATTTTTTTCTCAAACATAAACACACACCACACAACCAATTAAAAATTTTTATTTTTTTATTTTTATAAAACACAAACGCACACCACAACCATTTTTTGAGAAAAGTTTTTTTATTTTTATTTTTTTATCAAATACAAACACACACCACACAACCATTTTTAATTTTTTTTTTATAAAACACAAACACACCACACAACCATTTTTAATTTTTTTATTTTTTTTTATTTTTATAAAACAAACACACACCACACAATCCGTTTATTAAAAAAAAATTTATTTTTATTTTTTTTATCAAACACAAACACACACCACACGACACTTTTTTTTATAAAACACAAACACACACCACACAACCCTTTTTTTAGAAAGTTTTTTTTCTTTTTATTTTTTTTATCAAACGCAAACACACACCACACAACCATTTTTTAAAAAAATTTGTTTTTATTTTTATAAAACACAAATACACACCACAAAACCATTTTTTGAGAAAACTTTTTTTTTAAAATTTTTTTTATCAAATACAAACACACACACCACACAACCATTTTTAATTTTTTTTTTATAAAACACAAACACACACCACACAACCATTTTTAATTTTTTTAATTTTTTTTATTTTTATAAAACACAAACACACACCACACAATCCGTTTATTAAAAAAAGTTTTATTTTATTTTTTTTATCAAACACAAACACACACCACACGTCAATTTTTTTATAAAACACAAACACACACCACACAACCCTTTTTTTTTAGAAATTTTTTTTCTTTTTATTTTTTTTATCAAACACAAACACACACCACACAACCATTTAAAAAAAAAATTGTTTTTATTTTTATAAAACACAAACACACACCACACAACCATTTTTTGAGAAAAGTTTTTTTTATTTTGATTTTTTTATCAAACACAAACACACACCACACAACCATTTTTAAAATTTTTTTATTTTTATTTTTTATAAAACACAAACACACACCACACAACCATTTGTAAACATTTTTATTTTTTATTTTAAAAAAAACACAAACACATTCTATACAAACACACACCTCACTTACATTTTTTTAGAAGGGAAAGTTATTTTTTGTTGGAGTGGGGAAGACAAAGACAAACACACAAACACTAAACATACACAAAAAATATTTTGTTTAAGCAATTCTAGAGTAATCCTTTCTAGAGATCTGGGTGGCCCTAAAAAGGGCCGTTGGGGTAAAAAGTTTGTTTAACTTCTAGTAGCAGCAGCAGAAGCAGCAGCCGCAGAGCGGCCACGTTTCCCCACTGGTCTCACTACTGCAGGACAAGGTCGCTTTCTGGTGAAAGAGAAGGCAAACTCCTCACAATCCATTCTGCAACTCACTTCTCCGTCTGGTTGTTTCAGCTGCTGTAAGAGTTGTTGTTGTTGTATCTGTTGTTGTTGTCTTTGGTGTTGCTTCTGCACTCTTTGTCGCTCCTCCCATTCCGTTCTGTCCCTGATGATTTCTCCTCTTAGGACTTCTTCCACCAGATCTTGAGCCATTTGCAAAAAGATCATCGTCTTCTTCTCTGGGTTCTTCTCCGGCAAATGATGCCTCACCCGCTGCATGTTCACCATCGCTTCGTTCAACTTGCTAATTTTAGCTGCCATGTTGTTGAGATCTTGACGAGTCAACAAGAGTGACTGAACAGACCAACGCACCGCTTTATATGCTAGAAGCGCGGACGCGATGGAAAACATGTCTTAGATCGATAGTGAGAAATGGGAAAGAGTAGGTGACCTCAGATCGATGGAAAGAGATAGAGCATAATCATTTCATTTTTTTCAAATCCAATAAACAACACAACACCATTTTTTTCTAAAAAATCAACATTTTTTAAAATACATAATAAGAAGCTTCTCTAACATAAAAATGCAAACCACCAACCAACAAGATTAAACATGAACGTATTTACAGGGTTGACAACGTTGGGAAGTCAAACTGGACTTCCACTGTTCTACATCATTCGGTCCTCGATGCACACTACGTTTCTGAGCTAAAGACAAGAGATAACCATAATGTTCACAAAACCATCTTTCTACTTTAGCATCGTTTCGAGCATACTCCCTATCAAATCAAGTCACTAAATGTTCTAAGGAATATCCGAGACTGCGTTGATGAAGAAAATGTACACAATATTGTTCACACACCATAGAATCCGATCCTTGTAATCTGATATTATTGAATCGAGTGGAGACTGCATTTCTTCTCATAAAGTCAATAATGTCGTCTTCCAAAGGAGGTTCTCCATAAGAATCCAAATATTCCACACTGTGATCGTTGGGAAAGTACACGGCCACCCAATGGATTCCTGGTCGATGACTGTCGTCGGTATTGATGACATAGGCATGAACGTCTTTTGGTTTGCGATGGGGAAGTTCATCTTTTGCACACACCACAGGATTCCAAGAAGAAGTGTACGAACTGCGAGTCAACAAGTAATGAACTTCCCAGGTATCCATTTGTCTTTTTTTTTCACAGGTAATGATAAGTCATCAATTCACACTTGACTTTATGCTTGAATTTGTCTCTCAAGTAAGTCGACGAATCACGGACAGTCTCTACACTCTGTTGCAAGAGAGCTTCGATGCGTTTGATCTCCAGAGGTGTGAGTGGAGGTGAGGAACGATCCTGCAAGTCTTTATACCATTTTCTCAACATCTTTTCTTCCAAGATTAGAGACCATGCGTCCTCCAAATATTCGTCCAATCTTTCTTCTGCAGTCATCATCAAACATTTGTTGTGTTGTTTCTGACTTGGATGATCGATTTGACATCCATGACGATGTTCTCGGGTCAGGGCTGTAATTTTGCCAGCCAATTCCGTAGCAAAACAGGACACGAAATGTTGTTCTTGTTCTGGCCATCTTGACGGCACACATGGAATAAATCCAGCAAACTTGGGAAAAGTATTTTTCTCTTCTTCTTTTTTTGGTTCTGGATGAATCACATCGTCATCACTGGTAGATGGTGGTGACTGCTGTGGTTCACAAAATCCCTCATCTTCTTCGTCTATCTCCATAGGTTCTTCGTGTTGCATCTTTTTTCTTCTTCTAATAGTCTAGAATCACTTCTCTCAAACTGTTGATCTCTAAATTATTATCAAATTCTGCATACAAGATGACGTTCACCGTGTGGGGTAAAAGTTCTGCAAGTTGGCCTGATTTTATAGGGTGGAAATGTCCTTCGTCGCTGCCTTGGTCCAGAGTGAAATCTAATCTTTACAACGCATATCCTCCTGCATAAATCCGCGTACGAAATGCCGTGGCTGGTGTTGGTACCTAACTGTCCTGTGGCTTCAAACAGAATCAAGTAAGATCGCAAGTAATTTCTCCGGGCAAAGTTAGGTTCAAAAGGTCTGGTACACAACGTCTGACCATCTCAACTGACTTCTATCTTGGAGACGTTATAGTGTTGAAAGTTGAACGGATTTTGTCCGATGACTCTGTTGAGGGCTGCATTACTGACGATGCCAATCAGCAAACGTTTGGGGAGCTGTCCTTGGAAAACGTGATCTTCGACCTTGGATCGGAGTCCAGTGGCAATGGTAAATGTTTTCACTTCCACTCGTCGCACAGGATACTTTTCGATGGTTCTGCTCAAAGCTTGACTGATGTATTTGGCTGCTTTAGGTAAGACTTCTTCTTCTAAGTCTGGCTTCTTCGATGATGGTTTTTTACTCGTTAGCATCGGCCATCAAATGGAAGACGGTACTACTGCGATTCAGTTTCAGGCGTACATCCACTCCGTTTAACAAATACTTGTCTTGCAACCACATGTCCAAATGCAAACGGTCCATCAGTTCTAAAGTGCGCCCTTGTCTGATTTTCTTTTGACGGGCGTTAAATCCCAAATTATGAGGATCGTCAGCATCAGCTGCAGCCACCGCTGAGTCGTCGAACTTTTCCGAGGTGTCAGGTTTCCATACAACGGAAGCATCCAGATGAGTGTTCTTGGCTTCTTTTCCGTACGTCAAGAGATTTTCCAAGTAAGCACGGTAAGGGTAAGTATCCATGCTACTGCTGATCAGTTTGATATTCAAGTACAAATCCACTTCGCTGAACAAGGAATGCATGAAATTATTGACGGGATCGACTCTGGCATCGGCATCAGGATTGCTGTTTTCCGTTTTGATCACTTTGAGTTTCAAGTACAAGTGGCTGTTATCCAACTCGATGTAATCTTCGGCGTATCCTTTGATTTCAAATTCGATAGGAGCTGAAGTCGTCAAAGACGATACATGATGAAATTCGACCCATTTTGATTCTTGCATCGTCATCACGGTCGGGGTCATGGTAAACAGATCCAGTTCTGACTTTCATTCGCAAGAATCTCGGTGCATCATTTTCACAGTTAGTAATCAAACACGTCTAATTCTCTGACCGTTCTTCTTTTCTTATTCTTTTTCTGAACACCGTGTGTTTTATGAGCTGTGAAGGGATGTCGACGTCGTCTCTTTCTGCCTTGTCCTTGTTGTGGAGTGGAGGAAGAAGTAATGCCAGGACCAGAAGCGTGAAGTGAATTTATAGGAGTCTCTCTGAGACCCAAAAGATCTTTTCCAGTACATATCAACACATTTGTTCCTGCTCTCATAAAGGCTTCTTTGGGATTTTGTTTGTCGATGAGGACGTTTTGCAGAAATTATTTTCCTTGCGTCAAAGCGGCATCTTTTAAGGCATGCAATCCTCGAGTCACCATGTGTTTCAAAATGGGGGCTACCGTCTTAAAAAGCAGATTTTAACATATCTCCTAAACCGTGTCCTCGTTATCGAGCCACTCCTTGGTACACCGGATACATTTTAGGTAGGTTACAATTCGCTGGAGAACCTTTTTCGACAATGTAGTTTCACCGTGACTTTTCCTTTAGTGAATAGAACACTTTGTCCCAAATCTCCTTTTATACTAATGTTGACACTGTCAAAATACGATTTACTGACTGGAAGATAATGAGGATGTACAAATTCACAGTGAACGTGATACGTGTTTTCACCTTCTTCGTACGCTGCTACGGCAGAATCCACTTTGAAAGGAACAACTGTCACTAACGGAGCGGCTGGGTTTCCCACCACGTTGTACTCCACCACATCGGAGTACACAAACAATAAATTCAAACCTTCGTTCAATTCGATGAACTACCGAAAAAAACTTGTAAAAGCAATCGTTGTTGTGGATGTCTTTGGTGGAAGTGAGTTTTGTGTTTCCACCCAACATGGCAAACAACTCAGAACAAAAAGTGATGGACAATATTTTGGCGTCCGAAAAATGCATTTTAGGCGATGAGAAATGGCATGGTACTCGATCAGGACACTTTTCTTGGTTTTGTCCAGGGCTTTGCCAAATTGGTCCTTGAAAATAGCCGCAAGGGTGTCCACCAAATGTCGAGCACTAAAATAATAGCCTGCAGGAATTCTCATGTCATAGATACTGAGCTGAAGATTGGCGTGTCCTGGTCTTTTGGATTCGTAAATGCCAGGATCATGGACGTCCAAGTGTTGTTGCACTTGCTCGTTCAAGATTTCGACGACAAAAGTGGCTTGATCTCCAGACACATTCTTGGCTTGAGTAGGATGACTGATTTCTACCAAACCTACTTCCCAATGAGATTCGTGATCCAATTGGATGGACTGAGGTAATTTGGCCGTGAAAGGACATAAGGTGTTGTTGGGAAACACATCCATCGAACTGCCACTGGGTAAAGTTAAATAAAATTGGTTATTCATAATTCCAAGGTGGTTCTGGTCTCCGAGGAGTCACTCGAGTTCCAAAAGAGGACTGCTGTTGTGCTGGTGACTGGAAGAAGGTGGACTGGCGTTGGCCGTACCGTTGTGGTAACGGCTGCTGTGGTTGTGGTTGTTGTGACTGTCAGTCGTAAATTTCAAGGATGGACTGGGTAGATGCATCTGCTGAGTAAAATGGTCCACAATTGTTTGTTCCCTTGTTGCAAACTCAAATTGGCAATGGCTGCTCCGATGACACAATACACCACAAAGATTTGGCAGAAAAAGACGATTTGATTTTTAGGCACACGTTCTCCGCACCACACCCAGAAAGGTTGTTTTAGTAATTCTTGAAGAGAGGAACTCTGCGAAGGAGTAGAGGTCATTGCTGTGCTGAACGGCATGTGGGTTACTTCTTCTTCCAAGAATCAAAACTAGGGGGATATCCTTTCCAAACCACATTGACTTCTTCCACTCGACGTTTGTTTGCCTACTTTGCGTGTTCTTTGTTCGAGAATGCTTTCGATGTCGTACAAGTCGTCTTCTTTTTTGGTCACTCGTTGTAACTCAGGCAATTAAAAAGTTCCTTTTAACACTTCTCCGTGCATGTCTTCTAATTTATAGACGGGAGGATCACGTCCACGCACTGGTCCAGTGACACGAAACAATTCGGTCGTCCAGTTGGATAAAAAACCTTTTTCAAAAGTGCGTTTGGTTTTTCCGATGTGAACCCAATCTCCCGTCTTAAGCACCAGGGTTTTCTTCTGGTGTCCCATCTTAGGTGTACCAAACAATTGGTCCAAACACCTTCACTTCGTTTTCAGGGGTGACCTCTTCGGGGGCACATCCGATGCTACGATGGTACGATTGATTGTACGCTTTGACCAAACGTGGTAACACGTCGATGTACTTCAGAGTTTGTTGATGTGTAAAATATTTCCACATGCGTTCTTTCAAAGTTCTTTGAAAACGTTCCACGACACTAGCTTTGGTTTCAGGATTTTCGGTGGTAAAAAAAAAAATGAATGTGCCTTTGTTTTAATTCTTTTTGAAAAGTTTGGTTTAGAAATTCGGTGCCTTTGTCGGTTTGCCATCGTAAAGGGTGACGACCACTTTGTTTCAACACCAGTTTTAATGCGCGTAGCAACTCGGTACTGCTTTTAGAAGTCAAAGACACGACCCAAGCGAATTTGGAAAACACGTCGATGACACAGAACAAATATTTGTAACCACGATTGTAGGCTGCCAAATGAGAGACGTCGGCTAAATCTGCTTGCCATTGATTATCGATGCAATCCACTTTGGTTTGACTTCTAGAAAAGTTTCGTCGAATGGGTTTGTGTAACGTGTACGTCGATTGTTCTTGTAACCATCGTCGTACTTCTGGCAAACGTACACTTTTCATTTTACTTTTGGCAGCCCGATACAATTTTTGAACTCCTCCGTAACCAGCACAATGGCCAGGATTGTAGTATAGGCTTGCTAAAAGTTTCTCCATGATTTGACTCCTCAATAAGTCACCCACTGTTCGATGCTACTACTTTTGGTGTCGTGAGGTTTGGACGAAGTGGCTTGATGCGTTCGACGAGCCACAGGAGTCGGTGGTGAAGAAGGGGTGATGGTAGATTTCTTCTTGGTGGTGTCTTTTTTCACTTCAGTCTTTCTTTCTTTCTTTTTTCTTCTGCTGAAGAAGGAGTGGACATCATCTTTTTAACCCAAGCTTTCATTTCTTCTCGATGAGGTGTAGGAGAGGGTGTCAACAAGGCAGCTGCAATCTTGCTTGGGATGGGAGGAGACGGAGTTTGAAACACTTCTCGAGGCTCGTCTTCTCATGTCGTCCCCGTTGCGGTGTCTGTTTTAGTGGTGGTGGTGATTTTAGGTTCGCTTTTCATCAGAGCCTTGAAATCTTTCAGAGTGGGTTGAGCTGTTTCGTCTACAGCTTTCTGGTGAAAGAGTTGAAGACGTTGTAAGAGTTGAACGTACCGTTGCGGTTTTTCTGTTTCTGACAAATCGTTTCGATCCATCAGCGATTGTAATTCTTGTTGTAACTGTGATACATCGTGGAGATTGGGATTGGGAGGTAAATGAGGTATCCGTTGTTCGTTCCAACGATGGATGGAATGTCGTCGAAGATGAACAGATGTGTTCGACTCACGTCAGACACGATCCCATCGTCATCGCGAGGGATGCCTTCCACAAACGAAATGGCTTCTCCTTGACTTTCGCGAAGTAACGTGTAAGACGATTGGCACTCTTTGTAACACCACACGATGCGTTGAGGAGGACGATCCAACACATGAGATTGTGTTCGATCAAACGTTTGACAAATTCGGTTTTGCCTGAACCACTCGTCTTCTGGTGAAATGCACAATATGACTTTTCATTTTGGAGGAGTAGCAATTACAAGATTTTCAAGATTGCTGCTGTGGCGGTCATATTGGAAGTCAGATCTGCAACATTTTTATTTAAGACCAACTAGACATAATAAGAAGTCTTTTGCTGAAAACCGCATGTCAATCTGACTTTCCATTCAGTAGAAAAAGCATTAACAAGATTTTCAAGATGGCTGCCGTAGCAGCCATATTAGAGGTCAGATCGACACCATTTTTATGTATAGCCAATTAGACATCGTATATGAAGATTTTTAGTGAACATCCCATGTTGATATGACCATTCATGAGAAGTAGCAATATGATTTTCAAGATGGCTGCATTATTGAATGTCCACTGGAACCATTTTCATTTTAAGGACCAATTAGATCACGGGATGATGTGTGTGTAAAAGTTTCATGGCAATCCAAGTGGTTTAGGAGGAACAACGATAACAAACTTGTGCTAACGGACGAACGACATACCATCCCATAAGCTCTACTTGATATGAGTAGGTTTGTTGTGATAGATCAAGTACAGTGGTCACCTTCCTGAACGTCCACCTCCCCCCAACCAGCGGGCACCCACTTTTTATAGCCAGAATCCCTTAGCAGCGACGAGTTTGTGTTCAACAGTACCACTCACCAACGGCAACCATCTAACGCGACCAGTGAAAAGCATATCAGTGCAAAAAATGTCTACATTTTTTTAACATGCCGATAAAAAACTAAAATGTAATCTATACAAAGAGGTAAGTAATCTGATTGTCCTTACCGCCACGTGAGCCTCAGATGTCAGGTTTTGTCATTCTGATAATTGCTAACAGGTGAGATGTGCAGTATTGATGAACACACGTTAGCACGAAAATGGTGTGATAGCCTTTTTGGCTTCCCTCAGATGTCGAGTTTCTTCACTTTTATAATTAGTGGATATTATTACTGACGATAATTATCAAGATTACTGTAGCGGCAAAATTGGAAGTCTGAGTGGCACTGTTTTCATTTAGGCCTAATAACAGGAGGACGACTGTATTACGCATGATCTATTGCGGATCCAGAGGGAGTTTGGGTTCAATGAAACCCCCTTTACAATTTTAAATTAGTACACTTTTCACTGGAAAACAGAAAGTTAACCACTTGAACCAAAACAAATCGCCCCTTGTTAAAACTGAGCCCTCAATGGAAAAAAACCCCTCAATCATACCTTAATCATGAAACTTCATAGATATTCTCTGTTAAAATATTAATACACTTTTTCTGATCATGTACAATACAGGCGTTCCTAAAAGGGTCTGATGCTCTAATAGCCAAAAAGAATTTCTCATAATTCAAGATAAGATAATTTCTTCCTTTTAACTGCTCAGTGCTGAAACCATTTTTGATATTCTTCAGTGATAACAAGATTTTCAAATTTGCTGTGGTGGATACGCTCGATGTTAGATATCACCATTTTCATTTAGGTCCTATAAGACATCATAAGAAGTTTTCTGCTGAAATTCCCATGTTGATATCACTTTCTGTTTCGAAGGAGTAACAATAACTAGACTTTCAAGATGGCTGCCATGGTCGCCATATTGGATATTAGATTGGCACCATTTCCATTAAGGACCAAGTAGACATCATCAGAGATTATTTGGTGAAAAACCCATGTCAATATGACCATCCATTCAGGAGGAGTAGTGACAGCAAAATGTTCAAGTTAACAGTCGTGGCAGACATATTGGATGTATGATCGGCACCATTTTCATTTAGGACGAACTAGGTACCATAAGAAGTCTATTGGGGAAATCCTGGTGTTGATACAGACATCCATTTGGGAGGAGTGGAGATAACAATATATTCAAGATGGCTACCATCGTGGCCATACTGAAGGACAGTTTACATCAATTTCATTAAGAACCAACTAGATACCATTAGAACTCTCGTGATGAAAACCCCATATCATAATGACTGTCGGTTTAGGAGTAGCAATAACATGATTTTCAAGATGCCCACCATGGTGGCCATTTTGGACTTCAGATTAGCACCATTCTGATTTAGGACCAACAAGACTTTATAAGAAATCTGCTGGTGAAAATCCTATGTTGATATAACGTTCCGTTGTGGGGGAAAAACAATAACAAGATTTTCAACATGGCTGCCATATTAGATATCAGATTTGCACCATTTCAATGTTGGACCAACTAGACATGATAAGAAGTCGTCTGGTGAAAGCACAATGTTGATATGAGCAACCATCTAGGAGAGGTAGCCATAATAAGATTTTCCAGATGGCCATTGTGATGGCTATTTTGGAGGTCAGATTGGCACCATTTTCATTTATGACCAACTAGATATCATAAGAAGTCTTTCAGTGAGAACCCAATGTTGATATGACCATTCATTCAAGAGAAGTAGTGATAACAAGATTTTTAAAATCGTCACTGTAGCGGCAAAATTGGAAGTCTGAGTTGCACTGTTTTCATTTAGGACCAACTAGGCATCATACGAAATCTTTTAGTAAAATCCCCATGTTGATATGAGTGCCCATTCAGGAAGAGTAGCAATATCAAGATTCTCAAGATAGCGGCTGTGGCATCCAAACTGGATGTGTGAGTGACACCAATTTCATTGGGGACCAACTAGAAATCATAAGAAGTCTTCTAGTGTAATCCCCATGTCAATATGACTTTTCGATCAGGAGGAGTAGCATTAACAGTATGTATGTTGTGGCGACCATATTGGAACTCAGAGCTGCACCATTTTTGTTTAGGACCAACTCGACATCATAAGAAGTCTGTTAGTGAAAACCCCATGCTGATATGACTATCCATTCAGGAATAACCACAACAAGATTTTTCCAAGACGGCTAGTTCATTGGACGTCTGAGTGGTAACATCGTCATTCAGGATCAACTAAGCCATGGGATGAGCATGTGTCTAAAGTTTCATGGCAATCCTCCAAGTAGTTTAGACGGAGTAGTGATAACACAATTCTGCTAACGGACAGATCATCCCATAAGTTCTTCTGGTATATGACAGTAGAGATAAATTTGAAAACTGTGCTTAATTTAGGGTGTGTAAGGATAGACGAATTGACACTACATGGATGCCAAAGTGATCACTATGTTAAACTTCCACCACGTTTCTATTACAATACATCAAAAGCAATATGACTGCTGAAGCAACTAGACATCAGGTAAAAGGTATTATAGTGCAAGACTAAAAGTTATGCTATCGATGCCAGTATTAGGAATTAGTAATTTTGAAAACAAAATAAAGGGTCCTCCAAAAGAAACATGTACTCTGGCAATTGTGAGAGGGCTGTATAGGTTTAATTTCAGTTTTGTCAGGTTTCAGGCTAATACAATATTTAACAGTATTTGTGGAGCACCTTAACAACATGTGTGCACAGCCCTTTATGGAAACTTCAGCTTATTACCGTGGACAATAAGTGCACTTTTCCATCTGTTCTTGTGAGGAGGAAGGGATTATCTCCACTGCTTTGCAGACAATGAAATACACAAGGATGTTGTCATGTGAAAGTTCTGATATCTTACTAAGACATACAATGTTATTTTCCTTTCTGAGCCATCAAGACACACCATTATCCTATCCACAACTTTCAATTTCCCGAGTATGCCACTTGATATGAGTAAACTTTGTCATGATGGATCAAGTATGAGGAAGTATCCATTGCGGATCCAGAGGAAGTTTGAGTTCAATGAAACCCCCTTTCCGTTTGTAAAATAATACACTTCTCAGTGAAAAATATAAAGTTAACCCTTTAAAACAAAACAAACCACCCTTGTTAAAAACTGAACCCTCCATGAAAAATCCCTCAATCTGTCCTTAATTATTAAAATTCATAATTATTCTCTGTTAAAAAATTAGTACATTTGTTCTGATCATGTACAACGCACGAGTGCCTTGAAGAGACTGATGCTCTGTTGTCTTGAAAAAAAATCCTGGAATTGAAGATAGAATCATTTCTTCGTTTAACTGCTGAGTGTTGAAACCATTTTCGATATTCTTCAGCGATAACAAGATTTTCAAAATTTGCTGTGGTGGATATGCTGGATGTTAGATTGGCACCATTTTCATTTAGGACCAATACGACTTAATAAGAAGCCTTCTGGTGAAAACCCCATGTTGATATAACTTTCTGTTTCGAAGGAGTAACGATAAAATATTTCCAAGATAGCTGCCATGGTCGCCATATTAGATATTAGATTGGCACCATTTCCATTTAGGACCAAATAAACATCATCAGAAATTATTTGGTGAAAACCCCATGACAATATGACCATCCATTCAGGAGTAGTGTAGTAGTGAGAGCAAAATGTTCAAGATAACAGTCGTGGCAGCCATATTGGATGTATGATCGGCACCATTTTTTTAGGACGAACTAGGTACCATAAGAAGTCTATTGGGGAAATCATGGTGTTGATACAGCCATCCATTTGAGATGAGTGGAGATAACAATATATTCAAGATGGCTACCATTGTGGCCATATTGAGTGACAGTTTGCATCAATTTCATTAAGAACCAGCTAGATACCATTAGAACTCTTGTGATGAAAACCCAATGTTAAAATGACTTTCCATTTAGCAGGAGTAGCAATAACAAGATTTACAAGATGCCCACCATGGTGGCCATATTGGACTTCAGATTAGCACCATTTTGATTTAGGACCAACAAGACTTTATAAGAAATCTGCTGGTGAAAATCCTATGTTGATATAACGTTCCGTTGTGGGGGAAAAACAATAACAAGATTTTCAACATGGCTGCCATATTAGATATCAGATTTGCATTATCTCCATGTTGGACCAACAAGACATGATAAGAAATCTTCTGGTGAAAGCACAATGTCGTTATGAGCAACCATCTAGGAGAAGTAGCCATAATAAGATTTTCCAGATGGCCATTGTGATGGCCATATTGAATGTTAGAATGGCACCATTTTCATTTATGGCCAACTAGATATCATAAGAAGTCTTTCAGTGAAAACCCAATGTTGATATGACCATTCATTCAAGAGAAGTAGTGATAACAAGGTTTTCAAGATCGCCACTGTAGCGGCAAAATTGGAAGTCTGAGTGGCACTGTGTTCATTTAGGACAACTACACATCATAAAACATCTTTTGCTTATAGCACAATGTCAATATAATCAGCCATCTAAAAGAAGTAGCAATAATAAGATTTCAAGATGGCCATTGTGGCGGCAATATTGGAAGTCAGATTGGCGCAAGTTTTATTTACAACCAACTGGACTTCATAAGAAGTTTTTCTGAGAAAATCCGATGCTGATATGACCATTCATTCAGGAGAAGTAGTTATAACAAGATATTAAAGATCGCCACTGCAGCTGCAATATCGGATGACTGAGTGGCAACCGTTTCATTTAGGACCCACTAGGCAGCATAAAAAATCTTTTAGTGAAAAACCCAGGTTGATATGATCATCCATTCAGGAGGAGTAGCAATAACAAGATTCTCAAGACGTCTGCTGTGGCAATCATATTGGATGTGTGAGTGACACCATTTTCATTTAGGACCGACTGGAAATCATAAGACGTTTCTAGTGAAAAAAACATGTTAACAAGACTTTTCCTTTTGTAGGCTGTGGCGGCCATATTGAACCTCAGATCTGCACCATTTTCATTTAGGACCAGTAATTCTTTTAGTGAAAACCCAATGTTGATATAACCATTCGTTCAGGAGTAGCCATAACAAAAGTTTCATGATAGCACCGTGGTCGCCATATTGGAATGCAGATCAGCATCATTTTCGTTTAGGACCATGTAGACATCATAAGAAGTCTTTCAGTGAAAACTCTATGCTGATATGACCATTCATTCAGGAGAGGCAGTGGTAACTAAATTTTCAAGATGGCCACTACGGTGACCATATTGGATGCCTGGGTGGCTTCATTTTCATTTACAACCAACTAGACATTATAAGAAGTCTTCTGGTGAAAACCTGATGTCAGGTTGACTTTCCATTCAGGCGAAGTGGCAATAACACGATTTTCAAGATGGGTCTGTGGCAGCTGATAAAATGACTGCTCCCATGTGCTTCAAAAATGAGCCTGAACTAGTCCAAAGTACATTAATTTACTAATTTTAGCAGTTATTAAAATAAAGGCTTCTGAAAGTGCAATGAATGAATTATAAAAGATAAAAAGTATAAACGTTAATGGCTTGTTTTTTTTGTTTTTTTTTGGGGGGGGGGATTTTTTGGCTCTTTTTTTTTTTTCAATTTACATTTGAATTCAAGGAAGTGAAAATGACCAAACGGAGCTAGCCGTCTTTTGAAAGATGCACATCTGAATTAAGGCCAAGTTGTATACTCTATAACCCAAATTAGACCCATTATTCATACAACAAAATAACGGGAATTAAAAGTTCTTTTAACAATAACTAATATATACAGTACAAGGTCTGTGTTTAATAACCAGGACAACCAGTGAGGAAAACCTGTGAAATTGTAGAGCGGAACCAACACGGAGCCCGTTTAAAACAAGACTGACACAGTAGAACTGTTTCTTTACTACCTCAAAAAAGTAATATGCATATTTCGTGGTCAATAAACCAGTGTCCAGACTGTAAACTAGCGAAATAACCGCCGTTACTATTTTGATTCTGAATTGGGTTTCTGTCGTCGAAAACCACATTTCATCTTATGTGGTTTTATTATTTCATTTTTTTTAACCAAAATGTGTGTAGCTAATTCTATATAGAATGCTGGCAGAATGAGATAGCTCTCTCTCTCTCTCTCTCTCTCTCTCTCTCTCTCTCTCTCTCTCTCTCTCTCTCTCTCTCACACACACACACACACACACACAAACAAACAAAATCTGACACACTTTATAATGGAACATTAAGAAAAAGTCCTGAATGCAAGAAATTTCAGCTTGTAATGTTTCTCGCATGCTAAAAATCTGCAAGTCCTCACATATTCGCCTGGTCAGTACAAAAGTCCTGAGAAATCATTAAATCACTACAGTTTACGGAGGGAATGTACATATTGTGATACCTCCTGATGAAATATTTTGATGCTGAGTTGAGGATATATCATGATTATTTTACCAGACGGGAAACTGCAGACTATTTCACCAGGAGATCTGACGATGCCACAAGATAGGCCTGTGATATTTTTGTTCATGCAGCTGCCTGAAGATATATTTCTATAGAGGCATAGTTCTTGAAAGACATATAATTTGATATTTCTGAAGTGGAGACATAGGTGTTTTACAAGCGTAATTCTATTTTTGAAAATAAAGCTAGTAATTTATAGTGAACTATATTAGCCAATTTTATAAAATTAACAACTATTGTTTAAAACATACTTTTCAGTTCTAGTATCTTTCAAATTTTACATCAAAGTGAAAACAACTACAGGATTTTGCAAATTTGTTTCTTCCAGACTGAAATGAAAGATTTTTCAAAGCATAACTGCAGCACAAATGCAGTATTGCTTAATTCTTCCATGGCATGCATATATATGTAAATTAAGCATGACTGTAATATGTACTTTCAGCATCAATGCAGTACATACTGGGATACTTAATTGTTGTGAAATTATTAAAGTCAGTTCAGCGTGACTGCTGTTTGCAAATACAGCATGACAGCAATTTATCCTGGAAAGCAGAATTGTTGGGATATTTTTAAAACAATTTAGCATAACTGCATCATGCATATTTAGCAGTCCATGCTGGAAATTAGTATAGTGGGTGTTTATGCTGGACATGTACTGCAATATTTGGCATAGATGCAGTATTTAACCAGCAAAATTACAGTATGTACTGCACATTCAATGCATGCTGCAATTCTGTTAGCGATTTGCCATACTGAAAGTGACAGCCTGCTGATATAAGCCTTTGTCATTTGTCTATATCATAGAGTTAGAGTCCAAAGCTAATAATACTAAGGCATGCAGTTATTTGTATTGTTGTAATAATTTAATCATTGAGTAATTCCTGAGTGATTAAAACTATTTGTTTTTCATTTCAAGTAATATGTCATTTTCAAGTAAACCATGTAATTCATGCTTTAAAATGAAGTAATGACATTACTTATTGATATTCTCCTGTCATTCATTTCGTTGAATATGTTATATCTATTTAAAGTCGAAGAATACAAATGAGTAATTATTAAGTCAAAACTAATAATCTGGTTGTAAAACATTTATTAAGATCAACTTTAAAAAAAAGTTACCAAATAATTTCTTTTAATGCTTCAAGTATACAATCTTTTCAAGTAAACAATGTAAGTAATTCATGCCTGAAAACTCGGTAACTTGTTTACATGGTAACAGGTTTAAGTAATTGCTTTACTGAATTAAGTTATACCTGTTATAGTAAATAAAACCAAGTAAAGGTGAGTAATTACTAAGTAAAATCTAGTACTCAGGTAGGCAAACTTTTCCTTAGATCAAGTAAAACTAAGTTACTAAGTATTTTTTTTTTAGTGTAGGAAGCTTGATCAATTATAATTAGTATAAACTGGATTCAATTCCACTACTAGTACATGCACTTAGGCTATTAAGACCTAAGATTGCATTTCATTGAAAATGGTTTTTGTTGTTGTTGTTGTTCTATTTCTGGCTAAAATGTTTAAGATACAAAAAATGGATTTTTCAGTTTTACTGCTGAAATAACTGGACTTGGAATGTGAGTGTGATTAAAAAAAAACTGGTCTCAGAAACAAACTGGTATTTTACTGTCAATATAACTGCATTATCAAAGCAGTAAATAAAAACTGCTGAATTACTGCAAAACAACTGGTGTTTTTCTTCTTTTTGACGCCAGTTTTATGTAGTTATTTTTCTTATTTTATATAAAAACAACTGCTTTTTTATCTCATTTTAAAACTTATTTTCTGATTGCAGGTGAAGTAACGTTTAAGAAAACTGCTATTTAATTGCAATTTTAACTTAAAACTGGTGTTTCAGTGCAGAAAAACTCTATATTTAGCCAGTTTGTGTTTTCTAAGGGATGGAGGGGCATACTTCAGTCATTTATTATATTTGTTAATTTTTCCAGGATTTCTGGTACTTTCTTAGTCTCTTCTCCTGATCATATTTGCAATTGCGCTCTCTCTTGTCATCATCTGATTTCTGCCCTTTTAAGAAAATGCTGACTCATGACCACTTCTTAACTGTTATGATAGCAACCGGCGGTAATTTGCACCGGTCCACCAGATTAGTGACGGCTGGGCTTTAGTGATCCATTAGAAATATCACTGAGCGTGGTATAGAGTATTAGCGTTAATTTCGAGCCATGTGTATTAGATGTGTCGTGGGGGAGTATGAGAACGAAAATTTACCTCAAGTATTTACAAATAAGACCAGCACAACTAGGTTCCTGAAGTTTAAAAAAATAAAAACAAAAGTTGGGAAAAGTTTTACAGTCTCAGGATAGCCGGTCGCATTAAACATAAAGTATTGTTTACTCAAAAACATCAATTATACTGTACACAATTACACTATGCCAATATCGTACAAACAATAAAAACAAAATAATTAATTTTTGGAGTAACGGACGCAGATTTTACTTATGATTTTTTTTATCATACGTCAATTGCCTTGGTTCTATCATTTCTCTATATGTATTGATGCAATATTTCATATCATATCCATCAAGTACATTTACACTGCTCATTAATTATTCATTCCACATCAAAACGAGTCTGTCTACATGTCCACAGGGTTGTGCATCAGTTAATAAAGAGAGGTAGTGATAAACAGCAACAGCATCAATTTTGCAAAGAAATTAAATCAAAACAAATGCTTTCCTGGAAGAGCCTTTGTTTGCAACAACAACAAAAAAGTTTTATTGAACGGTTGTGTTTTTCAACTTTAATGATTTTCAAGCTGGGAAACCCAACTCGTTTCAACTGGCATGGCATGGTTGTACCATAGGTGTAAATCCGTGGAACAACAGCTGTGAAATGGAAAGGTTTATTTTTGCATTGGAGTTTTCTCGTAATATAAAAAACGCGTATACCATGAATATTTAGGCTTTGACACTTTTTATTTAATGTGAATGTGACAATTAGAACAACCTAAGTTTATTCAATGTGAATGTGGTGGAAAGGACAAGCATATAGTCTTCTTTGGGGTTTGTGAACTTTAATTAAATAGACGTTTCCAAGCCAGACTGTATGCAGTAACCCACTTTCGCCTTGAAGTTAAGCTCAGGCGAGGGCATACACCTGCCACTTGACTTTTAATCCCAGTAGAATGTGATTTGCAATCAATTAAATCAGCGACTAAAGTTTGAAAAAAGAATTAAAACAACCAATTTAACTAACCAGGCATGTTTAAGATGACTTTTTTTAAATAAAAGATGCTAATATTGAAGTTCAAGAAGGCAGAGAGGACCAATGAAAGGGGCAGAGGGGTGGGGTGGGGTTGGGTGATCCTCTATTTCTATCTGAAACACTGGTGATACATTGCGATACCGAATAAAATACTTCAATATTACTGCAGTGCGTTGTATTGATTTATGAAGAAATGAGACAGTTCTTATATTGTTGAAATCAAATGATTTCAAACAACAACAAAAAATAATTTAAATGATTGCTAACAGATAGCAAAATGATCTTAAGATGCTATATGTCCATGTTGGTACATGCTTTGGAAGAGCCACACTCAATTCGATTTGAGTCATTTGTAGTTCAATCTCAACTTCATAAATTCTCTAATTTCTGCAGACTCGTATTTTTATGTCAGCTATATTTCTGGAAATTTTCATACCTGGTCTGTTCAAGATTCTATTATCATTTCGGTATTTAGTATTGATCACTTAAAGTATTAAATTTGTAGTTATTCAATTCGACAATCCGAACTAATCGTGAATATACGAATTCATATATTAAAGGATCTTTGTTTTAAAAAGAAACCCAATACCTTCTGACAGACCTTTTTTAAAGCCTGTTATAGGAAACACAAAACTTATTTTTGTTACTTGGTTTTTTAATAATAGCATTTGATAAGATAGGCCACCAAGAGGAGCGATTGGTTTTCTGATACAAAATTCCTGCCATTCGGTATAATTAGATTTATAGTTGGTTTCAAAATGGCATCGCTAATGGTACCTGGTACTACATCAAGAAATAATGGCTTCTCTAACAGAGTTCCTACTACAGGAGCTTTAATAATTTCACAACATTCTTTTCCCCATTAGCGTGGACACTATATATTCATCTCACCTTTAAAATTACTGGCATGTTGTCAAATGGTTTTGAAGAGATGCACAGGCTCCAACCTGCATCAGAAGTATGGTCAATTAATATTTCAATGATTTGTGTTGAACATTTTCTTTAGTTTTATAACAAGTTTTCTTTTCTCTTGAAGACTCTTTTGTCTGTTGCTGAAGAAAAATATTTGCTTGCAAATTAAGTCACAACGACAGTAGCACGTGCTTATTCAATACAGATCACCCCTACATGGTTATATCAACTTCTAGTCACCATTTTTCAGGTGCAACAATTTACTTTACGAAAGTCTTGAACGGGTGAATGAATTACATTGTGTAAGGTGTATTATAAGACGTTCGATTGCTGGATAAACATGTATTTGCATCTTATTGGCAAATCACATCATTATTTTTCATTAACCCCCTTTCCCCACCCCACCCCATATTTACAAAATTTCCCCCTTTTCAAATAGTCTGGAGAATTTCTCCCCAAAAATTTTAGTTCTACAACAGACCCTGATATTGACCACATTAATGAGGAAAAGAACAGTCTCTTTATTCATTTTCCAGAATATTTTGCAGAAATATATTATTAGATGCAGCACAAGTTACCATTCGCAATGTCATGTTAAAACAAATATAGTCAGCTTCATATCCATTATGAATCGTACCCCATGTTCTATCTCTTTAAGTATTTACTTGGCACATATTTACAATCTAGCTGAGAATTATTTATTCAGTACATAACTTACAAATTTCAAACTATATATTACTGCATCCAAGTAAACTTTTGTCAAAAATATAGTCGTGAACAGCAATTACAATGTGAAGTCCATGCTATTTTTTTCGAGACAGAGCAGCTTAATGTAGACAATAACCTACAAGGGTATCACGCAGACCCTAGCAAAGGCGAAAGGAAAAAGTCAGTGCATATATACTGTATACAGTGTTGCACTCAGGATCCCAAGGAACACTGTGTTCCCCACCCTATCAAATTTGGGGGACACACAACACTTAAAGGGACAAGGCAACATTTTAATACATAATGCACTTGTTGTGCAAAAATATGATATAACATTTTTTCTTTTGACAGTTTTGCCATCTTAAATTTGTCGTCTGCACTCTACTATCATATTTTACCTGGAAACTTATATCATTGTTATTGTATATGCATGCTGCTTAAATAACTAATGTTTAAAAATGAAATGAAAGGTATCACTATGAACGGGGTATATTTTCGAAAAATTGAAAGTAAGTGCTTAAGTTCATCAAAACCGAAGACTCCAGGATAGTATATTGTTTGTTTATTTATAGTCCGCATGATTTAAAACAATAATTCAACATAAGCTCCAATGAGGTTTTTTTACCGATATGTCACAAAAAACAATAACGACATTAAATCAAACATGATTTGCAAGACATAAAAACACAGCACAGTACATAGATATAATGGGACAAAGCACATAACACATAACTAAAAATAGAAGCAAGCAAAGTATTTTTTAAAAAAGAGTAACTAAAAGCGAATTTAGTATTTAGGTAACTAAAAGAACACAAAAAACACAGGTTAGTATCAGAAGGATGCAAAAACACGTGTAGGTAATTTAAAATTATAGTTTAAAAGCAAAAGCATCAATTTTGATGAGAGGCAGACTGTACCTTGTTTAAAAAGAAAGGAGCTAGTACAGTAAAACAATGCGTTCACATAGATATTAGTTGTCATCATCATGGTAGGAGAGTTGGGGTGGGAGGGGGGTATTATTTGCAGATATTACATTTACAGTCTTTATCATTCCAGGATAAAATTAATGATTTAAATGAATTCAAATCGGATTGGTCTCTAAAATGATTAGGTAGCTCATTCCATAAAACGGCAGCTGCATATCTAAAAGCGCTTCTGCCATATGATGAGGTTTTAATTCTTGGGATATCTAAAATATTTGAATATCTAAAATTGTATTTGTGATGTTTAAAACATATGAAATCATCCACACATTTGGGATCAAACCTATTCAGAATTTTAAGAGACTCTAAAGTCAGAGCCTTAAGGCTCCGCACTTTCAGGGTTGGCATTTGTGCCTTAAGCAAACGTTTGTGATAATTACTTGTATAATCATCATACACTAATCTCAGAGCATGCTCTTGTATCTTTTCACGTTCAGTTGTGTTCATGTCACTGCAGAAATGCTTGGCTAAAGGACAGAAGTTGAAATTTGAAAGGATAAATGTATGTAAGACTGTCAATGTGTTGAGTCTAGTTAACGTCTGACCAACATATTTTATGATAAATAGTTGCCGCAAAGCTTTCCTACAAAGATTGTGTGCATGTGAATCGAATTGCAATTGATGGTCATTGCCAATTCCTAGTAGTTTCACATCGTTTTCATACTTTATGCTTGCACTGCTTATGCTAAGCACAGGCTTCAAACTGAATATCTTATTACCAACAGCTAGTGCTTGAAACTTTTCAGGGTTGGCTTGCATTTTATTCGCAGCGAACCAGTCAATCAGAATGTTGGACTATGTTTCAAGTGTGTTAATGATAGTGTCACAGTCCGGTGAGGAAAAGGGCGGCGTTATCCTCAGCATAGTTATATAAAGATCCATATTTAATAAAGTAACAAAAATATCATTGATAAAAGCATTACAGAGTAAAGGTCCGAGGATTGACCCATGAGGAACCCCTTTTAATTTCAGTCCAGCTACTCAAGATACCCTGCATCTTAATTTGCTGCTTTAGATTTGACAGGTAGCTCAGTAACAAATTTACTGAACTGTCTGAAATACCATAAAACCTTAGCCTGCAAATGAGAATATCATGAGGGAGACAGTCAAAATCCTTAGATAAATCCACCAGAACTGCAGAACTGCTGCTACATTTTTGTTTTCATCAAGAGCCTTTTCCAGTCTTCAAGTAAACGTAATAGAGTGGTCTGGCATCTATGACCTTTACGAAAAGCACCAAAATGTTTTAAAAAATGTTCTAAAAAATCATGCTAAGTTGATCTCACTTGATTTTTTCAAACAGTTTGGATATGACGGGTATAATGCTGACAGGTCTATAGTTACTTTTTCAAGAGGATTGTTCTTTTTGAAAATCGGAACTACTTGAGCTTCATTCAGACGATCGGAAAAAATGTTTGACTGAAACGTTTTGTTAATTAGATCTTCAACATGGCCAACAAGGATTGGTGCTCCAGCTTTTAACAGTTTAACAGGAATTTGATCATTTACAAAGTCGTTCACATCAAAATCTTTTAAACGTCTATAAGAATTTTTCATTCTGAATGCACAGTGTGTCTTAGCTGAGTAAAAAAGATATTATGAAAATCGCTAAGTCCAGCAGACAGATTAAAGGTATTCATACATTGACTTTGTTTATTTATAAGTATTAGATCCAGACAAGATGCATTACACTCATTCTTAAAACTTGTAGGTTAAGCACGCAAAATCAAAAACATCACGTATATCACATAGGTAATGAGATTTGAAAAGGTCCAGCGTATTAAAATTTAGGTCACCAATGATAATAAGGTTTTCACATTTTACCAGACTTTTTCAAGCGTTTTTAAAAATTATCCAAAAAGGGTTTTTCATTCACAAACGGAGGCCTAAACACGCTCTGCATTAGCCATTTAGTCTTATTTATTTACGATAAAGTTCATAAGTAATCTGCTTCAGGTACTCAGACTCTAGTTCCTTTATCCTGCGCACTAGGATATCTGAACGAATAATTGGCCAGATCCCACCACCACTAGCAGTGTGTTCCCGTCTCTCATGTTTGTTCCCATCAACATGAAAATGAGTGTCGCTGAAGGAATAATCAAATTTGCTTTCCGATATAACAAGGAAATCAACAATTTTATCTACTAAAACTTTACGAATTTCTGTAAACTTGTATCTTACGCTATTTATGTTTATATGGCCAATAGTAAAGTTTTTGGGGTGTTTCTTCCGCTTATCTAAAAGACTCACGAAAATATCTTCCTTCGCTGAGACTACATCCTGAAGTATGGTATGCTGCATCAGTAGGGGGAGACAATCAGGAAATAAGTCATCGTTCTCCTCAAAAAAGGAACTTGTAAAGACTGGTATACTGCTTCAATGCGCATGCTTAAAGAACTCGTTGTGATTCTTGCGTCGATCGAATTTATGCGACAAACTCACTATCTCAAAGTCATACAACACCGTTACCTCGTTAAACGCAGAGTTCATTCTAATCTGAATATACAACTTCATTCCACAGACATTAGGAAGGAATTTATATATATATATATATATATATATATATATATATATATATATATATATATATATATATATATATGTCTCCTGGAACCGACAGAAGTTAAATTATTCAGTGTATCCATGAGTCTATAATTTACCATACAGCGAGTGTAAGTCTTCCATTTTAAGCAAAGTATATCTAAAAAAATAAGTATAGATACGTTACATATATATATATATATATATATATATATATATATATATACAAAGAATATCTCGTCTTCCAATCAAAATTTTACACGTGATAATCATTTTATATGGACCCAATTTTTTGACGAAATAAAAAGTGACGTGAAAATATTATGGAGACACAATTGTGTCGTCCTTTGTTCTCTGTTCCCCAAATGAACTATTTATAATGATGAATTGTCTCATTATTGCGCCAGAAAAGAAAATATATACACACAGACACACACACACACACTAATCTGCCTACCCTAACAAGACCTTCTCAGTAAGGCAGTCGATCAGTTTCCGTAAGTTAGAACAGTTTTCAATAAGATGTAACAAAAGATCATGTACTAATATTGTCAACTTGGAAAACATGCGTTTAAAAAGCTCAAAAGTGTGATTCAGGACTGATGCAGCGACGGTAAACATTGTGTACAACTAGAAAGTTTGTAAAGTACACTTACTTTTTAATGACCTCCAGTAGTTTCACAAACTGCAGTTCCAAACCCTATGAAGATCAATGGCTTCTTGCTATCTCTCAACTTGACATAAACCTTGTTTGTTTGTTTTTTTTTTTTTTTTTTTTTTTTTTTTTTTGGTGGGTTTTTTTCTGTACTTCCACGTGGCGACGGCAATCATTTTTCTCGCTATGAGTCATACTCAAATCAACACATGAAGTCCAATAAACGTGACTGTTGCCCTTCCTGCATTTTCCCCAAAGAATCATAATATTTATTTTTATTCTTCTGTACTGATTATTAAAGCTTTTTAAGAGGCTAATTGCCCCTTGCGTCATGTATGGCTTGTTGGACGCCATTTTTAGAAAATTCTATAAGCAACATCTTGATCATGCAGACGTTTTGCATGAACAACTATGTGCAGTTTAAAGCGTCTGAGGTACTCCTGTAAAGTGAGTCTGGTTTCCTGAGCAACTCCACTGAATCTAATCTGAAACCCGGATCTAAAGTTAACACAGAAAAGCCAGTATCCGGATTGTATAGCAACAATCATATTTCCGCAATTTATGCTTTATTTCCGTAAGACTTACTTCCAAATTGGAAGGGTTGGCAGGGCTGTATTTAATGTATACAATGGAATAAATTCAGGCAGTGAAACTCTATTGTTCGCAAAACACGGCTTGCATGCAACTTGGCATGCTCTACATGCGCGGCTCGTTGCTAATGTTGGGCTTAGTATAAGAGTAAACTTTTTAACTGGATAAAATTCTGTGGTGAGCATAGGTTGGGAATTCCTCAATTCTGTGTTTTAATCTTAATGTACGTGGCAACAACAGCTGACACGTTACATTAGCCTTGAGTGGCTCCTTAATGTTCTACTCCGAGATGTAAATGTGAGAAAGCTGAATACGTTACTTAACGTACGCTGAATAGTGGATGAATTTTTTTTCATCAAGAGCCGACATATTTAAAGAGACAGCAGTAAACTAAACCATCTTACAAAATATACTTATTTTGCTTTCTCTGGAGAAGAAGAACGTTGGCAATAAATGCTAAAATAAGAGGTAAGGTTTTACCATTTCTTTTTTTTAAATATATTTCTTTACAAATTCCGTGAAGAGTGTAATGATTCAAGTAACATATACACACAGGTTTAGATTAGTAAAAGGGATATGAATAAGTCATTTAGCAGATAAAGATAAAAAAATAAGCAATCAGTTTAAAGTAGCAGTAGTAGGGATATGAGCAGTAAGTGGCTGTGATACTTGTAGCGATGTGGACTCCATGTTGCTTTTGGAGGAGAGATAATTGTGTGCATGAGAGAGAGAGAGTGTGTGTGTATTTGTGAGCAGGCAATTTTTTATATACAATTATCCAATACATTGATTTATTTATAAATTGGACTTTTGAAACTTGGTCATAATACATAGTGTTTTTTCTGTTCCAAAAATGTATGGGCCATAGAGCTGGCAAAAGTAAAGGGCCAACCAACGGATTTAACGTTTTCTCGGGTTCAAATACGATATGCATGTGTTCGTTCACACAAATCAAGATTGTATCAAGCACATTAAAGCTGACACATTTATGTTGCAGAAAGGATTGCCGCATTATTTCCCGCAATGCTGTTGTTTGTCTTTTCGTTCATTTTCTATACCAAGTAAACTTGCATAAATATTTCGTCGATTTCTTTCCTTGCACGTATTCTTTTCATATGATTTAAATTTACTTCGCCAGTTTTATAATTTTCTGCGCCTTTATTTATGTATTTATTTATTTTTTTATTTATTATTATTATTATTATTATTATTATTATTATTATTTAAAAACATCTATTGTTAAAGCTTTCTCTCCGAAGGCAATAGAGCCATTTAGGACAATAGGAATAATTCTTTTGACTTTGCATGACTTTAAGTCATTCCAATTCGTGACGTCCTTTTGAGAGTAAACTGGACTTTGTGCCGCTGTCCATTCGAAGCAGAAAGTGGTTCCAAAACTACAGATTTATTTTAGCAAAACTTTGGTTTTAAGGACGACGGTTTAGTCCTTGAATTTAACTTGGTTTGCTACTCGCATATTTTCGCGAGTGGAGAAAATATCAACTTGTAATTCCTATTGCTTTTTTTCTTTCTTTTTTTTTTTTGTCTACCGGTTACAATTGGAAAAATATACTGTATGTCAGGAGTACTGAATTAAGAAGGAAACAAGATTATTTTCAGTTTGTAATAAGATATTTTTTTAATATTATTGTCAATTAAAATGCTACATGTACATCTGAATTGTTCTCTTTTTTTGTCTTGTTACTAAACGCGCTCCTCACTGCAACCATCCCATCCCCGATAACCCTTAAAAATGAGTAAGAAACAACTGGAATGTTTTCTGAAGTAAGTTTTCATTAAAGTTAGAAAGTTAAAAGTATGCACAGGAAACTCTTAAAATCCAGGAGCTTCCAGGCCCCTGGACCCCCACGCGGTGATCCGCCCAACAGACCCCTAGCCTATTTGTTTATGTCTCCTTCTTCCCACTCCCCAAAGGATATTTCTGGATTCGCCACTGATTGTGGTTGTTTACGAAAAGTGGCTGCTTAAAAGAATTGGCATGTCGGATTATACTTACATCATTATTGGTTTCGATCCAGCACCCAGCTAATCCAGCTAATCCAGCTATTCGATGGCAAGCTGTCAAGATAAAGCTAATACTTTCAAGATTACAGTTGGGTTTTTTTACGTCACACCTCGGCTGTTGAGCTCTGATGTATAAGCGAAATACCAATGCATACAGACATGGGGGGTCTTCTGACTGTCATTTACCTTCTTCATCATCCCCAAATCGTTTTCCTAAATTTTTTATTCATATGTGTTATAACATGTTAACAACAGCTCGAAAACTACTACACCTTTCTGTAAATGTGTATTGTAAACTATTTTATTCATAGCGTTTTTTTTTTTTTTTTTATAGGTAATAGACAAAGCAGTTAAGGGCTGTTAGAATCAAGAGGCAAAAAACTAACAATACTTGGGAAACACAGTTTATTTGAAGACAAGAGGTAACCTTTTTATAATTATTGTTATTGGACAGCATAGATCCTATATTATCTTAGCAATTGTGAACAAATCAAAGATTCAAATAAAATATATGCAGAAATTAGACTGAGGAAAATGGGGGGGGGGGTAACACTTTAATGAAGATAATAGTATTATCCAAATTTGATTTTCATAGTAGTAGGAATAGTATAAGGAGGAGGAGGAGTAATGATTGTCTTGCTTGTAGCAAATGATGTTTATGTTAATAATGAAGAAAGGATATTCTCCGCCATACATTAAAAACACAAGACTACAGGGATGAAAGGGTCCAACTCATGGTTTCAAAGTTATTCCTTTTTTCTACACATTTTTAGTTTAGCTTATTGTTAAACTGTTGTATGTAGTCAATACGGTAATAGTATCATGTCATGTAAAAACTGAGTAAAAACACCATAAGTGTGGCAATCGTATCTGTTAACAAACTGTCGTTATCTGTATCAAGTCGTATGTCCAATTTTAGTAATTGTAACCGACTTGTTAATTTGTTTTAAAGCAATGTTGGTTACTGATTCATATAATTTAAAACTCTCGATACCAAGTAAAACTTCATAAACAGGAGTTGGATAGCTAGAGGTGGATAAGGGGAATCGCATGTATTGACCTTGACACCTGGTTATATCTGTCCCATCACCCCGAATGATCCTCAGCATGAACACTCAGAGTTTGCACAACATCCATGCTTTTGTCTGCATTTGCGGACCAATATCAATATTTCTGCAAAATCAATAAGGAAGTCTTTAAAAATAGCAAAAAATATCGAATATCGATGCAGTTTTCATTGGTTTTATTTACCCATAATTTATCCCTCTATTTAAATCACCAGAGATGTTTTGAGACACAAAAGAGCTTCGAATATAGGAATATAACTCTGATCGTGGGAAAATATCCGATTTGTTGTAACTTTTTCGTAGGTATATCTGCAACTATAACAAAACATCACACAGTTCGGAAAATCTGCACATGTGGCCAGTGCGGATTCTAAAAGGGTAAATCTCTTGAAACATACTGTGTTGTTATGTAGATAACGGTTACGAATTGTATTGCATATGGTTATGACAATTGTATCGTAGATGGAAACTGTTACAGATAGCGGCAATATCTACAGACTGTGGTTGCGAATGCTTTTTATTATTATTATTATTATTATTATTATTATTATTCGAACATTTATGGTTTCTTGTACAACATGGAAATCTCAGATTGTGTTATTCATTTTTATTTTATACTTGTTACTACTATGGCGATATCAGCTTCTGAATGTCACTGAAAGTGTACTACACTTTCTCCTGATACAAATAAAGGAACGCAAATTTGAAAATGTCTAATGCTTCCTCTGAAAAAATACTCTGTGTCATTCTATTGAAGATCTTGAGAAAAAAAAGACCTCTATTCTTATCAGCCTTACAAAGTCTTCTTGTTGGCAATATAGACACGGTTTTTAATTATTGCTCGTTGTACTGAGATAGCTCGCTATGTCCGTAGCAGTTATGTCCGCCATATTGCCAGTGAAATAGATTGTAAACAAAGAGAATCGGTGCGTAAAAATCCACATAAAAGTAGAAAGGGAATAGAGGGTTCTATATGCAAATACAGATAACAATGTTTTGCATTTGTCGTAGGAAATATAAACTTCTTGCATGGCTTAGTGCAGATGACCACAAGTTTGTGAATATGAAGTACGATTAAAATTATGTAAATGACCATGTTACAAGACTACGTACATTTTATGCAGAGAAAATGATGTCACGCATATAGTTGATGAAATCGAAGAAGCTCGCTTATTGATCAGTAAGACTTTCTAAACATGTATGTGTCTGTGACTATAAATTTATAAAATTATAGTTTTCTGTTGGTTCTGTTTTTTTTAATCATGTTATGATGTTAATGAATGTGGCATTTATTTAAATTACAGATTTGGGAAAATAAATTTTTTTTCATTTTATGTGTCAGTTCAAGTTTTTCGACCAATACAATTTCCGCCTCTTGAAATCGCTCGACTACGACTTCCTGTATAACGAACTTTACATGCTACAATAAGAAATCATTATTTTTACATTCTCTAAATATTTGACCCTGAGTGCATATCTATGACGACAATTGAGATAAATGGGTCAATTTTTGAGAGGGAGCTGAAGTTGTTTGTGATTTCTTTATTTGAGGTCAATTCACTATCTTAGCTATGCCTTATGCAAGGATATATTTCTGATATTTGGCCTGTATTTTGCCGGCTTGTCGTGATGGAGTGAAATGACTGTCACAGATACAACCTCCGTATTGAATATATTAATATTACATAAAATAGTTCACGAAAAATTGATTATGGTAGCTTAACCAATATAAGGGATACGTAACTTTCTTCCTAAATCTTTTTGCGCATGCGCGCATTTCTTTCTGCAACAGCAGTCAGAATTTGTAACAAAACAAAGAAAAAAGAAAGAAAAAAAAAAGAACTCTAACACGTGACCAAGAGTATTATGTAATATTTAAATTGAAATGTGCGACGTTCTGTTGAATAATGGAACAATGCAGATGTATTTTATAGTAGACAATCCGGCAATAAGAAAATTTTTAATTTAAGAAACCGGCAATTTCCTGGTCGTTGAGGTTCAAATTGATCGATTATTTCAGTATAACATTGACTTTGTCTGTTATATGCGTGCTTAAGGTTTATGTGTCAGTTTTGATCACTACACCATGTATTTTCAAATGAGCACAGCAGACATTAAACATTGTAATTAATTCTAACTGATAGGAGTACCAAGATTACATGGTTGTAATTGCAAATAGGTAAAATATTTAATCAACTGCCACTAGAACAAATAATTTGTTATGGTCAGCTTCCAAACGATTCACATTCAGTTATTGATGGATTTCAGGAATCATTATGTAATGTTTTAAACTTATAGATGAGTTCCAGACGTTTTCGGGGCTAAAATTAAATCCTTCCCAATCCACAATATTAAGAATACGGGAGCTAAAAGAAACTAATATAGAGTATACTCAAGAATGTAACATAAAACGGAACATATGTAAGTGCAAAAACTGTTGGAACTTTGTTCACAATGGATAGATAAAACATAGCTGAATTGACCTTCAAGCCTAAATTACTTGATTTGTTCACTTGTGTAGAGTAATGGAAGAAAAAAACCCAACTATTCTGACAAATGTAGGACAAATCACAGTAATAAAATTAATATATCTTTTGACAATGTTACCAAACCCTCCAAAAGAAACGATAAGTTAATTGAAGAAAAATAAAAAATAGTCTGAATGGGTGCTAAGTTAAACTGGAGGACACTAAGTGCAGACTCTATGAAAGCGGGAGGTATATAACTATAAAGGGGCAGTTGATGAAGATGCTCGATACACAGCGGAAGATATTTCTGTTATAACGGGCCTTAGTTCGTCAGCTATTTTTAATATAATCATTTAAAGCTCAGAATCGTTTGTGCAAGATGGGTCCTGCGTTTGTTGACGGCTGATCCAAAACAGACGTGAGTTGAAATCGCCAAACAGCTACTCGACAGATATGTAAAGAGTTACCAGAGACGTTTAAATGAGATTGCCACAGGTGATGAAACATGGATTTACTTTTCTGAAACCGACTCAAGAGAAAAGAATAAAGTTTGTATTGGAGAAAACGAAAAGAGACCACCAATCGCTCGACGTAGGCAGACTATTGAGAAAATGTTATACGTATTATTTGTCGCTGCAAAAGGCCCGGTCGACGAGGTACCTGTGTTTGATTCTGCTAGTGTCACTGGACTTTTGTAATTGCTCCAAGTGTTGCCAAAAGATATGGAACAATAACGAACCACCCGTCTGCGCACCGGTACCCGTGGTATCCATCTACTCCATGACATCGCACCGGCGCATCAAGCCGTCACACTTACAGACTTCTTGAAGGAGCACAGCATCCAAACTTTGTCACATCCTCTATATAGCCATGACTTAGCTCCAGGCGGTCTTTGGTTGATCCCGTTATCAATGATTCGTTGTGCGGCAGACGATTTGAAAGCCGCCATGCGGTTGAAGTGCAGATTTCCGGTGTATGAACAACATATCAAATAGTGTATACAAAATGGCATTTGATAATTTGCCAATCCGACTTAGAAACTGTGACGATAAGTTCTTTCAGAGGATGCATAGACGTACTCTACACTAATAAAGAACTTTATTGTACAGTGGACTAATATTCAGAACTTTTTATATACTCCTCATATAACATCAGATTAATTGATTGTAGAACTATCGGACCCTTAGAAATTATTGATTTTTAACGGCTCACAAGGAATTAATTTAATTATGTGGTCTCGACTTTGTACCCGAAAGCAAGCCAGATCCATATTTCGATCAGATGTGTCACAGGCCTTTTAAATTGTACCAATGGATAATGAACAAATGCGAATTTTTGAGAAGATGAAGTCGAAAATGAAAGTTTCTACATACTGATAATTCATATGGCCATAAGGCTTTCCATTTTCTATGTGTTTTTCTCCGATATTAGTACGTTTCCATGCTCTATTAATAAAATTTCAACGGCTCGTGATTGCATCGAAGTTTTCCAAGCACTCATTGTTTATTATCAACCCCTGTACGAATGAACCACCTAACAGTCCACGATTTGCTGAAGTCCTGTGTAAACTGTTAACGCATTTGTGCAGACTGTCTACCATTGATTTTGCCGCTGTACGGGTTGTTCTTTAAACGGCCTATACTGCCAGAAAATAATATAGAAATGGAGGAGAGCAACTTGTTGGTCTCTGTGTAGACTCTACTGTATGGTGAATTTCTCAGTGACTCAGTCTGTAGGGTCTACACATATTTTTTATGACTGTAGTTGTACTCACTTCCACTTACCTTTATTTCATTTTTTTTCTTTATAGAAGTAATGGAACACAATTTTTTTATCATTGTACATTTTCGTGAACTTCGCAATTGCATGTTTGTTCTTCGTGTTATTGGTCAACAATATGTCAAAAATTAAAAAAATATACTATCAATGCCAGAAATTTAAAAAAATATACTATCAATGGCAAAAAAATATAAAAATATTCTAAAAGTTGTTGATAGTTTCAGATAGATTAGTATCTGTCTAACAACATATACTTTTTCATAATTATTGGAGAATTCAATTTTTTCAGAATTTTTGGATTATATCTTTTTGGTTACGTTTTAATATTTTTACCGCTAACATATTTTATCAATAATATTGTAATCACAGTGATAATAATAATAATAATAATAATAATAATAATAATAATAATAATAATAATTATTATTATTATTATTATTATTATTATTATTATTATCGTCATCTTATTATTATTATTATTATTATTATTATTATTATTATTATTATCGTCATCTTATTATTATTATTATTATTATTATTATTATTAATGTATGATATAATCAAAGAGCGATTCTGAGGGAGAAAAGTGCAGACACGGAAGATAGATTCAGTGAACAAAAACTGTCAGAGAGACTGAGAGAGAGAGAGAGAGAGTTTTAAAAGTTCATTAGATTATTTAATAAAATCAATGTGTTATACATGTTACAGCATCGTCACAATGACTCTTTGTATCTCTCAATACCAAATATGTAAATTCCCAAGATTTATATCGTAAGTAGTGAAATCACTGTTATCATCTGATTATCTATTACACGTACGTTAATGAATAATTTGATTAAACCATTAGGCAGCAAAATTCCAATTGCCATACGGAATTTCTAATTGAACGACCAGATAATATTGTTGTCAACCATATATTTAGTCTGGTAGTAGTATTAGTAGCAGCAGCATATGTAGTAGTATTAGTTATTTGGTAAAATCAACATGCAATATATACAAATGTCGATGCTAGGCACTGAACTTAGAGTAAACAATATAATAACAGTCCATGAAGCACATATAACATTTAATATGATATATACACAACAAATATGCTATAAATAATGTCACGTTAGTGCGAATTGCTCTATACTCCCTTCTTTCCTCGGGCTTCAGACACTGGCATTTTAACATACACATCTTAAAACCCCTCAATATGTACATTGACGTTCGTCTTATATCTGACAAATACTTGCACCTACATTCTCCGGCAAGGTATCACACCTGACCATATACAATTAATCTTAATCCCTTGACTAATCTATTTTTAACGGACCTCTACTGATATCAATGGTGAATACACGTAACTGCTAGAGGAAAACTATTATATACACCGGTGAGTTTCAGATTTATTGCCTATTGTAAACAAAAAACTGTTTAATGTGTTGAATATACAGTGATCAACAATTACTCCGACATCTGCAAATTTATTTTCCACACTTGACCGTTCACATGCATTTAATCACGAGAGAAAGATTATGTCAACAATTAAATAATTTGATTATATTGTTTGTAAAAGCGCCACAATGACGAGCAACGATGAAAGCAACAATTTATTCAGAATGTATTCATAAAAGATATTCCTTGCGAGAAATTTCAAAATATGTTAGCTCGAAGCTTTGCACAGCCTGTAATACGTTTCTGTGAGACTATGATTTTATTATATGTATGTTGTTTCTCCTCAGTAACTGTACTTGGTGAACAAATTCCTGACTTAACATATAATGTCTTGATATTGTAATCAATAATATTTTTGGAAATTTAGTGACAAGTGACAACCCTCGCACACGTACACTCCCGTGAAGGCATTTTGCGCGTCAGATCCGCCCTACAGTAGCGCATTCTTTACTGAAAAGAATGGTCTCCTTAACATAAAAGTCTTTCCGACGCCCTTAAAGGGCTTATATATGCATCCAAAACAGAGATGGGCGATGGTGTCAACATTATACATATTGGTACATCCGGGACTCCATCCACAGTCTTTTAAAGCATGGATCCGCTATTGTGTATAATTCAAGTGAAGAAACAATTTATACATGTTTTTTATGATACCATTATGTATGTATGTATGTATGCATGTATGTATGTATGTATGTATGTATGTATGTATGTATGTATGTATGTATGTATGTATGTGTGCGTGCATGCTTGCGTATAAATGTATACTAAGAAACGTTCTTGTTTCTTGTATGTGGCACATCTCTTTTCTATCTGTCAAACATTTCTTTGAAAAAGATTTTGTTTCTTTTCTCTGTGTTTCTGCAATATGTAATAATTCCTACATGTATGAAACAAATATAATTAGAAACAATCAAACATAAGATAAGACGGGATTATTCATAAAATGAAGTTAATATTTGCAAACTCGAGTACTGTATGTTTGCATTAATTGAAAAAAAATTATTGCTGAGGAAGACAGTCTTCCTTAAAGGTTTTTATATACCACCTCTTTTAACTGAGAATATAAAGACGCAGTTATTGTTTGTTGCTGAGAAAGGTTATTGAACTGTTGCTCCTTTGAAATGATATGTTTCATAGCTCTTATGATGGAGTCGTTTGTTCTAGAACAAAAGCAGGAGCCCAGCTATAAGGAGCAAACGCACTTGTAAACGAAAGTGTCGCCAGTCAACCGAATACTATTTTTTATTGTTTTACATTTTAAATTGTTTCTCATACATACATACATGGCTCAGTGACACTGTAAAGAAAAGCTATTGTGCACACACACACACACACACACACACATATATATATATATATATATGTGTGTGTGTGTAGAGACAGACAGACAGACGAACTGACAGAGAGAGATATATGTATGTATGTATAGTTCTCTGACATATGAGAGCCTGCACAGATAAATCACTTATTAGTATCAGTGTTATTAGATAAATCACTTATTAGTATCAGTGTTATTAGATAAATCACTTATTAGTATCAGTGTTATTAGATAAATCACTTATTATTATCAGTGTTATTAGATAAATCACTTATTATTATCAGTGTTATTAGATAAATCACTTATTAATATCAGTGTTATTAGATAAATAACTTATTAGTATCAGTGTTATTAGATAAATCACTTATTAGTATCAGTGTTATTAGATAATCACTTATTAGTATCAGTGTTATTAGATAAATCAATTATTAGTATGTGTTATTAGATAAATCACTTATTAGTATCAGTGTTATTAGATAAATCAATTATTAGTATCAGTGTTATTAGATAAATCACTTATTAGTATCAGTGTTATTAGATAAATCACTTATTAGTATCAGTGTTATTAGATAAATCACTTATTAGTATCAGTGTTATTAGATAATCACTTATTAGTATCAGTGTTATTAGATAATCACTTATTAGTATCAGTGTTATTAGATAAATCAATTATTAGTATCAGTGTTATTAGATAAATCACTTATTAGTATCAGTGTTATTAGATAAATCACTTATTAGTATCAGTGTTATTAGATAAATCAATTATTAGTATCAGTGTTATTAGATAAATCACTTATTAGTATCAGTGTTATTAGATAAATCAATTATTAGTATCAGTGTTATTAGATAAATCACTTATTAGTATCAGTGTTATTAGATAAATCACTTATTAGTATCAGTGTTATTAGATAATCACTTATTAGTATCAGTGTTATTAGATAAATCACTTATTAGTATCAGTGTTATTAGATAAATCACTTATTAGTATCAGTGTTATTAGATAAATCAATTATTAGTATCAGTGTTATTAGATAAATCACTTATTAGTATCAGTGTTATTAGATAAATCACTTATTAGTATCAGTGTTATTAGATAAATCACTTATTAGTATCAGTGTTATTAGATAAATCACTTATTAGTATCAGTGTTATTAGATAAATCACTTATTAGTATCAGCGTTATTAGATAAATCACTTATTAGTATCAGTGTTATTAGATAAATCAATTATTAGTATCAGTGTTATTAGATAAATCACTTATTAGTATCAGTGTTATTAGATAAATCACTTATTAATATCAGTGTTATTAGATAAATCAATTATTAGTATCAGTGTTATTAGATAAATCACTTATTAATATCAGTGTTATTAGATAAATCAATTATTAGTATCAGTGTTATTAGATAAATCACTTATTAGTATCAGTGTTATTAGATAATCACTTATTAGTATCAGTGTTATTAGATAAATCACTTATTAGTATCAGTGTTATTAGATAAATCACTTATTAGTATCAGTGTTATTAGATAAATCACTTATTAGTATCAGTGTTATTAGATAAATCACTTATTAGTATCAGTGTTATTAGATAAATCACTTATTAGTATCAGTGTTATTAGATAATCACTTATTAATATCAGTGTTATTAGATAAATCACTTATTAGTATCAGTGTTATTAGATAATCACTTATTAGTATCAGTGTTATTAGATAAATCAATTATTAGTATCAGTGTTATTAGATAAATCACTTATTAGTATCAGTGTTATTAGATAAATCACTTATTAGTATCAGTGTTATTAGATAAATCACTTATTAGTATCAGTGTTATTAGATAAATCACTTATTAGTATCAGTGTTATTAGATAAATCACTTATTAGTATCAGTGTTATTAGATAAATCACTTATTAGTATCAGTGTTATTAGATAAATCACTTATTAGTATCAGTGTTATTAGATAAATCACTTATTAGTATCAGTGTTATTAGATAAATCACTTATTAGTATCAGTGTTATTAGATAAATCACTTATTAGTATCAGTGTTATTAGATAAATCACTTATTAGTATCAGTGTTATTAGATAAATCACTTATTAGTATCAGTGTTATTAGATAAATCACTTATTAGTATCAGTGTTATTAGATAATCACTTATTAATATCATTGTTATTAGATAAATCACTTATTAGTATCAGTGTTATTAGATAAATCACTTATTAGTATCAGTGTTATTAGATAAATCAATTATTAGTATCAGTCTTATTAGATAATCACTTATTAGTATCAGTGTTATTAGATAAATCAATTATTAGTATCAGTGTTATTAGATAAATCACTTATTAGTATCAGTATTATTAGATAAATCACTTATTAGTATCAGTGTTATTAGATAAATCACTTATTAGTATCAGTGTTATTAGATAATCACTTATTAATATCAGTGTTATTAGATAAATCACTTATTAGTATCAGTGTTATTAGATAATCACTTATTAGTATCAGTGTTATTAGATAAATCACTTATTAGTGTCAGTGTTATTAGATAAATCACTTATTAGTATCAGTGTTATTAGATAAATCACTTATTAGTATCAGTGTTATTAGATAAATCACTTATTAGTATCAGTGTTATTAGATAAATCACTTATTAGTATCAGTGTTATTAGATAAATCACTTATTAATATCAGTGTTATTAGATAAATCAATTATTAGTATCAGTGTTATTAGATAAATCACTTATTAGTATCAGTCTTATTAGATAAATCACTTATTAGTATCAGTGTTATTAGATAATCACTTATTAGTATCAGTGTTATTAGATAATCACTTATTAGTATCAGTGTTATTAGATAATCAATTATTAGTATCAGTGTTATTAGATAATCACTTATTAGTATCAGTGTTATTAGATAAATCACTTATTAGTATCAGTGTTATTAGATAAATCACTTATTAGTATCAGTGTTATTAGATAATCACTTATTAGTATCAGTGTTATTAGATAAATCACTTATTAGTATCAGTGTTATTAGATAAATCACTTATTAGTATCAGTGTTATTAGATAAATCACTTATTAGTATCAGTGTTATATGGCTTTAGACTTAGCCACCAAAATAAAATGGAATAGTTACCTTAGCTTTAAACATACATAATGCCTATAGCATTAATGTGAACAGTGTCAAAACATTGTGATTTCACAATAAATGTATTTACAAGATATTGATATGTCTCCGAGAAAGAAGAATTATCAAAGAAAAAACAAACTTACAAGTTACCATGATAGCATATTGGTTCTTAATTTAATTGAAAAATCAATGTATTTTGATAGTCCAACACTTGTATCTTTTGACTGAAAAGACATGGGAGATTCAAAGTTGTTTAATTTAGCACAAAACAAAAGTACCTAGGCAAATAATTGTTTGGAAGATTACGATACAAGGACACACAAGAAGGAAGTGACTCATTTTTATATTTTAATTACATAATACACATGCAATTTCTTCTCTGGATATGTTTCTATAAAGATGTACTTCTACAACAAGACGGTTTGATAATGTTCCAAAACGAGTAAGAAATATTCTAAATGTATTTTTTCTAATTTTACACAAGTATGGTTCGAATTAAAATTTGCTTTTTATACATAGCATGTTAAGATGATTGACCAGCAGCGGTTAAGAATTCCATCTATGATTGTAGAAACTGCTCATATAACACTGGTCTAGAGCCAAAATGCTTCCGCAATAAATGTTGTCAAGTTTTACTAATTCTTGGTCACTGAGAACGAAAATGATGCTTAAAATTGTTGATTGGCACTAGTTTTAAAGATATTATACTGGGTCAGTATATACGACCCTTGACTTGGGAACGGCGGAGGATAAGTGAGTTACAAAGGGAAGGGGTCTAAATTTAAACCAGAAATGACTACAATACATCTTTGACTGGATCTATGAATAAATATATGACTGGGTTTGGACAGTACTTGCCTTTTAGGCAAAACAATGAATGATGCAATCTGAAGCTGGTATTGCCTCATACATTATATGAATTGCATCATGTTATTCCTAGAAGTTATGGATGATGCAATCATAACTAAGCTTCTATTGTACCAGTAGTCAGATGAAAGAGCAATCTAATTTTTTTTTCTAATTTGAAGAATGCAAGAATAGTTAGATATTGATACTGTAACTTTTATGATTGAATTTTCTCTTAGAGATCTGTTTAAAGCGTAAAACATGTACAACTTGCAAGAGATATATGTTCTTTACTGGCATTTTAGCAGTTTTGTATTCATTTTCTCTTGTATGACACAGACAAAAATCAAACTTAACTAAGACAAAACAGCATATAGCTACACATAGGCTGAGTTTTTAGAGTCATTGCATAATATATATATATATATATATATATATATATATTATATATATATATATATATATATATGTGTGTGTGTGTTTGAAGCTACAAACATCTCTCTTTTCAACACTGCCAAATTTTTCATTCCCGTATCACCACCGTGTGTATTATCCCTTAACTGATCTTGCTATAGTTATTATCCACTCTTTCTCTACTAATCCTCTCTTTGTTCAGAGTCAATTCAGTGTAATAAGAGTCTCCTATCGTGCCCATACATCCCTGTGTACAGACACTTCGAACGATGGAGACAATGTTGCAGGTGCTGTTACAACACTACACCACCTCAAGCCATTTACCAAATACAGCCTCCATTTTTACTGCAGAAATTACACCCATCCTCAGATCTTTCAACTATATCAAAACCTCTCAAAACCAACATTATTTCATTATCCCTTTTCACACAGAACATCTTGTCAAGCCTTAAGTTTGAAAAATCAGCTAATATTCCAAGTCTCTGAAAAACATGATTTGCTCATAGAATCGGAAAAAAGTTTTCCGTACTATTGACTGCCTAGTCTCATTAAACTTAAGGGGAATGAGAGCTGATAAACAGCAAAGGCTGCCATGCAGTAATGTGTTTTTGAATAAAAGATTCCATATAGTGACTTTAGGTATTATATTAATCGGCATGTTCTATCTATTTGCCAAATATGTCCAATGAAAACACCACAAACAAGCTTCGGGACAGCAAGCCCGTTATTGGAGATTCGAATCCCTCATAGGGAACAAATTTCAGAGTTGAGGTGATATTATGTCGCTCACATATATTACACACATAACTGACCCATGCATGCCTCTGGAAGGATGAACCTAGACTAGACTGCACACATTGTTAGTGTGTAATGACAGTGGAACACATTCCTGTCTATTGTATCAACTTCCACAGTTGCAGGCAGAATTATTTTCTCTCTTTTCTTTTCTTTTCAGTTTGATTAAGAAGCCTTTGAATGATGTACCACAGGAAAGAGAAACATGGATTTTAGGTTTAAAGATTTTAATTTCTTATGTTTATCTTTTAGTGTATATACCTTTTAAAGAATGTTAACATATTTATATTTAATCTTTTTTTGTAGGACTACATGTTTACGTTTACTTGGAAGGGTTTATCTTTCTAGGTATTTTTGCAATTCTGTACCTTTACATTTTACGACCTAAGTTTTAATCGACACTGTAAAACATGGATTGTGCTGATGTGCCGTTAAACTCAATGCATATATACTTTTCACTTTTTACTAAAAAGAGAGCAGTTGATAGATATGTTTTACGTATTGCACTTTTTATAGACTATGATATAAATTGGTAAGATGTGGAAGGTGGGGGCGGTTACATGAGTGCACTTTCCTTGATGTCTTGATAATTTGCCACCCTGTGCATATATGTAAGGAAATATCGTTAGTCGGTATTTTTGGAGCAATAAACTTTGGAGAATTCGATCTTAGAAGATGTTGAGTATTTTAGCTCTGTTTATTTTCAGGAGAATGTCAAGTAAAATACACTTGGCATTAAATTAGGGAAATGTTGGATATTCTAATTTTGCAGAAACTTTTCGATACGTGAAAGAAACCAAAAATAAACCCTAGGCCAAAAACACCAGGAGCACTCTTCATGAAATTGGTAGATCCAAAATTTTAAAGGTTTACCATCTTTCTTTGTAGCTACCGAAAAAAGTGAAATAAATGGTGACATAATTCGTGTGGATGTTTTTATGACTCAGAATAGACCAAGCTGAGATCAATAAAACAAAACTATGCTGTAAAGATATCGCATGATTTTCTGATGCAAACACCAAAAGTCTCGATTTTCTCTTCTGACAACATATGAATTGCAAATACAGTCCAGTCGGGACAAATTCAGCAAGTATTAATCATCCGAAAAGTCCGCCACTGGGCTAAAAAATGGACTCAAATTTGACTTCAAAACATCTTGCAAATGAGACCTTAGAAGAATTGAATCTACGCTATGCAGAAGCATTGGTTCCAGTCACTATTATTTTTGGCTTCCTCGCTGTTACCGGGATGATTGGTAACATATTGGTACTATTCGTGTTTTCCAGAAGTAGAGAGTACAGAAAAGACAAATTCAGGATCTTTGTTATCAGCATTGGTGTAATTGACCTCTTGGAATGTGTATTTTCTATTCCAGCCGAGATTCTTAAACACCAACAGTATTTTTCGTTTAGGAACACATCAGCCTGCAAAGCAAAATGTTTCTTTAATGTGTTTGCTTTATGTGCAGGCTGTTTCATGCTAATCTTGATAAACTTTGACAGATTCAAAAGGATATGCCAGCCATTGCAAAACCAAGTCGGTTATGGATGTGCTATCAGGTTGTGTTCTGGAGTGTGTGTGATTTCACTTTTGCTTGCATTACCTTCTGTAGAGCTTTGTGGTATTCAGGAGGCCTTGATGTTGAATGTACATGGAGGGCTTACAAAAGTGTACGTTTGCTCATATGAGGAAGTTTACAAACACAACAGAGGGAGACAGGCATATACAATAGCCTTGATGACTCTAGGATTAATAATGCTGGTTTTTTGCACTATTGTGTATGTTCTAATTGGAAGAGAGATTGTGATGAGACTTAGAAGAAATCCTTCTACACATGTTATGAGACTGAATTCCACAATCCCAGATGAAAGTTTGACAGAATGCTTTGCACAGAGTAATCGATGTGATGAAAGGGAGAAAGTGATGGAAGTCAATTTGAAGAATGAAGAAAGTAATATGTCATGTTACGTTGTGAAACATGATGTCAAGCCAACAGCAACTAAACATATTTCGTCAGACAACCGTGTAGTCCAGGTATCTAGAAAAAGATATTCCCGTTACTCTATCTCCGGCTACCGGAAAACATTGATTTGGTTTATATTGACTCTGATATTTCTGGTTACGCATATATTATGCAGTGTTCTTTCTCTTAAGAGGGACGCGATCTTTAAGATGCGTCCGTATGAGTTAGCAGTGTACTCATTTTTCTTAAGAATATATTTTATGAATAGTATGGCAAATCCTATTGTGTATGCATGTCTCTTTAAAAGGTTCAGGAAGGCATGCAAAGATTATTTCATAGCAAGTGTGAACTATCTCCTTGGTATGATACAAAAACAAAGTAGTCGATTATGAGCAGGATCAGCTAGTGTTGTGCTTTAATAGTGCAACCATACGGCAGGGTGCATCATTCATGTACTTGTTTGTTTTGATAATTATCTGTCCGGTACGTCCACTCATTTTTCTATAGTTTATATATTTGAATTATGTGAATTGTCTGTGTTTTACACCTAAAATAGCAAACGAGTAATATTTTTAACCTGGAAATTATGCGTAACAGATATATATATACTAGGGTTCTGTGGAATGGTTTATGAACGGTTATTTACTTGCATAATTCACGGCCTCTCAAAACTTGGTGTGTCCTTCAAAAATCACGAGCAAAAAAGCAATAACATAACAAAACACAACAACCTCCACAATTAAAGATACATAACAGACGCAAAGGATAAAGTTAGAAATTTTCAAATGTCAAAGGTCGAATTCACATTCTCATCCATTTCCGTAAATTAAACGGTAGATGACTTTTAAAGATTTTAAGTGAAGAAAGGAAACAAATGAGATAGTTGTAGATATTCGTCTGTCATTATTCTCTTTAGTATATTATTGGGACAGTCCACCTTTTCGATGAATATCACTAAATCTATCTTTTTCCTGAATTCACCATTTTAAAAATACTTGCTACTCATAATCTAATAGCACGTAGATTATTTCATAACTTGTGTTTTTCTGCTCCTTTATGCTTGCTTATATTTAAGAAATACAACGCTGAATGCAGACAATGCACTATTAATCGAATCAGTGTGAAAACGTGATATTAAGGTAATTATCATTTACATTTATTCTTTGGCCATGATATTTTCCAGAGAGATTGATCTCTGCATACTTTATGTAATTGTTAAGTCTACTAAAACGTTTTATCAAGAGGACTTTATACAAATACCTTTTTGCCATCATCAATCATATTCTTGAATTTAAGTTTAGGTTTTGGTCTTAACATGAAGCATTACTGTATATACTATTTGATTATGATTATTTACTATTGTTAAATTAGTATTTGAATTGGATTTGTAAAAGAGCTATAAATTACAAGTTACCTATGTAACATTCCCTGAATTCATAGTATGGGTATAGGTTTACAATTGTTTTTTTTTTTGTTTTTTTATTCTCATGTAAACTCATAGTATATTCCTGTCCACCAGTTTCAAGTAGATTTATTCAGGGCAGTTACCTCCATAATCTAACGCCTATAGCAGCTGTATCATGCCATAATCACCATTATAATGTTAATTTGGAACGCATGGTCCCCCCCCCCCCCTCCAGATTGCGTCCAACCAACCACGAACTTGTATTCATCCCCTACCCACCCCTGGATGGTAGTGGTGGGCATCGTATATTTTTAATAGGGGTGTGCCGCCGTAATTAAGTAATTATATATTCCTGTATCTCTTTATGTACTAATAATTTCCATCCTCATATCAGTGACGAACTGGCTAAGCGTAAGGTGACGATTCTTTTGCAAACAGTCCATGTCAAGGCACTGAAACCAGGTGTGCAGTTCTTCCGTCTTTCCCTTAAGGCTTAATTAGATCACAAGTCAGCGGTGATAAACTCGAGATAACTAATAATGACGTTTATCTTAGACATAATGACTCAATCATGTACATATATAAAGAAGAATATGACACCTACTGATGTACCGACAGGCTTAGACAATGCAGCCAAACGGTCAGCAAATGCCACCATATAAGAAGTTGCCCACAACTTCTCCCTTTTCCCAACAGTCCTTTACAGGTAATATATTCTCTTTGTAATTTATGTTTTTTGGTATATCCATCCTCAACATACCTTCATTACTTGAAAAGTCATATGGCACATCGATTATGTTTTTCAGATATTTGTTCATTGATGATTCTTATATTGAATACCCTATTTATCTTCGTTTTGGAAACAAAATATATTTGGTCAATCTCTAAGTAATATCTACAAATTTTACTGCCCAATATATAAGAATACGAATAATCTGGTTGCTTACGTAAAAAACAAAAAAAATAAAACAGAACAAAAGGACGTCATGTATTAGCGGATGGTGTTTTAAACCCACAAATCAATTACTTTTCTCCGCATAATTTTTGTTTGTCAGCACGACTACTTCAGTTGCCTACAATTGTCATAGACTGTTTTGTTGCATACAATATGTTGGACATTCTATCCGTGGAGAAAATACCGGATAGTGTTTTAATATCGACGCCTTAGGTATCTGATGCTATCTTGTTTGTCCATATATGACCGTCTGACTACCATTCTTGCAATACTAATGGTAGATAATGCCTGTTCACCTGTCTATGGTCTGTTGTATGCCCGGCTGTAGTCTCTCAACTACTAACCTTTGAATGATCTATGAATATTAATTCCATAGACATAACCATTTTGGTGTACAGTGGTAAACAACCCGTCTCTTCTTGAATAAGTGCTTCTTTATCTAGGATTGCATGATAAACGACTGTGAGAGTTGAGCACGTATTGCACACATTTTGTGATGAGCAGAAATATCAAAAGAGAGGTATTTCACATGAATATTTTGGTAAATTATCTATACATATTTCGTCGGTAATTCTTGAAATGTGCATCTGTGACATTCGTAGTCTTTTGTCCCAGGAGTAGACACTCGGATTTTCTCTGGAACTTCATAATGATGATGTACATACGAGTAAACAGATCACACGTATGTAATGAGATGAATGTAAAGGAATGTGACGACAATGAGGGATCGTAGTCAGTAGCGTCCCTTTAATTCGATAGGTGGCAGCACGGAACAAAGCTGCCCAACATTACTTCCGGTTTACATCCTGCTTTAAAAAGATACAAAGAATCGATAGCATCTTCATCTTGCGTTACAAATGTCTCAGTCTTACGAATCATGGAGTTAAAGAAAAACGAGAAGCTAAGTTATCTGGGCGAAAAGAGTTAGTCGATCGGTAAGCAAATATTAAACACAATCCTTGTCAATTAAGAAATAAAATTCTTCTTTCTTTGTTGCTTTTTTCCCTTTTCTTTGTCTCTAAAGTATCAAACATTGATGAAAGTTATAGAGTGATAGTTTGCTCTTTACTACATATTCAATTGATGAAGTTGTGATTGCGTAAATATACTTTGTGTAAAAAGACAATCATTTACATTTTTTACTACTAGACCAACTGCAAAACTGTTATAAGTAGTTAGTTTTATTGTAGAGATTATTTTGTAATGCTATGTATATTCAGAATAAATAATTTGTTTGCATTGTCAGATTTGATACTGTGACTTTTAATTTTTATTTCGGATCGCAATAACTTTTGTGTTTCCTGTTCAAATATAAGATTATTTTATGATGAGATAAAAACAAACAGTATTGAAAATAAAACTTGACATGAGAACAAACACTTTCATCAGGTCTTTAAACAATAAAATAAGATGTCTACTTTAAATAATAAAATAAGATGTCTACTTTATATAGAGATTCTTTTACTTATTGATTATTAAAATTTTATATTGTTACAGGAGGCCCAACTTCTACTGAGATTTTGAAAATAATTTAGACTTAAGACTCTCAGAATATTAGTATCGTTATTTTGGAGACTGTCTTCTTATTTAAAATGTTTTTATTGACTTCATATTAAGCTCATACATGTATGTCTTCTTATTTAAAATGGGTTTATTGACTTGATATTAAGCTCATACATGTATGTCTTCTTATTTAAAATGGGTTTATTGACTTGATATTAAGCTCATACATGTATGTCTTCTTATTTAAAATGGGTTTATTGACTTGATATTAAGCTCATACATGTATGTCTTCTTATTTAAAATGGGTTTATTGACTTGATATTAAGCTCATACATGTATGTTTT